>CM028346.1:45821452-46366904 GCA_016618105.1 Dendrobium huoshanense | reverse complement strand
GTTTCGGCGTGAATAGCACAGGACCGTCCTGGCTGGACCGGTCCAGCCGGCCCCTCCTGGGCCGGCAGCGTATCAGTTATTTAGCTTGCGAGCTATCTTCTTCTACCCTCTCTAATTCTATTTTATCTGTCTTCTATCTAATCTTCTCTCAACGATTTTCCTTCCACCTGCATCTTTCTTCTCCAAATATTGTGAGTGTAGGTGTTGTTATGTCGTGTTTGTTGGTATTTGCCGGAGAAGTGCCGACTTAAGCTAGATCATAATTTTTGTAGGGAATCACTGGTTTGATTTTTTCCTTTGAGCACCCTTCTCTATTTTGGGTTTTGCATGTGAGGTGGCCTTTCTAGGTTGTTCTGAGGATAGTTAATTTTAAGTTAGTTTGCTTCTTTGCAAGATTTCTAAATCATTTACTTATATCCGTTTACTATTAAGTTTCATTCAGTTGGTGTTGGTTTATGTTTTATAGAAAGGAAGTGTCTTGTTGTATTCCTAGTGTTATTCTACTTGTTTTAGAGCCTAGATTGCATCAGAATAGCTCCTGTAGCAGCTATATTAGAGAGACTCCTTAGATGATTTGGATGTTTGTTCTGTGAGGAATCTGATTGTGTTGATCAATCAGGTTGTATTGTTGTCTCGAACCTCAAGTCAATTTTTCATACTCGCTAGGGAGTCCTCCCCCTACTTGGGCTCGAGTGCAAATTTTTTTTCCCGTACAACGCCTTGGCGCCCCGAGGTTATGTACCCGAGCACCCCGGCGTTGTGTACCCAATCATCCCATGATGTATTCCCAAGTGTCCCAGTGTTGCACTCTAAATCAAAATTTGGAGGAGTGACAAGCGATTGATTGAGAGGAGAGGATAATGATTGTATGGAGAGGAAGGAAAAGTTTGGAAAAATGTGTGAACCAAGTAGCTTCAAGGTGGTGACAGACATCATAGGAAAATATTTGGCATCTAGAAGATGGGGAGGATGAAGATTTTTTTTAATTGCATCGCATGATAATCTATACTTTTGAATTCATGCAGCTGCAGCTACTTAGCCCTAATAAGAAATGATTGTGGGGGTTTTCTTCCACCAGCTATGAACTTCGCTCTCAATGGAGAAGCCGACAGTTTTTGTATCTCCTTGCTAAACCTGAAAGATAGAAGAGCAGAGAGGTGGGGGTCATACAATTTGCTTGGAAGGGCTATTAACTGCAGGAAGGAGGAGAGATTAGAAAGAATTAGGTAGATGGAAATCAAAGATTTAGGATTGGAAACTGGAAAGTAGAAGATAGAGAAGATGGTGTTGGTGGATTGGGGGCTGAGAGCCACGTCATCAAAGTATCATTGGTTCTCAATCACCTGAGAAACTACTATGGGACTTTTCTGTATATATATACATATAGTGTTTCAGCCTTTAGATTTTAAGCAAATCACACTCTTACATAACAAAAAGTAAAAACACTCAAGTCAGCAGCGAACAGAAAATAACAGAATTATCCATAACACAAAAGCTGATGATGATCCTAAAAAAGCTGTGCAGTCGAACAGGTTTAATATATGTTCGGTTAATGGTATCATCAGCCTGACTAACTGTCTCTGCGTCATTTGCAGAAGGTATGATTAAAGTCATGCAATTTGTTAAAAGCAAGACCAAATTTAGTTACAATTTAAATGAAGGTTGTGCTAAGCTTAACATGTCTGTCTGAGAAAGGGCAGGCAATTCATGCCTCTTTAACTTAAAGCTATTTAAGAAAGTTCAAAGATGACTACGTGAACCTATTGGTATGCTTAAATAAAAACAAATAACAAGTCATGTTTAATGAGCCTTTCTCTCCAAAGTTCATCTCAGCCATTGTTGTACCATTATCAATACTAACACATAAAATTAAATACGCAGTACTCCATCCAATGGCACATTTTCTAACTTAATTATAGTTAGCATTGAATACAAGTCTTATAATAGCTCTTTAAAGCTATTTTATAATACAGCGCATAACTAGTTTAACTACTATTATGACTAAATCAATTTTATTGGAAGAGGATAACATATCTTAGCTTAAAGTAAAATAACAACTGTCAAAACAATATGTTCCCATAAATTACATTATTGATGCAGCAAACCTAATTTTCATTTTTCAAAATTTGTTAGCCTATTAGCAAAAAACACCCGCTACTTAACTTCTTCATACACGAGCTGATTAATTCTTAGTTAAATATAGCATAGAATAAATACCCATCCTAAATATAGAAAAGACTTGAACATTCATAAGTTACAAAATAAAAAATAAAAAAACTGAAATGAGAATGCAGCTTTTGTTAACTCGAGTATGGACCTTAAGTTTGAAGCGATAGTTGAAGTTGGACTACCAAAAATCAATGGTGTACTCTGAACTATTTTTATAAGTTAGAGTCAACCTTGAAATGACAAACCCACAATCTTCTAATGACATTCAAAAGTAAGTTGGTTACCTCGTCCCTGCATAAGCAACCATCTTTCCCTCCAAGATCATCGTGATGATTATCCAGAGACTTCAGCATTTTTTTCACATTATGCGTCTCATAAATGTCAGCCTCCCCACTAAATTTGATAGATCTATTTTCTTTATTGCTGTCAATGTTCCTGAATTTAGACAAAAAGATTAGTAAAGAAGGTACAGCTATCATTCATATCACAAACATGAATCGAATTTGATCCAAATAAATGCATACTCATATGGTCCCATTCCGGATAAATAGCTTTGATACACTTATGTTCAAATAATCATAAGCTTATGGACCTTTTGGGAGAGCAAACGAACAACATGACTTGGAACATATAAAAAGCATGTTGAATAAGATAAGCTTATGGACCTTTTGGGAGAGCAAACGAACAACATGACTTGGAACATATAAAAAGCATGTTGAATAAGATGATAAACTATTAAATAAAAATGTACCCCATACATACAAAAAGCTACAAGTTATCGATATCGAGCATATTCTTATGTTGCTTAAAATATAAAGGATTTATTTACAATATATCATCTTCGAAATGCATCTGTCCTAAACAACCTAGATAATATGAACAAAATACAATATGGGAGCTGCATCTAGCATTTTAGTTGTTCAGAAGAAGATACAAGTCTTCATTCAAGTTAATAATTAAAAAATAATTTGAGGGACAACACGACTTGCCACTATGTCTATAGCAAGATTTCCATTATAGCATATAACAAAAAAAGCTTAAGAAGTGAAAACAAAAGATACTTACTTGAGACGAAGACAATAATATTATCCATTAAGATTATGCTAAAAAAAATATTTTTTCTAATTCATAAGGAGCACTGGGAGATTAGAAAGGCTGGATAGACTGATTTCTCTGTAATACTGATTCATGAAGTAAATAAATAAAAAAATTCTAATCAAAGCTTACAAACGCTATATTTTATCAGTGAGAAAACCCAAATAGTTCAACTAACATCATAATCCGACATAAATCAACCTTCTAATGTTACTCGTAGCAGTTTGACTCTGAGGATCTTTCAAAGGGCCTTTTATCAAAAGAGTACAACTACATTTCAAACATACATCTCAACTATAATTTGGGCATTCATCTAGAGCTCTATGCAAGTCAATTGCACTCTATACTTTCTTATTAAAAAAGGACACTTTATTCCAAAACGCTTATCTTTCTACAATAGATACGTAAATTTTGAGAGATCATTCTCTTCACTTGCGTATGCTTTACTCATATAAGTACCACTAGTTCTCATGGTGCTATAAGATGATAGATTATTAAGCAAACAAGTAATCATAAATACAAAAAGATACAAGTTATGGATATCAAGCATATTCTTATGCCAACTTAGAATATAAAGGATTTAATTCCATCATATCACCCCAGGAATGCATCAATCTTAAACAATCAAAATAATATAAACAAAATGCGTCATTGAAGTAGCATGTAGTAATTTTAGCAGTTAAAAGATGATATAAGGTTTCCTTAAAATCCTCTTTGAGGAATCTGTTAATAATTAAAACTAATTTAAGGGGCAATATAGATTGACATTAGATATATTATCAGATTTCCATTAGAGCATATAATTGGAAAGAAATTAAGAGTGACAACAAAAGATACATCGTTAAGAAGATGTAACTATTATAAAAAGCTATTTTCCTAAGGATCACAGTGAGATTTAGAAAAGCCACCTGCTAATATTTCTGTAAAATTGCAACATAAAGAAAATAGTAAAGAAAAAGCAAATCAAAGTATATCAAATGCTTACATTTTATCTCAAAAATATTTTATAGGTGAGGAAACAGAAATAGTTCAGCTAATATCACAATCCCACAAAATTCAATCTTCTAATATTACTTGTAAATATTTGACTCTGTAAGTCAGATTCCTCCAAACGTCTCTATATCAATGGAGTACAATTTCAATTTGGACATTCATCTAGAGCTCTTTGTAAATCTACTACACTATAACTTCTTATTTGTAAAAAGTGCACTTATTCCAAAACGCTTATTCTATATAAGATATGAATAAATTTTAAGAAATCATTCCCTTCATTTGTGCATGTACGCACGTACAACAACAACAACATCAAGCCTTTATCTCACTTATCCCACTATATGGGGTCGGCTACATGAATCCTTTTTCTCCATTATGCCTTGTTAAAAGTTAAATTATCATTTAAATCGAATAAGAAAAGGTGGTTTCTAATATTTTGTAACCAAGTCTATTTAGGTATACCTCTATCTTTCTTAACATTAGTCAAATCTAATACATCTACTTTCTTAACCAGGCCATTAGAAGGTCGCCTTTTACGTGACCAAATCATCTACCCTCTCTAATTTTATCTTCCACTCGAGCTACTCCAACCTTTTCATGTATATGCTCATTTTGTATCCTGTCTCTAAGAGTAAAGCCACTCATCCACCTGAGCATCCTCATCTCTACAACACTTAATATTATGTTTCTCTTTTAATGGCCAACATTCTGCACCATAAAGCATTGCAGTTCTATCCACCGTTTTATAGAATTTTCCCTTAAGTTTGAGGGGGACTTTTCTATCACACAACAAGCCCGATGCATTCCTCCACTTCAACCATCCAACTAGAATTCTAATAATAATATCCCCCATCTATTTCACCGTCACTCTGAACAATAGACCCAAGATATCTAAAATGTGTACTCTTTTTAATGACTCGATCACCCAAAGTCACAATCCCTCCACAATAACTATTACTACTGAAATTACACTCCATATATTCAGTTTTAGATCTACACAAACGAAAGCCTTTAAACTCTGAGGTTGACCTCCATAATTGAAGTTTACCTTCAACTCCCTCTCTAGTCTTATCAATAAGAAGAATATCATCAACAAAAAGCATACACCAGGGTACAACCTCTTGCAATTTCTAGTGAGAACATCCATGACTAAAGCAAAAAGATATGGGCTTAAGGCAAATCTTTGATGTAATCCAACTGAAATAAGAAAATACTTGGTCAAACCACCTTGTGTCTGAACACAAGTAACAGCTCCTACATATATATCATTAATGACTTGAATATAAGCATTATTAACCCCCTTTTTTTTCTAGAACTCTCCATAGCACTTCTCTTAGAACTTTATCAAATGCTTTTTCTAAATCAATAAATATCATGTGTAAATCCTCCTTATTCTATACTTCTCCATCAAACCTCTCAATAAATGTATAACTTCCATAGTAGACCTGTTGACCTCGTTTTTCGCTCGAATACCGTTGAGCGCATTCGATCAATTCGATTAGACCTCGTCGAGCCCAATTCAAACTCGAATCGATCCAAATTGATTTCAATTAGACTCGATTGCACTCAATTTAATTTATTTTAATTGCATCGAGTTCAATTTGATTCAAATTGATGTCGATTCGGGTGCAATTTTGTCGGCATGACTAGGTCGAACCGTCTCGAGCCCAAATAGACCTAGATTTTGGCCTTGAATTGAGCTCGGTTTCTGCCTAAACCTAAGTCAAATCGGCTCATTTCGATTTAACCAAACTCCAAGTCCCTTTTGGTTTAATTTGAATTGATTTCCCAAATCAAGAAACTGCCCCGACGGCTCCGATTTCCCCAAAATCCGAAGTCGACCGTTGCCACAGTATTCAGTCGCGTGAGACCCGATTCGCTCGTTGGCTCTGGATTTTTCGCAGAGACCGGCACTCTCTCCCTCTTGGTTCCAAGACGGAAACCCCTTCTCCCTCTCTCATCTCACTGGTTCGCGGAACCCTAGCCGTCAGTCTCATTGCAAGAGACCGACTTCCCCTCTACCTGGCTCTCGTTCGGAAGTAGCCCGGGGCGAATCCCCTCTCTCCCTCTCCCCACTACTCCAGCTCTCAATCCCGACCCCCTCTCTCTCTGTCAATCCCGGTTCGCACAAGCGAGAGAAGCCAAAGTTTCTCTCTCGCGTGGAAGTCGAAGCGCTCCGACACCGTCTAGCCAACGCCGAAGCCTCCTCCCTCTCCAGCTCTCGGTTTCGCCTCCTAGGCCGAACCCGTCGCCAGCCCAAGTCGCTCGATCTCTAAGCCGTCGTCCCTGCTGGTCGTGTGAGCAAGAGGAGACCGAAACCCCTTCTCTTCCTCCAGCTCCTAGTTTCGCACTCCAGGACCGAACCCACTTCGCCCTCTCCGAACCGAATCCGACGCCTAGACCAACCCAAACGCCTTTTTGTGAGGTGAGTATATTTCCCCTTCTTCTTCTTCTCTTGATCTTCTTTCTCCCTCACTTTCTTCTTCACGATGTTTCACACTTTCATGTTTCTCTCATCTTGAGCTTTGTCTATTTCGATATGAGCTTGAGAAGAGTAAAATCAGTATCTCAAATAGAGGTGAATATGCATGTTAATCCACAAGCTATGCTTAGCGATTAGTGTTTCATCCCTTAAGTTTATGATTTGCTTAAGTGACTGAGTTATGAAATTAAGCAAGTTTCCTTATCAAACGCTCTTGCAAAGGTATAGTACTATTCTACTGTATTGGCACGATCAGTAGAGAGCTTCATTTCTTTTTCTATGTGAAATTTTGTTGCTCCTAGTGGGAGCTTTCACAGCTTAAGTTTTCTCTGATTGCATGTATTTGGTCATGAAAATTTTCTGGAATCATGTGTTCTTGATTCAAAGTATTTGGGATGCTGTGGATTATGGCATTTCTCCTTTTCTTCTTGCTTTGTTTTCCTTGGAAGAAAATATCTATTCAATAGAATTTGCTTCTTGGAGAAAATTAATGGTCGATTTATATGCTTGATTATTTTATAATAGTTTAGTTATAGCATTTTCAGGTTCGTATGAGTTAGAAGCTTGATTCTCATATCAGTTTTCTTTATAAAGTTTTGCAAGTATATTGCACACAAGATGTTTGGTGAAATGTCCTTGGAAGAGAATCGTGATGTATTCTTGTCTTTAAAAAAAAAAGAATAAGATCTCTTGTGGATATGTGATTTGTTGCCAAATTTGTTTAGGGAAAGCCTGCTCGTGTTTGGGGTATCATCATTAAATTTGATATTTGCATATCTAGTTTCCACTAAGGCCAAATGAAGCCATTCTCCATTTGGCAAGCAGTTGTTTTTTTTTTTTTTCTTTTGAATTGCATTACATGGTATATGGCTGTGATGATTTTTGAAGCACCATATTGTGGTGAAATTAATTGGTGGTTGTGGTTCTATTGTCACTAAGATGGTCATCCCTTAACAACTGTATGTTTCCATATTTCCATGTGCCGATGTTCTTTCATGATTCTTTTTTTTTAAGTATTCCACGAGTAATTTGCAGCTTATATTAGTATTTGTCAAAAAAATTGTTCAGTGATTATACCAAGCATTTAGTGAGCTTTTGTTGGAAAGCAACGAAGTCTTTTGCTGTTCATGCTTATGTATTCATCCAAAAATTATTTGTTTAGTATGAAACATGTATAACCAAGTCATGAATTTTATGGCCTGGTCATTTCCTTTCCTTTACTTTGATATTAAAAAAAAAAGCCTCTACTATAAATGTAAAATGCAAAGTTCTGGAAGCTCGTGGTCCAAATTCATTTAACTTACTCTCACTAACAATGAAGCAAGCAAATCATGTATTAAGAGAGGCATGATGAGATATTAAGTGCATAATATTTTGTTTGACATGGATATTTATTTAAGTACTTTGCTTTGTTTTCTAAATAGAATCTTCAAGCGACATTTTAACTTTGATGGTTTTAAAAATAAGAGAGGTTTGGAAGAGGAGCAATGAATATGTGTATGTTTTTTTTTTTTTTTTTTTTTTTTTGTAAATCATCATTCAAGTTTCATAAGCTTAGTTGTGTACTTTACAAAAGTGATTATTTGAGCCACGATATCTTATGGAGATCTCTACATTATTGTTGTTTTTAAGAAATTGTTATGTTTGTAGTTGTAGATTGTGTTAAACAATTCAAGTTTGAAATGCAGTAGTTTCATATCATACATCTTCTTCTATGTTAAGATCCTTAATGAATTTCATATTTACATTTCATGAATAAAGTTCCAAAGTTTCTTCTCATAAGATAGAACCATGTTTTCATCTATATTTGTGTGGAATATCTTAGTTTTATATTCATCATCGTCAGTTGATGTTATTTGAAATACTTTGGGAAGTCTTATGAGTCTCTTTTTTATTGGAAAATTTTAGGAAATGTCTTGTGTCGAAAAGGTTTCATGAGTAGTTTCATTATTGGGAATTTTGGTAAGAGGCTTTGAGTTGTTTTGTGTGGCGAGGCTTTATACAAATTTTTTTTTTTGTGGAATTTTTATAACGAAAGCTTTTGTGAAGTTTTCTTGTTGGAAAAGTCTTGATTCGCTTATGTTGAAATGATTTATCGATGGCTTTGGATTTGTTTTGTATTGAAGGTTTTATGCGATAAGTTTCATGAACGCTTTACAATGAGAGATTTTTCTAAAATTTTCTTATTGGAAAGCTTTATGGATTTACCCTACTCCAAATAAAATAAAAAGCAATTGGTTGGTTTTGTGTCAAAAGAGTTTTTTTGGTGTTTTATTTTCTTTTTCGATAAGGGGTTTTATGTATTGTTTTATTTGAAAGTCTCATGAGTAGAGTTTGGTGTTTAGAGCTTTGTGATTGGCTTTGAGTTGGAAAACTCTTTGATGTCTTTGTTTTAGAACGAATGATTTTATTTATATGGGTGATCTTTCTTATTTGAGTTGAGTTTCTTCTACTAGTGTCTACTTCTAAAATGGGATTTTGGATAAATATAAAGAGGACTTGTTTTGAGTTTAGTTTAGTTTTGGGAGCTTTCTCCCCTTGGTCATTTTGGGTTTCATTTAAAAAATGATTTGGTCAGTCGTTCTAAATGTATCAAGTGCTTCATTTGGATTGTGGGGACATCAAAGGGCATTGTTAATGTTGTTTTAGGGTACACTTGACTTCAAAGAAGTGTGTCCAAAACAACAATGCCTACATTCCTTTCATTTATATTTTTCATTCTTTTCTTTCTACTGCATTGCTATTTATTATCATACTTTCATGCATAAATTCCTAGACCTAGTGACACTCGTACGAAAATCCTAAGGGTTAGAAAACAAAACCTCCTTTTATCCCTACAACTTTAATGACACATAAGGACAAAAATTAAAGACCGAGTCTTAGAAAATATAGACTTAGAGTGCATGTTCCCTATAGGATAGGAACATTAAAACAAAAAAAACTTAGTGACACGTCTTCCTAGGTTCTAGTTTTCTTAATCCATAATAATCAACCAACCCTTCATAACCTAACTCTTAAAATGTGTTAAAATATTTAATTCTTAATCAAGTTATTGTTAATATTCGTAATCATTAAACTATAAACCTAAGACATAAATCTAAACCAGGCATAACAAATCTAATAATTAGCTTTTAACTAACTTAATGTTTAAAAGCTGTAGACCAAAATTAAGAGATTAAACATAAACTAAGATTTCTTAGGATAAAAGACTTCTAAAGATCAAACCTTAGACTAATCTTTTACAATCAATCAACAAACCCCTTAATACATAACAACCACTCCAAAGATGAAGTTTATTGGATTGACTACTCCGGGCTGCGGGGCTAAGTGTCCTAAGGAGGCCTAGTTCCTCGAGCCTGGTGGCACAACGCCACGAATGAATTTAATGGAGTGTTAAACTTTAAAATTAATTTCTTAATTGGTTTAAGTCAAACCCTAATTGATAATAAACCACCTAATTCATCTTTCTTTCTAATTTATAATCAACTAAATAATTCAACAAAAATTGGTTATCACTGGGTAACCTAGGCCTACGAGGCTATTGAGTTAGCCCCAAGAAGGGTGAAATAAACTTCACGGCCTCGGTGTGAAACAAAGGTGATAATCAATCAAATCCTAAAATAAAATCTCTAAAATCAATCCTAAAATACTAATATTTAAACTTAAATTAAATTTTCTCTTTTGATCTTTAATAAATCAAATGAAAGCAATTATAACTAAATCATCCTACATAGGACCTATCCAAAACTACACAGCCTACACACACGTTAGATTTGTTTGGTTAGGACACGACTTCTAGCCCTAGGTTAGGCTGGCATTTTCTTTTGTTATTCAGTATTTATTACTTGCACATGTTTTATAAATGTTAATATTAAACTTTCTGCTAGTTACATTTCTATTTATTTGCATTTCTTTCCTGAATGGCATCTACGCTCATTTGTGTATTTTTTCTTTCACTTGTCTTGCGAGGTACATTGGGGTAATTCGCTAGTTTGAGGCTTTTAAGTGGCTGCGCCACATGCTTTGCGCGGTGGAGAATAGCTTACTTGCTTGGAGCTTTTAAGTGGCAGCGCCACAATCAGGTATAATCTCTGCAACTTGTAAAGCAAATTTCTTTTAATTATATATCGGAACTGCTACACTCCACACACAAATTGTTAATAGGTATTCTAGCATGTTTAGGTAGCGGGCCTTAGGGTAGTTCACTAGCGAAGCTTTGGCCCTATAGGTCAAAGCTTGCCCCCCTTCTGTGAACCCTAGAGATCATTAGGGTCATTTAGGCCTGTCGAGTATGCCACCTATTTGTGCCAGTTGGCATCGTTATTTTCCCACACGAAGTGGGCATCGTTGTTTTCCTGCTAGGATTTTGGTCTTTTCCGGTTTTGGGTATGATACTGATGGACCCAGAGCAACACCGGCCCAAACTGGGCCGGTTACTGTTTACCAAAGAAGAAACCGCCCACTACTTGGGCGGTTGGCTGCAGAAGAGGAAGGGAGAAACCGCCCACTTGGGCGGTTGGCCGAAGGACATGGAGAAGGAAGTTGGGCCCCAACGGGCCCAACAAATGCATGAGGGAGAGTAATGTGTTTGTCATAAGGGTAGTTATGATATTATGGGTATTATTATGGGAGTATAAAAAGGAGTTAGGGTTTGTTTTATGACATCTTTTGTTTTGGGTGATTAGTTTTCCTCTTTTCTAGTCTAGAGTTTGGGAGAAAGCTTCTCTTCTCGAATTGAGAGCATTGTATCCGTGAAAACTTGTAAGTCTTTTGATATTTAAGTTAACAAAGTGTTTGTGAGTGTTTTCCTTCAAGAAATCTCCACTTTTCCTACTGTTTTTGGGCTGTTTTTACTGGATTCCGAAAAATCACAAGTTAAGTTCCATCAAAGTGGTATCAGAGCGCTAGATCCACAAGGAAGGGATGGGTACACGCAGGATTGACTCTATTGAAGAGAAAATTGGAGAGTGGGAAGTTGAGATAAACGCTCTCAAAGAGAAAGTTACATCTGTTGATGAAAAGCTTGATGGAGTTGACGAGTTGAAGACTCAAATATTAGGGTTACAAGAGATGATCAAACAAATGGTGGCGGACCAACACAACAAAGGGAGTTCGGCTAATCCTAACCCTAATGCGCAACCGGTTGATGGTGAAGATGGAAGTAGAGTTCGTGAAGGGCAGAATGCAAAAGGGAAAGAAGCCATTGACATTAGCAACCGTGGAGAGGAGGCATGGTCAACCGGCCCAAAAAGGGGGATGTATGGCCCAAACCGTGGAGGGGAAGGCTATTCCACCGCCAGATTTATGGGAGATGCTAGGACCAACTATACTCAGAATAATACAGATCAATTTTACCAAGGAAAAGAAGGGAGAAGCATGCCTTACAATCAGTGGGGAGGAAGATCATATCGGGGAAGAAGGGAGGCCGACCCTAGGGAGCCTCATTGGGGGCCGAATGATTATGCAAGGGGAGATCCGATGGCACCGCAAGCTTGGGAAAGAAGGGAGAATCGTGGGGTGGATCCACAACCATGGGAGAGACAACCAGATGGAGGATATGGGCAAGGAGGTGTGGGCCACGGCAGAGGGAATGGGAGAGGAGAATGGGGAATGAGGAAGTTGAAGCTTCCAATCTTTGAAGGTGAGGATGCATATGGTTGGATCTTCAAGGCGGAGAGATACTTCACAGTGATGGGGATGACAGACGAGGAGAAACTCTTAGCGGTACCTTTATGTTTGGAGGCAAGAGCCCTAGCTTGGTATCAGTGGATGGAAGAAAGACAGAGATTCAGATGTTGGGCAGAGTTTAGAGAGATGTGCCTAGATCGCTTCAGACCACCAAAGGAGGGGACTCATCATGAGCAGTTCTTTGCACTGACTCAGACTGGTACCGTATCTGCTTATAGGGACAGATTTGAGTTGCTGTCCAGTAGACTTCATGGGATGACGGAGGAGGTGCTTGAGGGGAACTTTATGAAGGGTTTGAAACCCCACATTCGATCAGCAGTTAGAGCAGCCAAACCAAGGAGTCTGAGGGAGACTTTGGAGATAGCTGAGTTGATAGAGGATAAATTATCTTCTGATCAATACCGCAAACCTACTTTCTTTGGAGGAGGACAGAAGGTGGCAAATCCTACGGGAGGAGCCAAGGGTACTTACTTGGGGACAGGAGGAGAAGGACAGAAAGAGAGGGATCGTAGTACACCGACCAAAGGGGAGTTCAGGAGACTCACTGAGGCAGAGCTGAAGGATAAAAGAGCCAAGGGACTCTGTTACAGATGTGATGAGAAGTTTGGGCCAGGGCATAGGTGCAAAGACAAATCACTCCAAGTCCTATTGGTGGAAGACCCCGAGGTGGAGGAAGTTGAGGAAGAGTTAGGAGGAGGAGAAGAAGGTGTAGATCATCTACATCTTGACATGGTTGAGGTTTCCGTCAATTCAGTAGCAGGGTTGACAGCACATTCCACTATGAAGATGGAAGGGAGAATTGGGAGCTATACAGTCACGGTGCTGATAGATAGTGGGGCCACCCACAACTTTATAGCTTACAGATTAGTGGAAGAGTTGGGCATTCCTATGGTACAAGGGAGAGAAGTGGGAGTCTCTTTGGGGGACCGATCAGAAAGAGCAGTGTGCGGGAAGATGCAGCGGAGTTTGCATTTGTTCTTATTCTTTATTCCCCTTTCCTCTTCCCTATAAGACCGGCTATCCCATTCCCCTCCCAAATTCCAGCCAAACCTTCGTCCCCCACCCAAACCGTCGGCCAACCTTCACCAAATCCCCCACCCACCAGCCCTACTCCACCCAAAACCCCAAACTGACCCCCTCCATAACCGTCGGCCCCTCCCTAGCCCAACCCTAGCCGCCGACCAAGCCAAACTTCCCATCCCCTTGATTCCAATTTCCAATCATCCACTTATTACTTTCATAATTGAGAGCATTCTAATTTGGAAGTTTATTTAATTCAAAATTCAAATGAATTTGAATTTCAAAAACTTTCCAAATTAAAATAAACTTATTTTAGAAGTTCCCCTAATCGCTACAATCTAAAATTAATTTGGATTTAATTCCAAATCCCACATTCAATGCATGTGTCCATATACATTGTATGTGGACACCTCTCCCCTCCCTCCTTTGGTCGTCCCCCCTATCTCTCTCTCTCTTAATTAATTCTTCCTCACTATTGCTCTTAATCAACTCCCCTCCCATTAAGGTGTGTCGCCCCTACCTACCCCAATTAGAGGAGATTCAAAATTCAAATTATTCCCGTCTTCCCAACATTACAATCTGAAATTAAATTTCATATTTTAAAATTGTTTTCCCTCCCCCAACCTAAACCTATAATTTGAAATTAAAAGTGGCCCCTCTCCTAGCCTTGCCGACCACCCTAAGAGAGAGGACACATGACTTTCCCCGGCATCCTTACCCATGAATGGCCAATCCCGACCAAGATCATGGATTCTTCTAAGATAATCAAGGACTAGTGGATGATCTTTGTTCCCCCTTCTTCGACAACAATTGGGAGATTGACCAATTCGTTGAAGACTACGTCGACCGGATCATCTTCTCATTGACAACCTCTCTCAATGAACATCGGCGTCCCGTTCAGTGGCTAATCCTCCATCCACTGACCTCCTATTCCCCGTATAACTCTTCTTTGAGTAATTTTAGTTTCATAGACTAGCTTAATTGCCCACATCCGTCCATGATGTGAGAACTCTTACATATTTAACACTACACCCGGGCGTCGGTGCAATAGCCTTGCACACTTGTCGTTGTATTCAGGCCATATAGCGCGTCACTTCCAGGGAACGCCCTAGCATTACCACAATGTATTAAATGATTGATGTCATTATTATTCGATAAGTTTTACACTGATCGTCGACTACCTAACGCAACCCTCAAAGCATGAACATTACATGTAAAAGAAACATACTACTAACTAAGAAAAGCATTATAATACATTAGACCAAGTTTTACAACCAAAATTTTACTTTGTTATTGAACTCTATGGAGTCTCAAGTGTAATAGTAGCACAAGTCCAGGTAGTTATACATTAAGTTAAAGATTTAATTTATGAAATATCAAATATGATTAATATAACTCATAGTAAAAAAATGAATCAAATTCTAGTAAAGTAATTAATATATTTATGATTTTAAAGCTAATAATATCAAAATTATGCATATTATAATGTCTATATCCTTGGTTATGGGTTGCAATAATCAAATAGCCAATAATCATTTATTAAAAATCATAAACATAAGTAATAAAATATGTTCTGAAGCAGATTTAGAAAATTTAATCCATCCATATAAAATAATTGAAGGCTTCATTATTACTATATTTAAATGCAATTGTTCAACTTGATTAACTGCATTTTACAATTAGTTTTTGTCAATAGTTGATGAAGAGTTGGCAAGCAAAGATATTTAAGCATGTAGATCTATGTTTAAATCCTACACGAACTATAAGATATTCTTTTAATATTGTTTGTATTTTAATCAGTCTAATATTAGTTTGCTTGGCTTTGCAAAGCCTGTGATCAACCAATTAGTCTTAGCCAACTCAACAATCAGTTCAGTCTCCAGGCATGAGAAATCCACCCTCACATACTCAAAACATAATTTGCCCAACTCTCCACCACCCGACACACAATTTGATGTGCTACTATTTGATTTGGCCCTAAGTTCAGGTGGGCGTCCAAATGCATCCTATATCCACACCCATTGTGGTGATGAATAATTTATGTCATCTAAAGCTTCATTTGTCAATGGCTCTAAATTTTTTTGTCTTTTCAAAGATCTGATTTATCAAAAATTAATTTTGTGCTCCAAGCATATAATAGAAAGCTCTACATTACCAATCATATGCTTCGTTACTTCAAGCTTATAGGTAACACACTTGCAAGAGCAGTTTATCCACCTCAGTGAGAGTAACAATGTCTTTATTTCATATAAAATAATGTACATTTAAAGTTCACGCATAAGTTCCAAAGCCTAAGATGAGCAAAAGCCCTATGCAGCTACTATGTCAATCAGACAAAGAATTATATGCAACAGATTTGTTGATCCAAAAATCTTGTAATGAATCAAAGCAGCTAAGTTTTAAGCAAAAAATTAAACATTAAATTGAAATCCAAGAGTCACCCTAGTAAATGTAAACTAATGGTGGAATTTTCAAGCAAGATTTAATAAATAGTAAATCATGGAAGCATTAAACCATGCAAAATATTTGACATGATAGATGTTAAAATAGCTAAATTCTAGTAAATTATTGGGCATGTATTTTAAAGAATTAGAATTTAAATAAAGGAGAAGAAAAGGCACAATGAGAAGTGGTGTAAATCTCTGAAATTCTACTTCCTCCAAGATTTAATAAATCCAAAATTTAACCTAAAATAGAAGGAAAACAGAATATAAAAAGGTAACGGGATTTATGTGGCTCAAGAGACAGTTTGGCAATATTTTATCATACTCACGGCAAAATATACAAAGCCGTACAATTTATTCTAATCATACTTACCCAGAGGTAGCACCAATGCCTGCCTCAATTCCTTCCCGCAAACCATCACCAACAGAATAATCAATATGCCCTTCCATGGGAAGGCAAAAATCCTAGTAAAAATAACACATCAATAAACATCCATTACGATAGCATCAAAATATAACAAAAATCCCATTGCTTACCTTCACGATAACTTGAACAAGGTCGCTGGAGAGCACAACCAGAGTATCCACAATAGTTCCAATTTCTAAATTAGGACATCTCCCTTTCTCGATTATCCTCGCTTTCTTCAAAACGATCCCTGCACATTAGCAATCCAGGACAAATAAAATCATGCCAAACCTAATAAAAGAGCTAAGCAAATTCATTCGTATCAGACAGCAATGCACAGAAAACGATCGTTTAGAACCCTCGTACCTAATAAATTAAATAAGGGTTGGGCATCTCACCATAGCCCTCATCGAGGGAAGCGGTATGGAAGACGCCGGCATAGACGGAGCCGTCCTTGACCTGGACCTCGACCGCTAGCCCCACGGCGCAGAACGTCGCCAGAAGAAGCGCGTCGTCTAAGGTGATCTCCGTCATTTCCAACGCTGCCTCAGCTTCTCCATTACTGCAACCCATTACTCGTAAATCTCTCGAAGTGCCAGTCTCCCTTCGCGGTTTAACTTGATCGATTTGTACTTGCACCTTTAATTTATAGTGCTTCTTGTTTTACACTAATCGAGAAGGAGAAGGAAAGGAGAAGGAGAAGGAGAAGGAGATCAAAACGATACTTTGCTATGAAGTAAAATAAATATTTAGATTTTTTCTTTTTTTTTTGTCAAAATACCTTCATTAAATTGTAAAAATTATGGATCTAAAGCCACTAAATTTATTTTAAGATGATTAAAATACTTAAAAATTAATATTGCAAGTATTTCAATCAAATCTAACAACCATAAAAAATTTTATAAGAATGTTTTTAGTCAATTGTTATTATATATATAGGAGTGTGGAATAAAAAAAAATTGTAGGGTTTAATTTTATTTTTAATTAGAAATAAAGTAAATGCAAAATATTTATATAGGTGATTTAGAATATCTCATTTAACCCCTTTAAAAAAATGAAATTTTCCTAAATTTAAGAATTTGTATTTCTGATTAACCCCTATCTTTGTGTCATAAGTACAATAGTACACAATCTTACCATCAAGGACCTGACCCAACCTCATTGTCCCATCCATGTCCCTAGGGGTGTCAATTTCGGGTCACGGGTCAGGTTCGGGTCGGACCCAGAACTGACCCGGGTTCAAATGGGTTGACCCTAACCCGACCCGGTTAGGTAAACGGGTCAGAAATGCGAACCCGGACCCGACCCGACGGGTTGCCGGGTTGACCCGACTCGACCCGACGGGTTGCCGGGTTGACCTGACTCGACCCGGGAAAGCTTGTATCGCTGGGCAAGTGAGGGCAGGGTCGCGCGCAAAGAGGTCGCGCGGGGCAAGTGCGCTGCTGCGCGAGGTCGCAATGGGGCGGGCTTGGTCAGCCGGGGTCGCGCGCGGAGTGGTCGCAGCGGAGCGGTCGCGAGGTGGGTGCGTCGCGCGGGGTAGGGTCGCGGGCAACAGGGGCAGGGTCACGCCGTAGCGGGGGTTAGGTTAAACCAGGTTTGCGGGTTGACCCGGCAACCCGTTGAGTCAACCCGAACTCGACCCGTTTTTCAAACGGGTCGATTTCTGGAACCCGACCCGTTTTGAAATCGGGTCAAGTCCAACCCGAATTTTTCGGGTCGGGTCCGGGTCGGGTTCTCGTGTCGTGTCAAATATTGACACCCCTATATATCCCCATCCCTAACACAACCCATTATCATCTCAATCAAATATAACACTGTTAAGATTTATGGTGATAAAAACTTTTATAAGCATGCCTTGAGCCATTTTTTATTAAAAATTAATGTTAGTTTTCTAAATATTAAAATTATGAAATAAAAAATTTGTAGGGTTTAATTTTTTTTAATTAGATGTAAATAAAATGTAAAATATTTATATAGATAATTTAGTATCACATTTAGCCCATCTTTAAAAAAAAAAAAAAAAAAATTCACCCAAATTGGGTGAATTCCATATGCAATAACTCATACCTCTCATAAACCCAACCAATTTGTCAGTAGTACAACCCCGCACAAACTAACCATGAGGGACCCAACCCGAACTTCATTGTCCATACATTAACCCATCTTCATTGTCATCTCAATCAAATCTAATAACTTGTAAAGAAAATGCATAAATATGTATATAGGTGATTTAGAATATAACATTTAGCCCCTCTTTAAAAAAAGAAGAAGAATAAGAAGAAAATCACCCAAATTGGGTGAATTTCAAATACAAGAACTCCTACCCCTTATTAGCCCTGACCTCATCATCATTAGTACAACCCTGCACAACCTCGCCATCAATAACCCTGGCCCATTTTAATTTCATGACTTTATTTTATAACTATCCACACAGTCTACAAAATAATAATGCGCATGAATTTAAAATATTTGCATCCAAATACACCATAGAGAATAATAAATGTTCATTAGGACAATCTGATCATATGAAAAATCAAAACCTACTATCATAACTCATATTTTTGTAAATAGTAATTCTAAAATTAGTATTGTTTCATTAAAAGCTATGTTATTGTGAACTTCCAACTCTAGTTTTGTTCATGTTCGTTTAAAACTAATATTATTGATATAAATATATGTGTGAGCAATTTAATAAATTCATGATATCAAATATCAAATCAAAGTACAAAATATTCATAACACCTAATTTAGGTTACTTTCCCTATGTTTCATATATTTAAATATTTAAGGCTACCAAACTAAAAAAACATGTCATTGTGCACTCATCAAAACTAACTCTATATCAATATAAAAGAACACTAACATTGCTCATCCCCAATAAGTATAGACCAAGATCCTTAAAATAAGGGCACCCACTGACCATTTAAGCTGTCACTGTTTGTACTTGCTAGTTATAACTTGTCACAATCACTGTCTCACTAATAACCTTTCTATATGGTCTATCCTTCTAGTTCTATATGGGAGGATACAAATATAGGAGCACTTGTACCAATTAAAAGCTTCCATAACAAACATATACACCTTACAAAATCCCATTTAATTGTTACAAAATTGATTATCATCTTAGATTATTAGAATTTCTCTTATATTATAGGGTACATTTGGGAGCTTACCTATAAATACTTCTCTTCTCAAATGAATTTCCATGTTAGTTTTAGTGTTGTTACATTCCTTGAGTGTTGGTAATTTAATTCTATCTATTTGTCCCCTCCTCAAAAACCTATTATTTGCAATTTGGTTGAAATGTGACAAAGCAGTGGTGACATCTTCACATGAAAAGCATCGATGGAGTAAGTATAGGTCATGCAACTTAGGGCCACAATCATTTCTTCAAGAAAAAGCTACCTACAACTAAAATTAGCCATTGGATGTAGCCTCAATGAGGTTCTTGATCAAAGACCTCTCTTTATTATAACACATAGCTTCTTACAATCATAATCGACCATTGCATAACTCAAAGATAAAATCCTATATCAAGGTGCTTCATGATCTCCTAATGGAGATTGAGTCATGATCTCCTAATTGGATAGGTTGGAAGGGGCAATACATTCAAACTGAAAATATAAAAAGTAAACCACTAACCTTGAACAAACAATCACAAAAAGGTTGAAACAATCACTTCGAGCTTTGTGATAGATCGATCACCATATCTGAGATCATTAGAGACAAAAAAGTGCTAAGAAGAGGGAAGTGTAATAACATGAAAATATTGCAAATAATTTTAAAATGAATAATCTAGAAAATCTAAAAATTTGAGATGCAGCGCTGCAGTGATGTGGTTGCGAGCATAGCGGTGCTGGGAGGCATCGAGAAAGTGCCATTGCAACGTTGAGCTCTTCGAAATTTATAAAAATAATTCAATGCAATGGTGCTGAGATATATAGTGATGTGATGCAGTGATGTTTTACATGCAGCACTACGATGCTAGGTCATAAGAGCGGTGTGCTAGTCACTAAACAACATTTTTATATATAGTTTATATTGTATTTAACACTATGCCTCCCCTCCTCTCATTTCACTTGGTTTGCCTGGTAAAGGAGAAAGAGATGATAAGGAGGAGAAAGAGAAATGAAAGAGAAAAATGATATGAAAATGAATGCATAAGGAGATTGAGTAATATGATATTATACACATATAGACATGAAGTAACATCTTCTTACATGAAAATCACCTAGCTGATTTATGATATATGATATAAGACTGATTCATAAAAACATGTTTAATATGATTGAGATTAATTCTTGTAGGTTTGGCCTACATGATTTGATTCATGAAAAATACAACAGTTAGCTAGGTATCATATCTTTCATATATTACTTAACATTGATACGTTGCTTGAATATGCATATGATATGAACATATATGATAAATTATATTTATGACATGACATGATATGATCTAGAAATAATATAAGAAATGTCTGATATCGATATATAATATGACTGATAAGTTTGATATATATATATATGCGTGTGTGTGTGAATCACCTACTATGAATTATATGATATACATAATATGGTGCACTGCGTTTGATGGACTACATTGGATATGGTGCTTGATAGACATATATAACATAGACATTGTGTGACGTGCATATGATAATAACATGTGAACATATTTTTTAAGCAGGTATATGAATTAGACTGTTTTGTAATTTATAGGTATAGAAATAATTGAACTATTGATTATGATGTGATACATGTTTGGAGTTACACAAGATTATCAAGAGAATTTAATAGAAGTTAACCTTTATAAAGTTATGTGTCAATTCAAAGTAAGTTACAGAAAGTCGTGGTCTTCCACTTGCTTAGGCAATGAATTGCGTGAAGAATAACCAAGACACTCTCAATCAAACACAAAGGCGAAGTAATGTAAAAGCTTATAACACAAATCCAAAAGTTAATAATGAGATGTTCACATTGAGGATCTACTCTCTCTCTCTCTCTACAGATCTAGGTTGAGCTGAAGAAGATATTCCACACTAGAAATGAAGTAACCACTAGGACGGACGAGCCGAGGAACGTCGCTGTTGGGAAGGTAGCCGGAGGTTGAGGCAGCACGGATCATCCAATGAGGGACCACGGGGTTCGTGGTCGTTGAAGTTCAATGGTCCCGGCAAGACAATACACAATACGGTTGACATAGCGTTCGACGGTGACGTCGTATTCCCAATTTGTGGTTCATAGAAGGGGAGAGAAAGATGTCGATATCCCCTTGCTCGTTGTACGCGAAGCCATGGTCGACTTCAGGATCGGCCATGCACTGTTAGCATGGGGATGAAGGAGCATGAGAAGGACGATCAAGGAGAGATGAGGGGTGGATAGGGGAAAAGGGTTGTGCCGTGGGCTTGGGGGGAGAAGGGGTCACAGTTTGGAAGGGGGAGAGGGGAGAGGGTGAGGCTATTTTGTGGAAGGAATAAATCTGAAGTTTAATTTCAGATTATAATAAAAGTCCAAATTTAATTTCAAATTCAGATTTTGAAATTTGAAATTAAAGTTTAGGAGGGAAAGGTATTAAGGAGGTATTAAGTGGTAATTGGAGATAGAAAGAAAAGAGGAGGGGGTCGGCCATATGGGGGAGGAGAGAGGGGGTTTTGGAATTAAGCATGTGGGGACTACAAGGGGCTAATTAATTCTATTCAAATCTGAATTTTAATTTCAGAATTGATTGAATTTGAAATAACTCTCAAATTAGAATTAGAATGAGAGGGAATGTAGTTTGAATTTCAAATAGGTTGTAACTCCTTTAAATGTCTTTCCTAAATAGACAAAGCCTAATTAGGAAAGAAAATTAAGAAAGGAGAATTTGAAATTTGAAAAGGAAGAGGGCCAAGAGGGGCCGGCGGCAAGGAGGGTGTCCTCGGGTGGGGCTTAGACTCGGTGGCTGGCAACAGGGAGCTGGGAGGGCTGCCTGTGGCTGGACCGGCCAAGGAAGGCCGGCGGTGGAGCGGGTGGGGTGGGAAGTTTTGGGGAGGAGAGGAAATTTCAACTAAGTTGGGGAAGAAGGGATTGGAGAGGGAAAAAGAAATTTATCAAACTACTAATCTTGAACACTACTTCCACAAGAACTCACAAAGATATCCACAAAACTATCTCAAGAACTCACAAAGAGATTTTGAGAAATCTCACGAACTCACAAAGAAATCTCAAAAGAAAGAAATTTTCATTCATCAATAATAATCCTCATACAATAGAAGAGGCCATAATATATAGGCCTAAAGAAAAATAAAATACAATGACGTGTATGCCCCTGGGGCTACTACTCGAGACAAATAAAAGCAATGGTACAAATAGTAATATCAACTAATACATAATATCAAGATATAACTAAGCATCAAAATAAAGGTTGTGAATCGTGGCCATCAATCTGCGCCTCCTGCGCTGATATACTCGTCGAAAACATCTGTCGATGCCCTCATCAGATTCTTTATTTAGCTATTGATTACTACTCATGAGTTATACAATTATACATATTGTTGTTGTTCATATGACCTAATAGTGTTCACAGTGACTACTAAATACTTTTATAGTTATATGTTCATACTAATTTTGATTAAATGATTGCATACATAATGTTGCTATTAAATTGTATTGATTTCAGTGCTAGATTATGTTAATCTATTGATCAGCTGTTAGTTTACTATGTTATTTTACATATTTTTCAAGAAGGGGACAGAAACAAGTAGAGGGAGGCAAATTGAGATTCATATTTTATTTATTTTTATATTTTATTTTATTGTAGTTAGGAGCAGAAAGAAATTGATGTATGTATTGACAAAACTCCTAGTTAGTGCATATGAATTTTGAAGAATATATACAATTTTATTCTTTGATATATATGATTATTAGTGTCTCCATTGGATTGATTTATACTAATGAATTATTAATAACAATAATAAAACACTAATTAAACTATAATAATTTAAAATAATTTTAAAAAGATTTTTCTTAAAAAAATGTTAAAATAATCAATTAATTATAAAAATATTCTTACACATATAAATATAAATTAATTGAATTAAATTTTTAAAAAGTGATGAGACAAATTTACAAACTCTAAACTATAATTTAAATAATTTTGATTAATTTAAATGATATGTTCATCTTTTTTGAAACTTCTGATAAGACATATCACTACAGGAAAACCTGTTATTACCGGCGGACGGAATCCGCCGGAACAAATGTAAATTCCGACGGTACCGGTATTTTCCGGCGCATGTTCCGGCGCAAATATCTCCGCCGGTTTTGAGTGCGTCGATAAATTTGTTCCGACGCATATTTTGCGCCGGAACCAGTTCCGGCGTTGTTTCCGACGCATTACCGGCGCATTAAACGGTTTGTTTGCCGACGTGAAAAACGTGAAACTTCCGGCGCTTATTGCGCCGGTCTTTACCGTCGCAGTATACGACGTTAATTATCGGCGGATTAAGCGCCAGAATTTTGCCAGCAAGTTTCTACGATTATTTGCGACGCAATTGTTACGCCGGTAATTAACGGCGGAATATTCGCCGGTACTAACGCTCGATACATTCGTTGTATCGTCGTTTCCGGCGCATAATTCGCCGGAAACTGGCGCATAATCAAGTGTTCCAACCTGAGAGCATACCATATGCAGGAAAGTCACTAATTGTCCAAAGTAATGCTGCTCTTAGTGTAAAATTCCGTTTGGTGGAGATATCATATGTACTTACTCCTTCTTCCCATAATAAACTTAAATCATCAATCAGAGGTTGTAAGAAAACGTCAATCTTTAATTTTGGATTATGTGGCCCTGGAATTATAAGTGACAGAAACAGATAAGGAGTAGTCATACATAACTCTGGAGGAAGATTGTAAGGAGTGAGTATCACAGGCCAACATGAGTACGGTGTAGCCGACTGACTGAATGGAGTAAAACCATCTGCGCGTAAACCTAATCTGACATTTCTTGGTTCTGCCGCAAATGTGGGATGTGTACGATCAAAGTGCTTCCAAGCCTCTGCTTCTGATGGATGTGTGATAACACCTTCTTGTGGAATGCGATCATTATGCCATCTCATATGTGCAGCAGATCTCATGGATGCATATAGCCGTTGTAGTCTTGGAATTATTGGAAAGTAGAACATCTTACTAACAGACACATCCTTCTGCTTTCTTCTATTTCTAGATTTGGGTTTAAATCTTGGTGCATTGCAATGACGGCATACAGTTTCTGCAATATCTTCTTTAAAGTATAGCGTGCATCCATTGACACAACAATCTATCTTTGTGCATGTCAAACCAAGTTTCGAAACTAACTTCTTTGTCCGATATAGATCTGTAGGAATTAAATTATCTGTCGGATTGGTTTCCTTAAGCAGCCCAATGAATTGATTAAAACATTCACGAGCAACATTATATTCAGCCTTGATGCTTAACATCTTCACAGCAACAGATAGTTCTGAGTGAGTCGTGCACCCTTTCCAGATTGATTGCTGTGCAGCATGCAATAAATCATAAAAATTCTGTGCCTCCGTATTCGGTAACTCTTCATAAATTCCAGTTGCATCATGAACTAATTCCTCAAGATTTGGACGGATGTTTTCAGCCTCAGCAACATTACTACTTGTAGAAGGACCGCATTGATAATCAAATTGTGGCTCATACTCACCATGACAAGTCCAATACCAATACCGTGGCATGAATCCTCTGCGATACAGATCAACAGTTACGTCATCTGGTTCTAGGATCACTAGATTTTTGTGTTTAGAACATGGACATCGAAACTTTCCTTCAGATATAAAGATCGGCAGCTGTTTCGCTTGCTGAATGAAAAAGTTCACCCCATTGATGAATTCATCAGTTAATGTCTTCCGACTTTGAGATAATCGGTTATACATCTAACTTCGTTGATTTCTAATATCCATAACCTATAAATAAGAGTAAAAATTTAATGGATTTATATATTTCTAATATCCATAACATAAAATTATGTTACACTTATTAATGAATTGTTCGCTCAAAGTCACAATACCCTCACTAGGTCTACTAACCACTAAAGCAAAAAGATATGGAGTAATGTTGATCTCCATAATCCAACTTTACCTTCAACTCCCTCTAGTCTTATCAACAAGAACAATACCATCAACAAAAAGCATGCACCAAGGTACATCCTCTAGCAAATATCTAGTGCTAACAACCATGACTAAAACATAAAAAAAATAGACTAATGTTGATCTCCATAATCCAAGTTTACCTTCAACTCTCTCTCTAGTATTATCAACAAGAACAATATCATCAACAAAAAGCATGCACCAAGGTACATCCTCTAGCTAATGTCTAGTGCTAACAATCATGACTAAAGCAAAAAGATATGGACTAATGTTGATTTCCAT
The DNA here is from genome assembly GCA_016618105.1 of Dendrobium huoshanense. NCBI lineage: Eukaryota > Viridiplantae > Streptophyta > Magnoliopsida > Asparagales > Orchidaceae > Dendrobium > Dendrobium huoshanense. The sequence goes on along the minus strand of CM028346.1, from coordinate 46,341,195 downwards.
AATTCAAGTTTACCTTCAAATCCCTCTCTAGTCTTATCAACAAGAACAATATCATCAACAAAAAGCATGCACCAAGGTACATCCTCTAGCAAATGTCTAGTGCTAACAATCATGACTAAAGCAAAAAGATATGGACTAATGTTGATTTCCATAATTCAAGTTTACCTTCAAATCCCTCTCTAGTCTTATCAACAAGAACAATATCATCAACAAAAAGCATGCACCAAACTATCCTCTAGCAAATGTCTAGTGATAACAATCATGACTATAGCAAAAAGATATGAACTTAAGGCTAATCCTATATGTAATCCAACCGAAATAGCAAAAAAAATTGAAAACAAAAACCAAACCTTCGGTTCTCCTCGGCGGCGCGCGACTAGGCAGGAAATGCGTGCGATTAGGAAGGAGGCTCGGCGAAGTCCGGTGACCGTCGACGGCGAAGTCCGGTGACCGTCGGCGATGTCTAACCACGACGAGCGAGGAACGGCGACGGAGGGCGACGGGCGAAGCAGTCGAAGTGAGAGAATGTAAGGAAACAAATGACGGCCAGAGGGGTTCGGAATCGCGAAATAGAGCTTTTACCGGCGGCCGTTCCGCCGGTAATGGCATTAGTGACGTCGGTATAATTTCCGACGTCTAATCCGTCGGGTATTTTTCGTTGAGTTTAAATACGCCGGCGCAATTTCCGCCGGTAACATACGCCGTAAAGGTTCCGCCGTAACGTGCGACGGAAATGGTTCAGACATCCCAATAGCGTCGAACGTTCCGGCCGAAAATGCGTCGGTAACTTTACGGCGTATTTTGCGCCGGAAAGTTTGACGCAAACTTTACGTTGGACAAAGCCGCCGGAAACTGCGCCGCTTACTACCGTCCATAATTTTCCGCCGGAAAATCCGACGGTATTTGCGTGTTTTCCCGTAGTGTATTTAATTAACTTACAATAAATTTTAATAAATTTACCCACTAAATTATGCTACCTTTAATTCTTCTCTTCGGTCTTTCAAGATTTGACGGCTTATGATTCATTTGAGAATACTTTTTTATTGCTTCTTAGAACAATTTTTTATTATAAACTTTTTAATTTTTATACTAAAATGCTATTTTAAGAATCACAAAGAAAGTCATCCCAAATGGAGCCTTAGGCTCTCCGTTTGTACTAGAAAGCTATTTTAGAAAGCAAGAAGAAAGCCATCCCAAACGAGCCTTAAGTCAATCTTTCCTCTCCTTTCTCTATTACCTTTAAAGATTAAGCCTTTTCATAGGAAAATCTATAAAAAAAAAAAATCGCAGGGAGATATCAACCATTCACATATGGCTCCAAGCTCAGTGTGTGTGACAATCATTGTTTGATCAAACTCCATCAACCATAGCTCCTCATGCCTAAAGTGCTATTTTCTTGAGCTATAAATAAAACTAGAGATGATCATTTCGTTCATCTTTAATTTCTTCATGTTGTTTATCTTTTGGCTAAGAATTACTAAAGATAGTTTTATCTTTAAGGGGCTATCCCTCTACTTGGCACAATCAAATATATCTACGGAAATAAATTAGTTGAGTTGAGCTCAAATTATCCTTTAATTAATCGAGTTCAAGTTCAAACTAAAATCTAATTTTACGAAATTGAGTTGACTCGTCAGAAACCCATTGACAAACTTGCAAAGTCTGAAATAAAATTTGAATAATGTTAACCATTCTATTCTTGGTTTATATGAATCCTTGATAAATTCTATCATAGTTGATGAAAATATAAGATCAAGTTGATTATTATAATGCTTTCTAACTAATTTGTAAAGCTGTTATAGAAAAAATTAGTTTTATAAAGTTGTCATAAAAAGCAGTTTTCTAGTACAAATTTTTCAAAAGCAATAAAAAATAATGGGTAAATAAAAACTATAATGAACTCAACAAGAAAATTGTCCCAAAATGAAGCCCAAGAAATTTTTTGATGTATAGAAATTTTTAAGATAATATAGAAAAAAAAAATTTTGATACAATACACTTTATAAGCTTTCATTTAAGAGGAATTTATTGATGATGTGAAGTATTTTCATATGATCATAGATCATTAAAACATATGAGAGTTCAGTTTAATTCCCTTAAATCCAAATAAACTCTTATTCATTATTTTAATAAAATAACAACTAAGATTCAGATTTTTTTTTTTTTTTCATTTCAAAGGCACATTAGAAAAATATTGCAACAAAATTAATAACCAAAAAGAAATGATCACTCTTCTTTAGGAACTTTTATTTGGTCCGGTCACAGGACGTAGCTCTACGTTCGGCCGTCAATAGAATCGTTTCCGGCATTCTCACTATTTACCGCGCGCCCCGACAACTCGATAACGGACCCAGGATGGCTCGGTATTTCTCGATTTTGCTAGGTATTGCTCAGTATTACTAGGTATTGGTCGATTTTGCTCGGCAATAACCAATACCGAGCAATACCGAGCAAACACCGAGTAATACCAAGCAATACCGAGTTGTACCGAGCTTTCTAGTTGGTGATTAACTTGACTAAGAGGAAAAAAAACAAAAAAGAATAGGCACAATCAATAACAATGCAGTGGAAGAAGCCCGTACAAACCTCACTAGACAGTAATTAAAATCTTATCAGATTCCCATTTCAAATCAAAGCATCCATTACAAATCAGGAGTTCAAAATAATTTACATTCATGAAGAGAAGTAATCGAAGCTGATGGTCAACAGGAAACCTGATTGATATAACAACAAAGATTACATCTAAAATGATATAATCATTAACTAAGGCTTCATTTGGGAAAACTTTTTTGCTACTTTTTAAACTATTTTTTTTATTAAAAAGTCGTTTTAGAAAGCATCAAAGAAGCTGTCCTAAATGAAACCTGGGACGGCTTTCTTACTGCTTCTAATAGCAGTCTTTTAGTACAAAAGTTAACATTTTTGTACTAAAAAATCACTTTAAGAAATAATAAGAAAGCTATCCAAACGAAGCCTAAGATTCCCTTATGACATTCTTACCTTCGGTTACCAAAGGCTTTTGAGATTCTGGTAGGTGTTGTAAGTACAAATCATGCACCATCTCTACGTATTTATTAATATCCTTTTCTTCCCAATCAATGGTTTTTATTGGTGGTAGGTATCTTACTTTGAGTGGGGCTGGTCGCACACGGAGACTGTTCTTCCTCCAAGCTAGATGAGTGCCCGTCAAAACCATGGGAACTATTGGCAACTTGGATTGCAATGCTATGTGTACAAAGCCCTAATTTTGAGAAAGTAAAACAGTGAGAGGCAAATAGAAGAAGAAATTGCATCACAGGAGTCAGCATATCACAGTAAAAATTTATCTACCTTCTTGAAGGGGAGAAGCCTTCCGGTCTTCGACCGAGTTCCCTCCGGAAAAATAATCAAGGATAAATTTTTCTTCACAATGGCCTGAGCAACCTGAACTCCCAAGAATAACAATTTAGATAATAAAAGCTATGGTTAGATAATAGGAGGATTTAAAGGAAAAATTATTATGTATAGTGTATGGACATGTTCGGAGGTCAATCCGGACGTGCCACATCACCCAATACACCTTCAGACACGTCAGGACACGCACAGAATAATCTCTCGGATTTAAAGACATACTACATGATTTTTATCTATTTAAATATCTAAGAGTTAAATATTTTTTTTTTATTTGCATAACAACTTAATATTTAAATTCCATTAACAAATACCACAAATTTTAATTTATCTAAAGTGAAATATGCTTTTAATATATATATTATATTGTCTTTGTAAATCCCCTTAGATAATGATATTGAAATTGGTGAGTATATAATGATGGATGAGATTAGAAAATAAGAGACCTTTTTCATAGACTCAATTGCAGCAGCTGGGTTGGAGCGATCAATACGGAGATGATTGGCTAACACATATAGTTGGCCAAACATTGGGTACCATATTATCTGCAGCAGACAATGCTGAGTTATTAAAGATATAAAGATAGAAGATGAATGTCAATAGATTTGTTATAGGAAGAAAATTTAGTTGAGGATATTATGATCAAAATTTTATTTGGACGAGTCTTAACACTACCAAAAAATAAGATTTTTTGCGGCAATTGTTAAGAGCGGTTTTAAAACTGCTGCCAATACACTATTTTAGCATCAATTTTGACCGCTATAATTTGCAGCGGTTAAAATCGGTGCAATTAAAAGCGATTTAAACCGCTGTGAAATGTCATTACAGCGCATCGCAATTACAATGGGGATGTAGCAAGTTTTAGAACCGCTGCAACTTAAAATGTGGCGGTTATAACCGCCGAGAAAAGTAAAAAATTGTGCTACAATAACCCTATTTTTTTTGTAGTAAAGTAGAGTACAATATAAACCTTATTGATTTTTTTTTATTTTTTTATTTTTTTTTTAATATAAACCTTATTGATTATTCATGCATTACACTTCAAAATAAATCTATGAATTATAATGCCTTTCTTACTATATTTTGTTAAGGATATCTCAAAACAGTGTTTATTCAAGTTAAATTCAAGTTATTGTGTCCTCAGCTTGAAGCAATATACCGAAGAATAGAAATTAGGTTTACATATTCTAATCAAAATTTAGAATTTGTTTGGGACAGCTTTCTTACTGGTTCTTAATGCAGCTTTCTAGCACAAAACTTAAAGTTGCTTTAAGAAGCAGTAAGAAAGCCATCCCAAACGAAGCCTTAGTCATAATTGATTTAGAAGTTTTAGATTTAGGCTTCGTTTGAGACAACTTTTTTTCTGCTTCTTAAAGCAACTTTCAAGTGCAAAAACTTTAATTTTTGTCCATAAATTCTGTTTTATCAAGCAATAAAAAAACCGTCCCAAACGAAGCATTACTTTGAGATGAATCCAATACCTGAATAATCAATCAACTCCTATATTACACTTATCTGAAAACAAATCCAAAGATTTTAAAGCACATCCTAACCAAACTTTGGCCAGGATATCCTCAATTATTTCCATTTAATTTCTTCAATGAAAGAAGATTCTTAAAATAATGTAGAAGATGCCGATTGAAATTTCAGTGGAAGAAGCTGCAGTATGTTACCTCCTTTTTGGCAATGCCCACCGAGCCAGTTGGAGTCAGCCACATGACAAGGAAAATATCAAGGGGTGATGCATGGTTGCATATGTAGATAGCCCTCGTATTGGAAAATTCAGAACCTTCTATTTTTATGGGGTTTCCAAGAATCCACATCTGTCAACATAACAAAGATTGGTCCTCATAAGAGATGCTTGATAGTTTTAACGATTTTAAAGAATAAGATTGTGCGAAAAATAAAAGAAAAGAAGAAATAATTGAGATGCAGTGTTCAAGGTACAAGCATAGATATAGATAAGTTACAAATATAGCGATGGCGATGCCAGCCAAAAAGTTAGAATATACCAACCCAAAATGTAAAACAAAAGAAAAAATGTTCAATCATTTATCAATATTGCTTATGCTTTAGCTTTCTCCTTAAATTCTCTTCCCATTAGTTTGAGACAAATATGCTGCTACTCCGCTGAAAAAATAGGAAAAATGAATGAATTAGATAAATTGTCTAAAGATCAGCTTCAGATTTTTCAACTATTTACCATATTTCTATTCCCTTCTCGAGAAGGTTAATGATTCTTTTGGGATAGCTTTTTTACTAATTTTTAAAGCAGCATCTTAGTACAAATATTTATTTATTTATTTTTATTTTTATTTTGAACTTGATTATCTAAAAAGCTGTTTAAAAAAATAGTAAGAAAGTTGTCTGAAATGAAGCTCAAGTTCATAAGAACGTACAAGAAAGTGAAGTTAGCATTAAATATCATACACCTACATACACTGAAAGCAGCAAAGCTTAAAAACGTATTTATATAACCTTTAAAATAAGAAAGAGGCATCTCTTACACAGACCCTTCATACACTACGGAAAAACACGTGATTACCGTCGGAATTTCCGGCGGATTTTTTTGCGCCGGCATTGTCGGCGCAGGTTCCGGCGGAATGATGCGACGTAAAGTTTACGGTGTTATTTCCGGCGGAACCGACGCCGGAAATTTACCGGCGTCCATTGCGCCGGAAATACCGCCGGTGAAAAGGGCTCTGGATTATTTCCGGCGCAGATTACGGCGGAAACGTTCTTTTAAACTCAACGAAACCGTTCCGGCGGATTAATGCGCCGGCTTATTTAAACTCAACGAACACGTTCCGGCGCATTGTCCGACGGTAACATTACCGGCGGACGTTCCGCCAGAAAAGGCCGCCGCTAAAAGCCCTAAAATACGAATCGGAGCCCTCTGGGCCGTCATTCTTTTCGCTACTCTCTCTCATCTCGCCTGCTTCGCCCGTCGCCCTCCGTCGCCGTTCGTCGCTGGCCGAAGATTGACGTCGCCGACGGTCACCGAACTTCGCCGCCGACGGTCACCGGACTTCGCCGAGCATCTCCCTCTCTCCTGGTCGCGCGCCGCCGAGCATCTCCCTCTCTCTCAATCGGTATTGCATTTTTTTTTTTTTTTTGCTATCTTTTTGTTTTAGTCATGGATGTTATCACTAGACATTTGCTAGAGGATATACCTTGGTGCATGCTTTTTGTTGATGATATTCTTCTTGTTGATAAGACTAGAGAGGGAGTTGAAGGTAAATTTGAAATATCTTTTTGCTTTAGTCATGGATGTTATCACTAGACATTTGCTATAGGATATATACCTTGGTGCATGCTTTTTGTTGATGATATTCTTCTTGTTGATAAGACTAGAGAGGAAGTTGAAGGTAAGCTTAAGTCTCCATATCTTTTTGCTTTAGTCATGGATGTTATCACTAGACATTTGCTAGAGGATATACCTTGGTGCATGCTTTTGGTTAATGATATTCTTCTTTTTGATAAGACTAGAGAGGGAGTTGAAGGTAAATTTGAAAAATATTTTTGCTTTAGTCATGGATGTTATCACTAGACATTTGCTATAGGATATGCCTTGGTGCATGCTTTTTGTTGATGGTATTCTTCTTGTTGATAAGACTAGAGAGGGAGTTGAAGATAAATTTGAAAAATCTTTTTGCTTTAGTCATGGATGTTATCACTAGACCTTTGCTATAGGATATACCTTGGTGCATGCTTTTTGTTTATGGTATTCTTCTTGTTGATAAGACTAGAGAGGGAGTTGAAGGTAAACTTAAGTCCATATCTTTTTGCTTTAGTCATGGATGATATTCTTCTTGTTACCACATAGGTCACTACATACTGAGGAGACCACCTCGGCTCAGCCTGCTACACAGTCTCAGCCTGCTACACAGCCTCAGCCTGCTACACAGCCTTTACCCACTCCTGGAGCCAGTAGCCCGCAGTTCTACTCACCGGACCTTCGATTTCCTTCACCAGATCTCGGGCAGGCTACTCCTTTCTACCCATACTTCACACCCCCACCTTATGCTGGTGCCCCTCCTACTTATCCATTTCCACCATATGCTCCACCATACTATCCCCCACCACCCCATCAGCCTGCTACAACTGGACATTCGACAGCAGCTGGACCTTCGACAGCAGCTGCAGCAGAGCAGCAGACAGATGGTAGAATGTTGATAGCACCTGAGGGTGACACGTACGTATAGTAACTTTTATTTTAACTAACTAATTATTTTATTTTATATTTTATATTTGTTTTACATAACTTTATTTTTGTAGGTTCTATCCATCAAAACAACCAACACATAAAATACGGGACATCATACGGAGCAGGTTTGACGCTCCTTATGTTTCTTGGAAGAAAGTCCCAAAAGAAGTCCGGGAGATGTGGTTTAGAGAGTTTGAGGTATTTCTGTGTTTTTGTTTTTATGTTAAATGATTTATTCTTTCTTACTTAAGGTAAATTGATTGTTTTTTATTGCAGAAAGAGTTTTGTTGGCTGCCCCAACACAATGACAGGATTAGAAAGAATTTTGAGAAGCGTGGCTCTACTCGGATGCGCGACATGTTCACAGATGTTAGAAAGGTTGGGAAGCGACCATTGTGGATTGGAGAGGAGATATGGGCTGAGTTGAATGCAGCTTGGGGCAGCGAAGAGTACACTAGGAGGAGGGATCAAAATCGACAGAACAGAGCTTCTGATGTTGGGGGCTTAGGTAGTGCACTTCATACAGGAGGCTCTGTTCCACATACTGAGCACAGGCGTCGTTTGGTAATGAATTTTAATTATTTTTTAAAATTGTTTTTTAATAATTAGTATTGATAAAATTCTCTTAATTGTAACAGAAAGCGTCACTTGGTAGAGAACCAACTCCTGTGGAATTGCATAGTCGCACTCATAAGCGACAGGAGGATCAACAATGGATTGATGAGAGAGCAAGGAAGGCCCATGTAAGTATATTTTTATAAATATTTGATATTTTATAAGTTTTAGTTTAATTATATATATACTTATATTCGATTTTCACAGGAGAAATATACACGGATTCGAGAGACTCATGCCGCATCAGGTGAGGGCTCTTCTGGCGGCTCTGTGGAGTATTCTGAGTATCGCATGTGGTCGCAGGCCGTCGGAGGAATGCAGCATGGTAGAGTATATGGCTTAGGTGCGCAAGCTCAGGCATACGAGGGGATGACCTCCTCTACTGCATCCAGCTTCGCATCCAGTTCGCATGAGTCCTTACAAGCTCAACAAATAATTGCCCTTCAAGCTGAGCTAGAACAAGTAAGGAAATCACAAGTTGATTGGCAAGCTCAGCTGCAAGCATAGGTTCAAGCTCAGCTGCAAGCATAGGTGCAAACAAGTACGGAGCAACACAATCAGTTGCTGGATGAAATGCGCAAGATGAGGGAGCAACTGAGTGGAAAAGACGTAGCTCCACCTGAGGAGGAGTCGACGGAGTCAGAGTAGTGTAATTTAGTTGAAATGAACTTGTATTTTTATGTGAACTTGTGTTATTGGACAATTACTTTTAATATGATGTTATCAGTTGATTTTTAGCACTAAACTGTTGTGAAACTGTTATAAATTATTGTAAAGTTGTGGAACTGTTGTGAACCTGTTGTGAAACTTGTATGTGTTAGAATTGATAGGTTTGCAGGTGTGGAAATGAGATTGTTGGCTGGGAAGGCAATTTTTTTTTTGTCAATGCTACAGGTTTCCGGCGGATTATGCGCCGGTAATCCGCCGGAAAAGACGATACAACGAAATGTATCGAGCGTACGTACCGGCGAATATGATCCGTCGGACACTACCGTCGCAAGTCCGGCGGATATTCCGCCGTTAATTACCGGCGCAACAATTGCGTCGTAAACCAATCGTGGAATTTCGCTGACGCAACTCCGGCGCCTTATCCGCCGTTAATTACCGTCGCATTATACGACGGTAAATACCGGCGCATTAGGCGCCGGAATTCTCACATTTTTCACGTCGGCAAACAAACCGTTTAATGCGCCGGTAATGCGCCGGTAATGCGTCGGAAACTGCGCCGGAACTGTTTCCGGCGCAACATATGCGTCGGAAAAAATTTATCGACGCACCCAAAACCGGCGGAGATATTTGCGCCGGAACATGCGCCGGAAACGAACGGTTCCGTCGGATTTTACATTTGTTCCGGCGGATTCTGTCCGCCGGTAATAACAGGTTTTCCTGTAGTGATATATCCAACCCACTATCATCATTAAGTGAAAATCAACTTATATCTTCACCAAAACTTTATTATGTGAAAGCTATAATCCAGTATTCATCAAGAATTATATAAAAAAATAATGCCTCCAAGATACCTTCATTGTCTGCTTCTATTACTATGGAGTTTGAATGCAATTCAAGTTCCATAAATTCATAAAACTCAACTGTTGCACCCTTTTCAAAAATATTCCATATTAGTAATACTAGCACAAAATTCTGCAAATTATTTTCGTAAAATGTAGGTTCATGAATGTATTAATCAGTTTAGTTCATTCATTTCTTGTAATTCAAATGTGTAAATTTTTTTTTTCACACCAGAAATTGAAACCAAAGAGGAAAAGTTCGTATCAAAAACGTTATCATTACATCCGTCAAATAAAAGAGTGGATAAGATGAATCTTGTAAAGATCCCGACGGCGCATGGAGAAAAAACAAGTGCTTCAGCGTCTTTTCATAAGTCCGTAAATTTTTTTCACAGCATAAATTGAGACCAAAGAGAAAAAGTTCTAATCCAACAGGTTAGCATGCATAACTTCCGTCAAATTAAAGAAAGTGGATAAGATGAATCTAGTAATAGTGAAGTAAATCAGATGCGAAGTAAAATAAGGAAGCGATAAGAGGATGTTTAACACCTCAATGAGAAAAGAATGGGTAATGTTGGGATGCAATGGCTGTGCAAGGATAGTACTGAAATTTCTATAAAAAATCAAATTAAGATAATAGAACAAATATTGAGTTCACAAATACAGAGCATAAAAGTTTACAAAGTTTAAAAAGATTTATAATTCATTACAAAAATAAATAAATATTACCCTAAGCTTAAAACAAAAAGAGCTAAATAAATAATTTTTCCTCATATAAAATTGGAGATAATAATAAAGATGTAGTATTATAAATGACCGAGAAGAAAAAAAAAATGAGACCGTTCCTAAAGGAGGTGATAGAAAATGATTGACAAAGGAGCGCATTAGAGGCCTGTTGAATATATATAATAATCCTATTGTGGGTGATGTGCCCTTGAAGATCATGTGTTGTATAGTGGTCCGGTTTTAGGTTATGTTATCCTTGCAAGACACAACACCATGTATATTTCCTATAAATAGGTTATAAGTTGATGTATTGTAAGCCCCTCTTATAACAGCCCCCTTTGGAATAGCTCATTAATTAATGTTGCGTACTAGAATATACGCGCCGGTAGAGTTTGTAAATTCGCGTCCGAGCGTTATACGAGTATTCAACACACGAACAGAAAAGAGAAATGAACACCGAGGTTTTTACGTGAAAAACCCGAAAGAGGGAAAAAACCACGGGGCCTTGCCCAGCTGTAAAGTTCCACTAGTATTTGTTTAAAGTACAAAGATTGATCCGTCTTACAAATCAAGACAATCAGTTTACAATCAACTTCTCACAAAGTTACAAAGTTCTGCAAATTTCAGGCGTTTCCCAAAAATCCGGTATAGTTCCGGCGTCTTCAGGCGGCGAGAAGAGCTCCGGCGGTAGTCGAGGAGGAGCTTCTTCCTTCTCTCCCTTCTTCTTCCTTCTTCTCTCTCTTCACTTCTCTCTCTTAACTTGAGTCCCCTTTGTGAAGAATGAGGGTTCTATTTATAGTTTTTCTGAAGTGGCATGGCTCGTAAATAGGTGTGAGATCATGGGCGAATAGGGAGTGGTTTGAATGGACGACCGATATTGAACCCTTTGATCGTACACCATTTATTGGACATTTGGAGGCCTTAATGATGTCGAAATTCGGTGATCTTGGTCTCGTTGGATTCGTCTCATCGAGCCGCTCGATTCGAGTATAAGCTCGTTAAAATCGGAGACATTTTGGTAACTCAAATTGCGTTTTGAACCTTCCAACAGCGCTTCGGGTCCTTGATTCGAACTCATTTGGGCTCGGATTGGGTTGAACTTGGTGTCGTTGGATTTGTATTTCCGAGACGATCAGTTTGACTGTAAGCTTGCTGAAATCGGAGTTTGAGTGCTTCTGGATTTCAATTTTTAAAGTTTCCAACTAGCTTTTGCCTCGAGATTCGTGCCCGATCAAGCTAATTTTGTGATGTCGTATCAATTAAAAAATTGGATTTCCTACGATATCTCTCCTTCTCTTCCCTCTCCCTCTCTCTCTCTCTCTCTCTCTCTCTCTTGCAAGAAGCTCAAGCTTCCTCCAAGAATGTCATAACTCATAACAATATGACCTAGCATAGAAATCTTTAATGGGTAGCTTTAATCCCACTAGAAAAAATACATTGAAGAATAGCTTTAGATAGAGATGAAGACCTTTAAAAATAATGGCAAGAATGAAGCTAATTTATATCACTAAGGAAAATTCCTCTCGAACTAAAAGTCATAGCTCGTCTTTAAGGACAACATAAGTGGTTTCAATGAAGCAAGGCTAGATGAAGTCCACAATGGTTGCTCTAAGATTACAGGTCAATCAACTAGCGTAGGAAAGATGTATTGAACAGATCATCTCAAGGAGGTCTTGGTTAGGTTATAGTGGAGGTATTTTGGAATGTGCGGGTGCCCTCAAATTGATCAACCTTGGCCTATTGTTGATCGTGGGGAAGGTGAACTCCATTATGTTGTGATGGTATTCTCTAGCAAGTACAGTTGAAGGATTTGATTTTGAGGCTCCTCCATCGCACGAACACGATCATCCAAGGACAAGCCCAACAAACCTTACCAATTAATAATATCCTTTATTGAAAGACAAGTTCCTTAATTAATGAGGGCTATAGCAAGTGGCTCCATTGCAAAAGAGTTTGTGAACACAGATAAAAATGTTGAAGAGACGCAAACATTTTTTCGTGAAAAACTTGGAAAGCAACAAAATTACGATACTAGACCCAATAAAAAAATTTCATTAAGTGAGTGAATATTATGAAAATCTAGGGGTGTCAATATTTGACACGACACGAAAACACAACCCGGAAATTTCAGGTTGGACCCGACATTTTGTCAACCTGCCAACCTGTTTAAAATGAGATGCCTGCACTGCCCCTGATGCCTGCGAACCTGCCCTAGCTGCCCGAGCCCTGCCCGCTCAGCTGCCCACGCGACAGCACTTGCCAGCCTGCCGTCCGCGCTCCCGCCGAGGCCGCCAGCGTCCGCGTCTGCGCTGGCCAGCGCACCTGCCTGCTCACGCGCGCTCGCCCGCACACCACCCGCGCCTGCTCGCGCGCCCATGCACCTGCCGGTGCACCCGAGCTCGCCTACGCGCGCCGACCCGCGCCTGCGCGTTTCGTGGTCCCGTGTTGGGTCGGGTCAACCCTGCAACCTGATGTGTCGAGTCCGGTCTGCATTTGCGACCCGTTTACATACCCTAGTTGGGTTAGTGTTGACCCGTTTGAACCCGGGTCAGTTCCGGGTTCAACTCAAACCCGACCCGTGACCCGAAATTGTCACCCCTATAAAAATCCACCCTTCCTCTTAACTAGAGAAGGTAAGATTACAATGTATAGATTACTAGCTTGGCCTTCTATAAAACATTGAAAAAATAGAGAAACAATGAGGCATGATTGGTGTTAATTTCATTAATCAGTTTCAGCTAAGGCGATCAATCAACAATTGTCACTAGCATTAGTTTAAGGCAGAGGTCTCGCCGCGTTGGTTGAATGATGATGATCAAAAGATGGCGCTCTGGTGATGATAGTTTGACAATGGTTGTCTAGCAACGATAATTAGGCGGCAAATGATCGTTGGACTGGCAAAGCTCTAGGATTCTTCAAATTTGTGATTTCACTCCAACTCAAAATCCTTTTCATGTATAGAATGAGGGCATATTCATAATTTTTTAGTGTCATTTTTATTATTTTTGTCAAAATCTCAAACATATTCCGTTAGATGACTTAGAATGATCATTTTTTATCACTTGACGTTTTTTGAACATGTAAGTGTATTAATGACATCAAAATTACACTATTAGAAACATTAAATTATTCTCATCAATTTGCACGCTTCAATTATAAATTAGATAGAAATGAAATTCAGATTATCCCAAAGCAAAAATTCTAATCACATACTTGGAGTAAAAATACGGGCTTCACCACGTGCCAAAACACAATAAATCTCCAATCAAAACATATCTTGCAGAAGCGGCTCACGAAAATATACGAAGAAACCTCAAAACCCACTACCAACCAAAATAAATAACAAACAAAATAAGAAGATAGCCAAAGACCACAGAAAAAGATCCACCTACTCAATTTTCCACAATAACCCTAGAGAAATAAACAATCAAAGCTGATTAATAAGTCAATCAACTCGAACAAACAAAATCAAACACGTAAAGTTGACAAAGAAACATCCTGGAAGCTTAGAGAGCATACCATCAGCCTGCCAGTAAAGTGTCCGTAGAGATTCCCCTGCCGGACCCTAAGATAAGGCCAAGGGAGGAGTACCAGCATGACCACAGTCCAGAAGATCGTCGTCGCCAACATCGTCACCACGCACGCCACAATCCTAACCACCGAAATCAAAACAGTAATCCACCGATCGTCGTCGGCAAATTCGACCTCGCCGTCCCCTGAAACCAGCTGCCGACGGCGATAATGCTGCCGCTGTTCGCCGGTGGCGGCGAATTTCTTCTCGTGAGGCTCCGGCGACCGTAAGATGGCCTCAAAGTAACTATCAACCCACCGACCACGCATAAGCGAGCTCGCGCTAGCGTTCTCCATCCTTTCGGACACTCTCGAGCAGAGCCGGCGTTCACACTGGAAAGAAATGAAGAGGAAAGGATTTTATAATGAAAAGTTTGTTAAAAAAACGAATGGACATCTAAAATTTTATTTTGCAAAAATATCCTGGAATTATTATGCCGTCAGACCTTTCGAATTTAGATTTATCTTTGTACCCTTAATTGGTCTTTTTTTCTGTTAACCTTGAAAATTTTATGTGTTGCAATAATTTACGAAGAATTGAGGGGCTGCAGTAGAAAATGGAATAGTGCCGCAAGTGACCACTCTGGATCAGGGAAGGTGTGCGGGGCCCAGCCGATAGACAATTACGTGGTAAAGGTTGCGCCTGTTGGCGGATAGAGAAAAACAGAAAAAGAAATAAAGTGTTTCATATCCGAAAAAGGTTGAACAAAATTTTGGATTAATTGGCAAAAAGAAATAATCAAATTATGGTATTTAAGAGAATTTTTTTTAATAGTTATAAAATTAAGGGTTATATAGTAATTTGTAAAAATATTAATAAATTTAAAATATTTTTTTTTTTTGGGAAATTTTGGGGCCAAAGCCCATTCATTAAAAATAGGAAATTACAGAAGATGTTCCAAACTTAACAAAAGCAAGTAGGAACCCAAAAAGAAACTATAAAGAAAAACCTATACCACCCCCAATTACAAGTAAAAAAGAATCAAAATTGTGGTATAACAAAAAACAGGACTCAGCAATTGCTGCAGCCATAGTTTGGAAGCCCGGGATCATTAGGATCATAAAGGAGCTCCTGGTTGCCAGAACGTGGCCCTCCAAGGAGCGAGGCTGCAGCGTTCATCATCGTCCTGCAAAAAAATTCTCGAGCACCGATCAGAACATGCCCCATCGAATTCAGCCTTCCAAAATGGTACAACTGCAGATAATAAAGTCTGATAACAGCAATGAAACTCCAGCAATAGACAGGCCAGCAGAGTAACCAATTAATCCAGCAAATATAGTAATTCATGAGCATTTTTCCAACTCAGCAACTTTGCCCGACAAGCTCTCTTAATTTTCCTAGCCACAGTGGTGTAGCACTTAAACAAATTGCCAAAAATTCTGTCATTACGGGCGCGCCAAATGAAATATATAGCAGAATTCAAAATC
Organism: Dendrobium huoshanense; assembly: GCA_016618105.1. Taxonomy (NCBI): domain Eukaryota; kingdom Viridiplantae; phylum Streptophyta; class Magnoliopsida; order Asparagales; family Orchidaceae; genus Dendrobium; species Dendrobium huoshanense. Next base: position 46,325,751 of record CM028346.1, on the reverse strand, counting down.
AGGCATAACATGGCTTTTATCCTCATATTATCAGCAATTTCAGAGGCTAATTCAAAAGCTTGTAACAGATTTGGTCTTAATAACAGAGTTTGTGTTTGAGGAATCAGGGAATTGATGATTCTAAAGGAAAAATCACATTCAAAGAAAAGATGAGTATGTGATTCAAGACCTTGCTGGCATAAAACACAATTAGAGTTCACCATAATGCCTCTTTTAAGTAAGAGATCAGCAGTTTTCAATCCCATTTTAACAGCAAGCCACCCGTAAGACGAAAACTTAATAGCAGATCTCTTATGCCAAATAAGATTGTGCCAATTAACAATATGATAAGACTTGAAGAATTCTTTAAGAAATAACTTATTTGAAACCTTCTCAACATTATTCCAAAGACTCCCAGTAAAGCAATTCCAAAGAGGCACAGATTTAATTTTGGTCTGCAGTAAAGAAGGCCAGTTGGAAGGGACCAACCAATTCCCATTGCAAATGATATCAGAAACCTTCAGATTATTCAAGTTATCCAAGAAACAATTGTCCATACTAATACAGTAAGAACGAATTGCAGTACCAAAACACCAAGGGTCCCAAAGAAGAGAAAAAAAGCAATTCGGATGGACCCTAAGTTGAAAGCAGTTTTTGGTAGTTTGAGCCACCTTAGAAAGATTTAACCAGTAAGAAGAGCTGCTGTTGGGTAAAGGTGCCCATAGGGATTTATACCTGTTTCTCCACCAATGGAACAGAGGATTGGAACCATTTAAAAACCTCCAAATAATATTGCAGGAAATACTAAAAGATAGGGAATCCAGAGAAGGAATCCCAAGACCCCCATTAATTTTAGGAATGCATGTGTCTTTCCAAGCAATAAGGTGAAGCTTCTTCACCGCAATATCTCTGGAAAAGAGAAATCTGGAACAAAGTTTGTTAAGCACCTTAAAACAAGACTTAGGCAAAGAAGAGCCTCTTAACCAATAAGCTATCATATTGTAGATAGTGTATTTCAAAAATTGAATTCTCCCCCCAAAAGAGAGAGACTTGGCCTTGCACCCATCAAGAGCTTTAGTAACTTTCAGAATCAGATGTTGAAAGTGAACCTGATATAGCTTCTTAGTGAAGATGGGTATACCCAGATACTTAATGGGAACAGTAGATCTTTGGATGTTAAGCAGATTGCAAATATCATCTTCATACCTACAATTCTTAGAAAAAAGAATAGAGCTCTTGGAGGGATTAACCTTAAGACCAGAATGGGACTGAAAAAGCTCCAAAATAGACTTAAGAGTGGCAGCCTCATCCAGATTAGCTTTTGAGAAAACAAGTAAGTCATCAGCATAAAGAAGATGGGAAATGGAGGAGTTACCCATTGAGATACCCCTGAAAGAGTTAGAATGCAAGGCTTCCTCAAAGCAATCAGACAGCCCATCCATAACAATCGTGAACAGATAAGGGGACAATGGACAACCTTGTCTCAACCCAGAAGATGAGTTGAAGTAACCCTCCAAAGAGCCATTAATAGCAACAGAAAAATGCACCTCAGAAATACAGGCATGAATTCAGGAGATGAAAATGGAGGGAAAGCCCTTTGCTTTAAAACGGTCAATAAGAAACTCCCTCGAGACCGTATCAAATGCCTTGTGAATATCGAATTTAGCACAAAAAAGAGGATCTTTAGAGTTGCTATTAAACGTGCCCAAGAGCTCAGTGGCCAGAATAACATTGTCAGATATAATTCTATTGGTAATGAACCCAGCTTGAGCCGGATTAACAATAAAAGGCATCACATTTTTCATTCTAATAGCCAACAACTTAGCAATAATCTTGTAAAAGGAGTTGCATAAAGAAATAGGCCTATAATCATTCACAGAAGTAGCATGAGGGTGCTTAGGAATAAGAGCAATAGCAGAGTGTTTAACGTGTCTAGGCATAAAGGCATTGTTGAAAAAAGACTGCACAGCAAGACAAAGTTTATTGCCTAAGATACTCCAAGTAGCTTTGTAGAACTCAAAAGTAAACCTGTCAGGTCCAGGTGCGGCATTGGAGGGAGAGGAAAAGATGACCTGTTTGATCTCTTCAGTAGAAAAAGGAGCAGTTAAACCATCAAGCAGATAAGGAGGAATAGTCTCACCAACAGGGAGTTGGTCAGTAACAGGATAACCGGTGCTGTTAAACAGAGACTCAAAATGATTAAACAGAGACTCAAAATATTACTTGTTATATTTCATAAAAACATAAAAAATAAATATTTTTATTTTAAATGAAAGAATATGGAATTTTAAAATATTTTTATTTTCAATTATTATCTTATAATATAATAGATAAGTATTTTATTTTTCATTAAATATTTTTTTAAATTTAAAATTAAAATTAAAATTAAATTAATTTTAATTATTAAAATTTATATTAATTTTGAAAAAAAATGTAATAATACAAAAAGTATATAATATATAATATTTATATTAGATTAATTATATGTGATTTATCTTTTTAAATATATTTTTAATAAATAAATTTTTGAAATTTTGAGAGAATTCTATTCCGACCTCCATCACCAGACTACGGTCTTTCTGGTCTCCATCCTACCGACTATGGTTGTGCCAACCAAACAAACAAGTCTATATTGTAACTCCCACCATGTAATGCGCTCTATATGATGTATATTTGTATCATCAAGCCAATGCCTTCTCCCAAGGAAGTGCATCATTTGTAATCGGCTGCAAATACTAGTGAATTCATTCAAACTAGGCCAGACCCCGTGGTTTTTTCCCTTTTTAGGGGTTTTCCACGTAAAAACTCTGGTGTCTCTTATGATCGCTACACCCTCTCATTTATCTGATTGTGTGCTAGATCTTCGTACAATGCTAAGACGTTAAACTATATATTTCTCCACCGTCGCGAATACTCCAAGACGCAATAATATTAGATTAATTATATGTGATTTACCTTTTTAAATATATTTTTAATAAATAAATTCTTGAAAATTTGAGAGAATTCCATTCCAAAATCAATCTTAACATGAGCAATTTGGGTATACACACATAGTTAATATTAAATTTATGAGACAAATTATTTTCATCTATGATGCACCGATATTTTATAATAATGATGTGTCATGTGGGATGTGGGATGTATACATGTCACATACACTTATCCGACATATGTCTACGTGTCTAACATATGCTAGATGATCAATATGTCAACATATGTGTTATTAATAATAAATTTTTAATTGTAAAAATATGTTTCATAATGAACTTAAATTCGACTACCACATAACTTGATACATAGAGTACAATTTATAAACTATTTATCTAAGAATACTATGTAGCAATTTGTATAACATTGGCCTGAGCTCTTACCTAAAAATTGAGCTCATAGCTCATGAACAACATATGAATTTGATTTAGTGATGTTGTAATTTTGGTCAAACTTTTTCCAATTAATCTCTCTCAAAATCTCTTGAATATTCTCATTAGAGTCTCTCTTTCTAAGAATCATATACGAGTAACTTAATATGATTCACCTTTTTGTCTAATAAATTCATGGAGTTATATAAAGATCAAGTCATTAAAAAAAATTATGAGGCTATTTCTTTTTTTCCTTCTAGACTTCATTTGTATGTGTTCATATTTTTTAGTGGACAACATTGAATCAACATTATGTTTCAGAAGGAGGTCACCCATTCTAGTACTGCTCTCGTCCAAACATGCTTAATTGAGAAGTTCTAATGGGATCCGGTGCACTGGTACTAGCATGGAAGATTTAGGTTTTGTTTAGTTCGACTTCATTGCTACTTTATTAAGTTGTTGTAGAAAACAACTTCCAAGTTAAAAAAAAAATTGAAAGCAGGGAAAAGGCGGTGGCCAAATAGAAATTTTAGTTGCAATCGGAGATGCAATGCAATAAAAAAGTTATCCCAAATGAAGCCTTAATGGCCATGCGCCTCTCCGCTTCCTTCGATTAAAATTTTTAAATATACATTATATATTTTTGTTGTATGACTAAAGATTTTATAAAAAATATTCAATTTGAGCCCTCTTCTAAAATTATATGATTTAGGCTTATAAATATCTAATGATGAATATTGATATTATTTTTAAAATAATTAATTTTTCACTTCTAGTTAATATGTGCGAGATTTCAAATTTTTTTCTTGTTAATTTTAAGAGTTATTTATGATCACTTTTATTTTTTAATTATAATTATTATTTGTATTCATACTTTTAGATAGGAAATAAAAAATATTTATATAATATCTCAAAATTATTATTATTTATTTATGAAATTATAATAACCGCCACTAATATGATAATTGTGACAAATGAGATGATGCACCTCATCTTGATTTGTTGGTTCGAGTTTATCTCAAAATTTCATACAAATATCAACTAAGGCTTCGTTTGGGATTGATTTTTCCTTGATTGGGAGGGGGCGAATGCTGCGTGTATCCCGAATCAAAGGTAAAGAAAGGTCTATTTTTATACCGTTACTGCCTTTTTGAGGTTGAGATCAAGACCTTGCCCAAGAAGTAGATGTAACAACCCCAAGATCAAACTTGGAAAGAATGTCAATCAATTACTCCAACAATTTACCAGAGTTATCTAAAACCTTCAGTAAACAATCTATCAAACATCTATAAAATTTAAAACATCAATATATCAGTCGATTCATATCTCAAAACATCATATACAATACTCAGGAAACTACACTATCAATACAAGAAAAGAACTATCCTGTCATGAGTACAAAAGAATCATCAATCGACCAAAAGAACTAAAACCTGAAGATCTGGATCAACTCCTATCTCCTGCTCCCGAGCCCTGACCTGAAAATATCAACCACATATAATGAGCTTTACAAAGCCCAGCAGGTCACCTAATACCTATAACTGAAATCAAAGCACGACGATGCTATCAATATGCATGTCAATCTATCAATCCGAATCAATCAATGGTCAATGAGTCTATGCAGCGGAAATCAAATCAGTAGTCAATGAAATCCGAAAATCAATAGTCAATAAAACCAGTCAATGCAGCGGCAGGCAAATCGATAAATCAACTCAATCAATCTTTGAGAAAAGCAATACGAAACAATGAATCTACGAAGCAATCAATACAGTGCAGAAATAGTAGCGATAGCGAATCTATAAATTCTATAGGCAGAAGTACAATGAATCTATACGATGTCCAGGTCCATGCTATCAATACAATATCTATATCTATTCATGTCCATAACAGTGCTCAGTAATATCAATGCTCGGTAATCAATCGATGAAATCAATATACGGTACAGTAAATCCGATCAAATCAATAAGGCAGAAATCGATAAAGCAATAAATCCGTAAATCAATACAGTAAACATGCAATTCAATACTATATACTGAACAAGTACAATCTACTGGCTATGTTGCTGTTGTAGATATCATTTACATTGGTTCAATCAATAAGAGTCGTCACTCTTTTCGCCCGTCGGCATATCAATAAACTCCTTATGACTCCCATCAATATATCAATAATCAATGTTTAAAGGAAAGCCCGTCGGCCCACCATCCTGTACAGGTATCAATCTTCAACCAATGTTCAACCAGGTTCCACTTGTGATCAGTATCAATAATCAATCAATAATCAATATTAAAGCAATCATATCAATAATCATATGCATATCGATTCAATCTATCAATTTCAGTCAAAACAGAAATCATACGAAAATCGGGCAGAGTAACGGTAGTCTATCGAATTTACACAAAAATCCTGCAAAAAGATACAAATCCCAAATTTCTCCAAATTACCAACGAATATCCACGGCATCAATACAAGACTATCACTATAAAGAATCCAAATCAAATCAAGTCCTGATAATTTTCTATTCGATTAAAATCGCGTAGAATCAATTCCGACCGGTAAAATCTTCGTAGAATACAGTCAAATCGTGTACAATAGTCATATCTATAACATACTAAAAGTTGTGCGGTGAAAGTTGTGTCATTACGAAATCATGTCTAAAAGTAGACTACGAAAACACAAAACAGTGCACAACTCGATCAAAACACAATATCTTCGAAAACAGAAACAGGGTTCGGAGTCCTTACCACGAGATCTACACTTTCTCCAACAGCAGCGTCGGACGAAAAGCGCTCCACGGTCTCTGTAACCAAGCTTTCCTCTTTTTCCCTTTCTCTTTCTCTCTCCTCAAAATATCTGAAATTAAAAATCTGATTTTCTCTCTCCTCAAAACGAGCTCATTTCCTTATATCTTACTCAGATAGGCCTGGTCGATCGCCAGATCGTCCCGGGACGATCAGATCAAATCCTGATCGTCCTGGACAGTTCCCAGGGCTATTGTCTGGCCGATAATTTCTACAGTACAGATCGGCCTGGACGATCTCAACATCGTCCCGGACGATCTGTACAGAAATCCTTCCAGAAAACTCACCAGAAATCAGCTGTTTTCAATGCACTGATCGGCCTGGACGATCTCAACATCGTCCTGGCCGATTCTGGGAGGAAAATCCAATTCAGAGAGGAACAGTAAGGGAACGAGATCTTACAATCTCCCCACCTTAGAAAAATGTCGTCCCGACATTTCCCTACAGGTACAAAGAACAAAACAACCAAAATAAATCGATCCAAATCCAAAGTCAAATCAAAACTCGTCGAAATCCATACAGAACACACAATGCAATCAATCAAATGTCAATATGCAATGTTCATATGTCAATATCAATCGGTTAGTCAAATCAATCTTACCAGTAGAACCTTCCGGTCGTTGCTGATCCTCACGATGCTGTAAACTCTGTAGACTGTAGATGCGTGGCACCACTGGAGGTCGTGGCGCAACTGTCTCCCTCTGATCTCTGACAGTCCTATCATCCGTCCTGTTCCCTGATCTCTCACTGTAGGCCCTCGAGCCAACAGTCCTCTGCTGTCCTATACCCGCACTAGAATCAGTCCTTCCACCCAGTCCTTTCTGAGGACAATCTGCTGCTCTGTATCCTTGCTGTCCACAGTGAAAACACTGTCCCGTCAATAGGTAGCACTGACCTGCATGTCGTCTACCACAGTGAATGTACGTGCCAGAACCACTAGATGATACTATTGATGCTGATCGTGACGCAGATCCCGATGCAGATCCCTTCGAACCCTCATACCTGCTTCTCTTCTCTCTATCTCTGTCTCTACCAGAATCATCTCGTCGTACCTCATCTCTCCTCCTCCTGGTATCCTCGTACCTCGATACTGGTGTCGCCAAATCAATCTCTATCAATCGGGCTCGCTCCACTAGCTCAGAAAACTCGTGGATCCGAAAAGGTACTAGTGGATGCCTCAGCTCTCTGTTCAATCCGTGCAGAAATCTATAACACTTTTCTTCAGCAGTAGGAATCAGATGAGCAGCGTACCTCGCAAGTGCAGTAAACTCGGCCTCATACTGCATCACTGACTTGCGGCCTTGCTCCAATCTCATGAAAGCTTCCTGCATCTGTCGCTGAGCTGACGGCGGTACAAACCACATCCTGAATACTGCAGTGAACTCATCCCAGGAGATCTCAGCATTAGTCTTCCCCTGAAATTTCTCTCTCTGCTGTCCAATCCACCATCTCTCCGCTTCTCCTTCAAATAGGAACACAGCTAATGGTACCTTTCTATTTCCCGGACACTGCATGCTGTCAAAAATCTTTTCTACCCTCATGATCCAATCCTCAGCAGCCTGTGGTCCTACAGCCCCTTTGAACAACGGAGGCTTCAGCTTGTGGAACATCTGCAAGTGTCTGTCTACCTCTTATTCCTTTCTCCCACTCATCTTGCTCTGGGCATCCCCCATAACATGTGCAATTGCAGTAGCCAACTGCATCATACTCTCTGAAGGTACTGGAGCTGCGCTGTGTTGCTCATTTGGTACACTGGATTCTGCTGGAGGATCCATATCTTTTCACCTGCACAATTCAAAATAATAATACACACATGCAACGATGTATGCCAATGAAGCTCTTAAAGCTACCCAATCTACCCAATCTCTCAATCCAAACCTACAACTCTGGTAACAATTCATTCTTCCAATAACACTGCTCTGATACCAATTGTAACAACCCCAAGATCAAACTTGGAAAGAATGTCAATCAATTACTCCAATAATTTACCAGAGTTATCTAAAACCTTCAGTAAACAATCTATCAAACATCTATAAAATTTAAAACATCAATATATCAGTCGATTCATATCTCAAAACATCATGTACAATACTCAGGAAACTACACTATCAATACAAGAAAAGAACTATCCTGTCCTGAGTACAAAAGAATCATCAATCGACCAAAAGAACTAAAACCTGAAGATCTGGATCAACTCCTATCTCCTGCTCCCGAGCCCTGACCTGAAAATATCAACCACATATAATGAGCTTTACAAAGCCCAGCAGGTCACCTAATACCTATAACTGAAATCAAAGCACGGCGATGCTATCAATATGCATGTCAATCTATCAATCCGAATCAATCAATGGTCAATGAGTCTATGCAGCGGAAATCAAATCAGTAGTCAATGCAATCCGGAAATCAATAGTCAATAAAACCAGTCAATGCAGCGGCAGGCAAATCGATAAATCAACTCAATCAATCTTTGAGAAAAGCAATACGAAACAATGAATCTACGAAGCAATCTATACAGTGCAGAAACAGTAGCGACAGCGAATCTATAAATTCTATAGGCAGAAGTACAATGAATCTATACGATGTCCAGGTCCATGCTATCAATACAATATCTATATCTATTCATGTCCATAACAGTGCTCAGTAATATCAATGCTCGGTAATCAATCGATGAAATCAATATACGGTACAGTAAATCCGATCAAATCAATAAGGCAGAAATTGATAAATCAATAAATCTGTAAATCAATACAGTAAACATGCAATTCAATACTATATACTGAACAAGTACAATCTACTGGCTATGTTGCTGTTGTAGAATCCATATTGCTGTTGTAGATATCATTTATATTGGTTCAATCAATAAGAGTCGTCACTCTTTTCGCCCGTCGGCATATCAATAAACTCCTTATGACTCCCATCAATATATCAATAATCAATGTTTAAAGGAAAGCCCGTCGGCCCACCATCCTGTACAGGTATCAATCTTCAACCAATGTTCAACCAGGTTCCACTTGTGATCAGTATCAATAATCAATCAATAATCAATATTAAAGCAATCATATCAATAATCATATGCATATCGATTCAATCTATCAATTTCAGTCAAAACAGAAATCATACGAAAATCGGGCAGAGTAACGGTAGTCTATCGAATTTACACAAAAATCCTGCAAAAAGATACAAATCCCAAATTTCTCCAAATTACCAACGAATATCCACGGCATCAATACAAGACTATCACTATAAAGAATCCAAATCAAATCAAGTCCTGATAATTTTCTATTCGATTAAAATCGCGTAGAATCAATTCCGACCGGTAAAATCTTCGTAGAATACAGTCAAATCGTGTACAATAGTCATATCTATAACATACTAAAAGTTGTGCGGTGAAAGTTATGTCATTACGAAATCAGGTCTAAAAGTAGACTACGAAAACATAAAACAGTGCACAACTCGATCAAAACACAATATCTTCGAAAACATAAACAGGGTTCGGAGTCCTTACCACGAGATCTACACTTTCTCCAACAGCAGCGTCGGACGAAAAGCGCTCCGCGGTCTCCGAAACCAAGCTTTCCTCTTTTTCCCTTTCTCTTTCTCTCTCCTCAAAATATCTGAAATTAAAAATTTGATTTTCTCTCTCCTCAAAACGAGCTCATTTCCTTATATCTTACTCAGATCGGCCTGGCCGATCGCCAGATCGTCCCGGGACGATCAGATCAAATCCTGATCGTCCTGGACAGTTCCCAGGGCTGTTGTCTGGCCGATAATTTCTACAGTACAGATCGGCCTGGACGATCTCAACATCGTCCCGGACGATCTGTACAGAAATCCTTCCAGAAAACTCGCCAGAAATCAGCTGTTTTCAATGCACTGATTGGCCTGGACGATCTCAACATCGTCCTGGCCGATTCTGGGAGGAAAATCCAATTCATAGAGGAACAGTAAGGGAACGAGATCTTACAGTAGAAGTCCAGCAGGGGACTGAATGCGACTTGAAATTGGTTGGAAGTATCCTTACATTTGTTGGGATTTTCCTGAACGATCATCTTGATGTTGGAAGTATTGGAGGGATATTCTTGATCATAGTTGGAGTCAAGGTTGCCCCCCAGTCCGGATTTGAAATTGATGAAGTAATGACTGATGTCAAGAAGTTTACATGAGTGTCCTTTTGAGGTTGGAGCGAAAAATTGCCCCCCAGTAGGGAACCAGGTTCCCACAGACGGTGCCAAACTGTTGCGTCCTGGAATATTCGCGGCGGTAGAGAAATATATGGTTTAACGTCTTAGCATTGTACGAAGATCCAGCATACAAGCAGATAAGAGAGAGGGTGAAACATTCATAAGAGACACTAGAGTTTTTATGTGAAAAACCCCTGAAAAGGGGAAAAATCATGGGGCCTGACCCAGTTTGAATGAATCCACTGATAATTTGCAGTCGATTACAAATGAGGCCCTTCCTTTGGAGAAGGCTTTATATTGATGTAGCAAATATACATCATATATATTGCATTACACAATAGGAGTTACATATACATGTTTATTTGGTCGGAAGGACCGTAGTCGGCAGGAGACCGGGGTTAGAAAGACCGTTGTCTGTTGATGGAGGTCGGACGGACCATAATAGGCGACGGAGGTCGGATGGACCGTAGTCGGCAGGAGACCAGGGTCTGAAAGACCGTTGTTAGCAGGAGACCGGGATCTGAAAGATCGTTGTTGGCAGGAGACCAGGGTCTGAAAGATCGTTGTTGGCACGAGACCTGGATTTGAAAGACCATTGTCTTGTGATGGAGTTCGGAGTGACTGTAATAGGCGACGGAGGTCGGAGGACCGTAGTCGGTAGGAGACTGGGTCAGAAAGACCGTTGTCCTATGATGGAGGTCGGAGTGACCGTAGTAGGCGATGGAGGTTGGGTAGACCGTAGTCGGCAGGAGACCGGGGTCAGAAAGACCGTTGTCCTGTGATGGAGGTCGGAGTGACCGTAGTAGGCGACGGTCGGGTGGACCGTAGTAGGCGACGGTCAGGTGGACCATAGTCGGCAGAGGACCGAGGTCAGAAAGACCGTTGTTTGTTGGTGGAGGTCGGAAGGACTATAGTAGGCGACGGAGGTCGGAAGGACCGTAGTCGGCAGTATTCTGGGAGAAATGTGGACATCAGGTGGTGGCCTAGTGGAGCTCAAGGCCTCAAGTAGTGGTCCGACGGAAGTCTAGGCTTCATGTGATGTTCTGGTGGAGCACACGGCCTTTGATGATGATCTGGTGAAGACAATGGCCTCTGGCAAAGGTGAGGGCCTCTGGCGAAGGTGAGGGCCGTTGGTAAAAGTGAGGGCCTTTGGCGAAAGTGAGGGCCTCAGATGAAGACGTCAGGCCTGAATGTCAGGCCTTGAGCAGTACGTTGGGCATTCAGCAGAACGTCGGGACTTGAGCAGAATGTCGGGCCTGAACGTCGGGCCTTGAGGTGGTGGTCCGGCGAGGCTCCGGCGGTGGTTCGGCGAGGCTCCGACGGTGGTCCGACGAGGTTCCGGCGGTAGTCGAGGAGGAGCTTCTTCCTTCTCCTCTTCTCCTCTTGCTTCTTGCTTGGCCCCCCTCTTGTGAAGAATGAGGGCTCTATTTATAGATTTTTTGGAGTGGCATAGCTCGTAAATAAGCGTGAGATCAGGGGCGAATAGGGAGTGGTCGAATGGACGGCCAATATTGAATCATACAATCATGCACCATTCGTTGGACATTTGAAGGCCTTAATGATGTCGGAATTCTGTGATCTTGATCTTGTTGGATTCCTCTCATCGAGTCGCTCGATTCGAGTATAAGCTCGTTAAAATCGGAGACAGTTTGGTAACTCAAATTGCGGTTTGAACCTTCAAACAGTGCTTCGGGTCCATGATTTGGACCCATTTGGGCTCGGATTGGGTTGAATTTAGTGTCGTTGGATTCGTATTTCCGAGACGCTCAGTTCGACTGTAAGTTTGCTGAAATCGGAGTTTGGATGGTCTCCGAATTAATTTTTGAAGTTTCCAATTTGATTTTGCATCGAGATTCATGCCCAATTAAGACAAATTTTTTAGGAGGTATCAATAATTATTATTTGTATTCATACTTTTAGATAGGAAATAAAAAATATTTATATAATATCTCAAAATTATTATTATTTATTTATGAAATTATAATAGGCCATTTTTTAGGAACGAGCGTTATTGAACTGTAATTTAGCAAAAACAGCGTGGCAGGGATTAAATTTAAAAAGAAGCGAATTTGTGTAACCGTTTGGCGCATTCAAAGAATGCGCTGAACATAACGGCGCATTCTTTGAATGCGCGTGATGGATTAGCGCATTCAATAGATTGCGCGTGATGGATTAGCGCATTCTATGGAATGCGCGTGATGGATTAGCGCATTCCATAGATTACGCGATTAATGATGGCGCATTCTTCACTCTCACTTATCTGCCAGCTTCATATTATTGCGCAGCTGTCGACAGGTAATGTTTTTCAGGATTTCTTTGTCGTAAAGCCCGACCAGATCCGTCAATTCCGCGCTGTCTTGGTGGGGAAATAATTGAGGGAATTGAATTTGGTTGGTTGGGCAGACGAGCGAATTGGGTATAAATAAGGCATGAGTTGAGGAGTGAAGGCACACCTCAGTTCTGCTCAAGTGATTCGGTTTCTAGCAGAAGAGCAGGTATTTTTTTTTTCTTCAGTTTGTGTAGTTTATTTTTTGTATTTAAGGATCTATTAAGTTTTGTAGATTTTGTATGATGAGAAAGTCTTAAAATTTTTTTTTTTTAGACGATGTAGTAGTTTGGCTTCTTGTATATTTTTTTCTCTCCATGCACGTTTTAAATTCGGCATAAGTTTTTTTTTAAGAACTTGTTGATGTTAAAGAAATATTGTGATCTAGTATAGGAACTTCTTGCCAACATTTTTGTGATCTAGTCGAAATGTCCATATCAAAGCGAGCTTTATTTGTCAGATACGTCTTCTTGTATATCTTATTTATTTTCTTAGTTAAAGCATATTTTCTTAGTTAAAGCATATTTCTAATTTTCATAGCAATTTTCTTTTCATTTTCTATATAAATACTGATTGGTTAGTAAAATTTAACTATACAATTTATCATTCTAATAAAATAGATTTTGTCAAGCAACTATCAATAAGATCCCTTTTACAGGAATGGGTGAACTAAATGGTCAACTATAAAATTTTAAATCCAACGTAAATTTATTTCTTAGTTAAATGAATAAAAAACATGTTCACTATGGGCAAGTATAGTTTTACTGAAGTAATCTGTACGAGTTTATTATTCAAAGAGATCAATATTAAAAAGTCGACTTAATCCAAATTTATTTCTTAGTTAAATCAATCAAAATCATGTGGGCAAGTATATTTTTACTAAAGTTATCTATTAGAACCTATTGTTCAAAGAGATCAATATTACAAGGTGAACTAACCCTGAAAATGTGCTTGATTAGATACCAGGATCTGAATTCTCCATCAGGATCAGATTTTTGTTAATAATTTAACAGATTTTCGTTAATAATTTAACAAACAACTCAAATTTTATCGTAACAACAATGCTCACGAGGAAGTAGCATCAATAACAACAATGCCTCTCTAGCACAACAATACGCCTTAAATGTTTAGTAAGAATAATCTTAAGAGCACAAAATTTTCTTCGTTTAGTCTCCTAATTCCTAACCAATAAAACAGAAGAGCATAACAAAATAACTTCCTTCAACCATAATTCATGGAACAATATTAGCACAGATCGTGATTGCGACTTAAGAAACGAATACAATAAGCAAAAAACACGCAAAAAAACAATAATAATAGCAGTAGTGGTAATAAAATCCTAAACAAAAAAGTGAAGCACCTTTTTCAGGTCACACTTCCGAGCACCGATGTGCAGCAGGGTCCAGCCCCTATCATCTCTGTCCCTGTCGCCTAGCCTGAGAGAGCGCCTATTTGACAGTTGGCGCCGAGGCAGTGCTCGCTGCGCTTGCAGCATACTAGGCCAAGTGTTCCCGAATTTCGTAAAAACGTTATACGGATCGAAAAGAAGACGCCGGAAATTACCCGTATAGCAAGAAAAACCTAGAGATTCTGAGATGTTTTCTATATAATATAAAGAAGCAAGCCCTAATATAACGTTAAAGAGAGCTTAGAAACGAGATGAAACGCTTACATGATCCAGTGATTCTTCAAAACCAAAGAATTAACGAGAAACGTAACTTTAAAAGATATTTTATAAAAGATGAATGATATTTTAGTTGATGCATATTTAAATTTTAAAATAAATATTATTAGTATTGATATTCATTTAGTAATTAGGTGCTAACTAAATTATGAATTCTTTTAATTTGCTTGAGAAATAAGTGGTCTCTAGCTTTTAATTAATTTTGGAGGTAATTTGTAGTTGATTTGAAGTTATTATGTTATTTTCTAATTTTTTTGGTTTTATATGTATATTTTTAAAATTCAAGAAATTAACTTGAATTAAAATTTCTAGTAATTAGGCTAGTTTTATTGTGTTCCGAAATAAATCCCTAATTAAGTATCCAAGGTAATAAGTGACATTTTAAAATTTATTTATATTCATAATTATATTTATTAGCTTATTGAATTTGGTATAGTTTAAATTATTTTTTATGTTAATGTTTATAGGTGAATTTATGTTCCTTTGAAAGCATATTGAATATGCGATTGAGTAGAAATAAATCACAATTTTGTGAAGAAAAATAATGTTAAAGGTGTAAATAATATTAACATATCACATAAATTTAATTTGTAGGTTAAATTTGAAAGTTCTTGTGGAATGTTCGACTGTAACGAATTTGTCGTTAGGCTCATTAAAACAGAAGTAATACTATCACTTAATCTAGAAGATATAAACTTATAAAGAATTAAAAATGTGGTGAATGATAATCAAAGCAATACAATATTAAATCAATCACCCATGTTCAACCAAGATGTTATAATAGAAAAGAAATGGTTGTGGGTTAGGATGCTAGTTTTTTTAATATGAACTTTCAAATTTATTATCGCGAAACATTAAGTAAAAAAAAAAACATTAAGAAAAGTACAATTTATATTTGATTTATATCTCTTGTAATTACAATGTGATCAATGGAGGAATGCTAATTTAAGTTATAATTTTTTTTGAATTAGTAAGGATTTTTTTTGTTAGAGTATTGGGCTTTATAAAATAACTTATACTACGTAATTGATTTTTTTTGTGTTCATAATTATTAAAATTTTTAAACAAAAACTAAATAATGACGTAAATTTTCTTATCTTTATAGTATGTCACGATTGTTGCTGTATTTTGATGGAGAGTTACATATTTCGGACGATTTCACACCAAATTATATCGGCGGTAGGATTAGACCGCTCCTCATCGAAAACAATGTTTCTCTTGAAATGATAAAACTCAGAGTTATGCGTGCACTTAGAATAAACTCAGCGACAAGCACTATTAACCTCACATGTCGTCTTCAAAATAATGGTGGATTCTGTGCGATTCATGTCACCGATGATGAGGTTTGTGAGTACATGTTGATGGAGGCTAGAACACAATCTGTTGTTGTATATGTGGAGGTTGAGCAAATTTCACCCGTCCACTTTGATGCAGCACCGATTGAAGCTTTCATGTGAGTATAAATCATTGTATTGTCACAACTAATTGACTAAACTAATCATGACACCAAAGTGAACTTTTTTGTATTAGGCCCACTCGCACATCTGAATCATTTATGGCTAGTGTTAGAGATGTTCCGAGAATTGTGGAAGATGATTTTGATGGTCGTCCTAGTGTACGGGAGCGACCTAGTACTTCAATTGGGCAGCTTCCAAGAGTTCAACCTAGACATAGTGTAGGGGAACATTCATATTACGACATAAATAATTATACAATAGCAGAAGATATGAACCCCTCCATGCCTTTCATGGATCGTAATTCCGAAAATGAAGATGAAGGATATGAAACAATGAATAGCGATAGCACTAATTCATCGAATGATGGTGACCCGATGTTGGACTCCAACATACCTACGGAACAATTTACCAGTACGGGATGTAATGGAGAAGAGTTCATTGCAGAGCACGCAAGACAAAATCGTGATGGGATTGGTGGCATGAACATCAATAACGATTTTGTCGAAACAGTTCGGACTACTCAACAGTGGGACGATGATGAAAATTTTGATGCGCCATGTGCTAACATTGTTGGGTCGATAGAAGCTACAACTCCCATAGAGTTATATGAAGGTCAGATCTTTCATACAAAAGTAGATTTGCAAGTCGCAGTTAACGGTTGGTCGATACTTCATAATGTTCAATTTATAAATTCAACATCAAATAAAAGCAGATTGAGTGTCATTTGTGCTCATCATCAGGCTCCTGATCGGCCATGCCTTTGGCGCTTACATGCTGCACAGAGTAAAAAGCTAGGTGGGTTATGGAAAATATCTACATGTGGACCCCCACATACGTGCACCCACCCAATCTTAGCTAGCGGACATCATAATTGTAACTCAAAATTTATCTGCAGACAAATCATTCCTATAATTAGACAACAATTAGACATGAAGCCAAAGGAGATTATAGCTAGAATGGAGTCAAAATATGACATAAAGATATCATATATGAAGGCTTGGGACGCACGTAGAAAAGCTATTGAAGCCACTTTTGGTAGCTACGAGCATTCATATTATTATCTTTTTTGTTTCATGGAAGCCTTGAGGTTATCCCAACCAGGCACTGTATATAATATTCAAGTCGTACCTCATGCACGGTTCAGGTCACTTTTTTGGTCATTCGGTCCATCCATATGTGGGTGGCAACACTGTAGATCGGTGCTGAGCATGGATGGGACATTCTTGCTTGGGAAGTATCGCGGTACCCTATTAGCAGCTGTTGGTATTGATGCAAATGGTGGATTGTTTCCACTAGCTTTTGCAGTTGTGGAATCGGAGAGCAATGAATCATGGATTTGGTTCCTACAAAAGCTACAAGAACTTTTGCCAGTGGTTGCTAATCGACAGAAGTTGTGTATAGTTTCTGATAAGCACCCAGGATTGGTGCGCGGGTGTAGGGAAGTATTTCCTAATGCTGTTCATAGGCATTGCCTTCGACACTTACGTGAAAATTTCAAAAAGATGGTCCGTCGTTTGGGAACTCCAGATAGTGAGGGCATGAGTAACAAAATGTATTTTGCCGGGAATACTGATGATTACGCATATTTCAATCGAATGATGGATGAAATAAAAACTACAAAACAGGAGGCATTTGATTGGTTAATCCAACGCGATGTTGCCAAGTGGACCCTATTATTTGATGACGGATGTCGTTATGGTATCATGACCACAAACGCATCTGAATGTTTTAACGGGGTGCTTAAACGAGCCCGAGGATTGCCGATTCAAGGATTAGTGATGGCAATTTACTATAATCTTGTATCATTATTTTTAAGAAGATCAGCTGAATCTGCAAAGTGGGTTGAGGAAGCCCAATCAAAATTTGTTCCACGCGCAATGGTTGTCTTGCAAAGAGCTGAACGTGATGCTCGACGGTGTCCTGAACCAGTCATGATTAATAGGAATGAATTTGAAGTTATTGATACGTCTTCTCGAGCAAATAAAGTCGAGATAATCAATACATCCACCTGCACTTGCACGTGTTTAAAACCACAAATTTTTCATGTTCCTTGCGTTCATGTTGTTGCAGTCGCTGGTTATAGGCGATGGGATCATAATGCTTTCGTAACACCAATATTTATGGTCGAAGAGTATATTGCTACGTACTCCAAAGTATTCCATGTCTTTCCCCCGAAAGACATATGGCCTACCTTCAATGAAGAGCAGGGAATACTACCTTTGATGGCACCAAGTTTTCGTCGTCGTGCAGGCCGACCACGGATGAATAGGTTTCGTAACACGATGGATGAACCCCCTAGTAGATCAAACAAAGCTTGTGGTGTTTGCAAACAAATAGGTCATAATAGATCAACTTGTCCACATAATCCTTCATCATCAAGGTATCGTAGTTGTGAACCTTATAATTGTGATTCAAAAACTTTAAGCGTTACAATTATATGATTTGTATATATGTTATTTTGGATAGGTATGGCCGACCGATCTAGACGTGCACGTTCAGGGCGACGCACCTCGCGGCGTACTACTGAAGAAACTGTCCCAGTTCAGCTTAGTATTGCATCACTTGGCGATTCCCATAGAGCGCATGACCCAGAGCATGTACGTCAACTAATTTACTGTTATTATTTATTACTTATGTCAAGCTTAAATATCTAATTAAATTTTATTAACATGAAATTTTCAGGCATCTCCTTTGGTAGCATCGTCTCATCTACGAATGACTAGGGAATGGCCAATTGAGTGCCCACGGATGATTTACGTTCTGACTAACCTGGGGTTTCAAAACCTCAGGCATTTGCAGTTTATTAGGCTGGATCACAACCTGATTCAGTCATTGGTTGAGAGATGGTGCCCTTTGACAAACATATTTCATTTACCAATTGGTGAGATGACTATCACATTGCAGGATGTTCAAATTTTACTGGGGCTAAGAATTGATGGGCCAGCTGTGGTTGGGCCTAATGTTGTTGGGTAAGGACGTATTTGGCCAACATGGCCAAATTGCTGTGACGAGTTACTTGGGACCCACCCCGGGAGGGAGACAGTATACCATGACCCCAATGATGAGGACGACGTTGCGACCTTTAGGATGGGTTCTTCACAAATTGATTCTATGCTCCCACTTCGTTGGCTCCGCTGGACATTTTATAGAGATTCGTACGATGATTTGGCACCAGAGATTTTCCTTCGGCATGTTCGTGCCTACATCCTATTCATGATAGGCTGTTTTCTAATTCCAGATACATCACGGAGTCATGTTTCCCTGCAATGGCTACCACTGCTAGCGGATGTAGACAGCTTCAGTAGGATGTCAATTGGTGGTGCTGTTCTCGCACATCTTTATAGGGAGTTGTGTTATGCCACAAGACCAACAAGGACAAATATAGCGGGATGTGTGGCATTACTGCAGGTTTGGTCCTGGGAGCGATTGTACATTGGTAGACCGACACTGCGAGTCCCTCAGATTATTGACTTAGCTGGCCGTCCATTGGGTTGCAGGTTCGTACGCTTTAGTAAAAAAATTAAATTTTTATTTAGATATTTCATTAGTAACGGTTTATTCATATATAAAGGTGGGCTGAAGATAGAATACGTGAGCTACCTGCAGGCAATACAATGACGTACAGAGATGAGTTTGATGGGTTACGTATGAGTCAGGTATAATAAAGGTCTTGTTATGTTAATAAAGGTTTTTTCCCCATAATTATAAATTAATATTTGACTCGTAATTCTAGGTTATCATGACTCCATACACCCATACAGTTCTAGCTGCTCTTCCATTACAGTATCATGATGGAGAAGACATTTGGAGGGCACGAGTACCCCTTATTAGCTGGAAACGCGCAGAGTGGCACCTTCCAGACCGGGTTGTAAGACAGTTTTCAGGATTACCAACCACTGAAATAGAACCCATGGATCAGTCATTCAGGCGCATTGATGGTAGGGGTCGAGCTGATCAAGATTGGACTGTACAGTACCGTGACTACCTCCAGATCTGGGAGGATAGAAGGGCTTACGTGGTACCCATCACTCCAGTAACAGGGACAGGCAACCAAGAAGTTGGAGCTTATCTACGGTGGTATAGATCTTGGGCGTCTATCTACCTATTACAACCTCAAATTAAGCCTCCGGAGACCTTCTTCCCGCGCTCACCTGGCGAGAGATTAGTGGTACGTATTGAATTGTTACGTATATTGTTTTATTAATTTGGTACTAAAATTTTAAAAATTCTTATTTTCTTAGGCGGATTACTATATACGATCATCTGCGATACTTGAGCCACTTGCTGGTGGTGGGGGTCAAAATGCTAGTTCATTGCAGATGGCTATAGATCAGGTTGCTGAATTGTCTGCCCGAGTTCAACAATCAGTTTACATCGACTATACTACCTTCGATACATCCACGGAGGCAGAGCAACAAAGGAGAGAACATGCGGAGACTTCTCATGGCCAGCAACACAGTAGACGATCTGTTTCAGATGCTCCTTCCAGGTCGATGGGAAGTCGGCACCGACGAAATGTTGTATCGGACCCGCATCGGCATTCCGTTCATACACCATCCATGGCCTACGATTACATGGGAGCAGGTACTTCGACCCCACATTGGAGCCCGCACGTTGGACAGTCAACTCAAGCAGGTCAGATTTATTATGAGACACAATATGGCCAAACCAGTGGACAATCATTATTTCCAATGGCCATTCCACAGTGGATGTCATCAGTAGGAATACCTTCTTCCCCAACGCAGCAGGACATGATGTTAACGGGAGGTATTCCTGAGCAACGCACCGAGGTTGAGCAGGAGGAGACAGAGGTATCAGAGGAGCCACAATTACAACGGAGAAGACGGAGGGCACCGAATAGATTTACTCCAGGGAGTGGGGCATTACCTAGGCATCGTTAGAATGAGATTTGAAATGTATTCTAGTATTGATATTTGGGAATGAACAATATGTTATAAAATCTTTTTTCATAATATGAAATCTCTTTATTAAATTGTCCGACTATTCGTATATAGTAGTTATAAGATATTTTGCGCTAACGACTTAATTTAATTATGCATTACTTTGTGATCAATAATAAAGAAAATTTCTATACCACTCAAGATCTTCTGCAATTAATTTATGTCAGGTTCATTATTCTACGATGTACTCCAACAACTTAGATGCTAGCAGCAGTTCCGAAATCAAACAATGGATTAGAGAGGGTACCATACGGGTGCGTGGAAGCTTATCTTATGCTGTCGATGAGGACCTTGAATCTAGGGTAGCATCAAATGAGCTATTCAGGTGTATTATCCATACTTGGGATGAAGATGAAGATTACTTATTGTGGAACTTACATGAAGATACGATGAAGGAGAAGGAATATAGAGGCAACCATGCACGTCGAGAGTTGGGTTGGAAATGTATACAAGAAGGTTTTCCAATTTTTAAGCACCACCTGGTCGGAATTGATTTCCTAAAAGGTCGAATTCTAGAACTTTATCGTACTAAAAATGGTGACATTGAACCCGGTTTGGGAAGGTCTATGATGGATATAGACAATCGTATTTTATACTCTAACTGGAACCCTAGCCATGATAATCACATATTAGATTCTTATAAACAGTTAACGCAAACTTCTAAGCATGCTGAACCAAAGGAATTTCTTAATGGAGAAGATTGGCAGGAAATACAACAACAATTTCAGATCGACTTCAACTGTTGTCCGACACAAACACAGCTGCAAGCTCGTCTACGATATCTATTAAATAATATGAAGTAGTGCATTAAAAAAAATAAAATAATATGTTCAGCACCATTCCTATTACGTTGGCTCATAAATGTACTTGATGGTGTTATAACATTCTAGAAAAATGTACTTCTTCTTGTTATGTTCATGCTTAATATCTATGATTATTGTTAGTACTCACCTCATAATTTGTTTTATTTATTAGACTCATGTACTTCTTCTTGCTCTTCAAATCATTCTTTAACAAACAGTTTTTCATAATTAAATTTCTAATAAATACTCAAATTGCATTTTCTTAATATTCAGCTTATCATGTCATCATCATCAAGGATCTCCTCTATCAAGCGCTCACCGTCAAGAGATTTCCTACATATTATACCAAGAAAAAAGTTGATCTATGATGGTACAATTCGATTGACAAAGTCTATGTCATATCCCATGGATGAATTCTTGGAGGAGAAAACAAGAGCGAATGAAATTTTTCGATGTTGTTTACATGAATGGTCTTGGTACGAGGACGATAATTTATGGGACGTATATCATGAAGTTATCAAATGTCGTTATCCATTGTATGTGGTTGGAGATACAATTACTGATATTGGTTGGAAATTTATACGACAAAGATTTAGGGATCATAATAGTCATTTTGCACCTATAAGTATTCTTAGAACTAGAATTGGTGAAATCGCCCGAGCAAAGGACGATTCTGTCGTGGTCAATGTTGACAATCCGATAGCTGATGTGCAACATTGCATCCTTTATAAAAGTTGCGATACAAATCAAGATGAATTTCTATCAGAAAAATATCGAGAGCTAAATATTAAAGATGGTAAAAAACAGAAAGAGTTCTTGAATAGCAATGATTGGCAAATCATCCAAAAGCAGTTCACAGCAAAATTCTTATGCTGTCCAACTTTAACCCAGCTGCAATCACGTATGCGCATAGTACTTAGTCATATATATGTAATACTAATTTTTACGTTGTTGCTTTTGAACATTAATACATGTTTTAACATGAGCTACTGTTAAAAACTTCTCGTACCATTTCTATTCCAAATTTCTATTTTTTTCCCTTCTGGTAATTCACAACACATCAATTATCATTAATAGATATTTTTAATTATTATTTAAATAAAACAATTATAACCTTAACAATCTCACCCAAACTATACTTTAATTTTAAATAAATTTAAGTTTAAATTTTTTAAAACTTTCTTTCTCATTCGATCAGTTAAACTTGGCGTTTTTAAAACAAATCTATTTGTTTTGTTCACATTTTTCTAAAAATTTAATTTATTACTTTATATTAAATTTTTTTTAATATGTTAATATAACTAAATTTAACAATTTAAAAGTTTGATATGATTAAATATAATACAAAATTAGCATATTAATCATTTATAATATATATATTACATAAAATTATAAAGAAACATATTTTAACTTAATAACAAAAAAATTAACTTTATATATTCAAGCATTGAAAAGAATGTTGTAATTAACGAAAAATTTGAATGATTTAACTTAATAAAAAACAATATATTCAAGCACTGAAAATGAGGCAAAATGTCGTCTAACATTGCTCTTAATCCATAAAATAGGGAAAAATTATAATACACCAAATGTTTCGGATTAATCCATAAAGGAAGCCAAATGCGACATCTTCCTATCCTGCTTCTTCACCTAAAATTACTTGCTTACCAGCTCGTTTCAAAAATTGGGCCTCTCACAATTCACATAACTTTAAAAGATTTAATTTATAAAATAAATCTTAACTAACAAATTTTTATTCAACAATTGATGACTTTAATAGGCTTAAATATCATAATAGTTTCAATTTAATTTATTTGACTATCAATATCACTAACTACGACAAAATTACTTATTATCATTATCTTCACCAATCAAAAAATTATTATTGCGAAATGATTGGTATAGGAAAACCCGACGTTCTATACACTGATTCCTACAAAATTTTAGGTTGTTGTGTTGGGTTGCTGAAGCCGAGCAGAAATTAATGCAGGAAATTGGATTTGCACGGATTACGCCAAATTTATGGGCGCATTCAAAGAATGCGCCAAATAGATAAGCGCATTCTTTGAATGCGCCTGTCCTTTAAGCGCATTCTACAAATGCGCCATTCAATAGAGCGTCTCTGCTGCTTCTTAAATTCTTTACCATCCATGCTGCTATTCCTAAATAAATTTACTCATCCGCTCGTTTCTAAAATTTGGCCATTATAATAACCGCCACGAATATGATAATTGTGACAAATGAGATGATGCACCTCATCTTGATTTGTTGGTTCGAGTTTATCTCAAATTTTCATACAAATACCAACTAAGGCTTCGTTTGGGACGACTTTTTTATTGCTTCTTAAAATAGTTTTTAGTGCAAAAATAAAAATTAAAAATTATATATTATAAAGCTGTTTTAAGAAGCAATAAGAAAGCCGTCCCAAACGAAACCTAAGTGGTTTTGAGATTCAAAGCTTATATATATATATATATATATATATATATATATATATATATATATATATATATATATATATATATATATATATATATATATATATATATATATATATATATATATATATATATATATATATATATATATATATATATATATATATATATATATATATATATATATATATATGATATGTGTATTAAGTTATTTAAATTATTTTAAAAATTATATTAAAAAAAAAAAAGATATGACGAAAATGATAGCCACCGGCTTGACTAGTGGTATTCTCCATCACTATGATGGAGACTCAAAATATTTCAAAACTATTTTAAATATGGGGGATTTACATACATACAATTTTATTTTATGTTATTTACATATCTAACCTTTAAAACTTCAATATTGCATTCCTACTATTCATATAAAATTTTAATATCAAATATATCACTAATATATTTCATTCTTATCGCCCTATTTACTTTAATATTTCATTCTATACACCCATATTTATTATCTAGGTAGTAGTCATGTAATATTAAAATATTAGGATATTAGATATATAAATAGTATGAAATAAAATGATATGTATGTAAATTCCCCTTTAAATTTTTTTAAAAATATATAAACTTTAGAAAAATAAAAATAAAAACTAATCAACCTATATTTTAATAAATAAATAAATGTGATGCTGAATAGACTCAAAAGATTTATGCGGTGGAGATTTTCGCTTTAGGTAGGTTTTGATTTTTATTTTGGCTTTTATGTTCCACATGTTGAATCCTCCATATCAAATTATCGTGTACTTTTATTTGGTCCGGTCAAAGGACGTAGCTCTATGTTCGGCCGCCAGTAGAATCGCGTCACGCATGCTCACTATTTACCGCGCGCCCCGACAACCCGACCCGGAACAGACACAGGATGGCTCGGTATTTCTCGATTTTGCTAGGTATTGCTCGGTATTGCTATGTATTGGTCGATTTTGCTCGGCAATAACCAATACCGAGCAAATACCGAGTAATACCGTGCAATACCGAGTTGTGCCGAGTTTTTCTAGAAAAACTCTACCGAGTTGTGCCGAGTTTTTCTAGAAAAACTCGGTACAACTCGGTATTGCTCGGTATTATTCGGTATTGGTCTTCACAGAGCGGTATTTTTCATTATTGTCAAACAATACCTAGCAATACCGAGTAATACCGAGCAAATACCGAGTAATACCTCGTAATACACGAACATAGCAATCCCGGGTTCTAGTCTGGATCAAGTCGTCGGGCTGCACAGTAAAGAGTAAGAGTACGTGACAACATATTATTGACGGCCGAACATAACTCTACGTCCAATCAGATGATGTAATAATTGTAGCCCTTAAAAGGCTATAAGCTTTTGATTAAATAACTTCAAATCTTCATTGCGGGGCTGAGACGTCTACACGTGGCGATTTTTTGTTATTTTTATATTCATCACGTGGCTGCCAAATTATATTCAACATTATATATTAATCACAATAATTCATAGATGGACGCAATCTCTCACACGTAGTGCTTAAGATTAAGTTGCACTAAAATAAAATATTCATTTAATAATAATTTCTTTTTTAATAACTTAAAAAAGAAATTTAAATATGATTAAAATATTGATTAGATAATAGATAAACTTTATAAAATTAAAATAATTAATTTTTTATGATAAAAAAAATAAAACAACTACTAATTGGTGAATTTTATTTTTAGTTAAACATTTGATAATGAAAATACTGATCAAACAGTTATAAGGATATAAAAAAAAAAGTCATTAATAATTTTAATAAACAATTATGAATATATTTTGTGTTAGTAATAAGGATATTTATTTAAGTTATTAGCTTACATATTTTATACTAAATAAATAAATATCTTAAATTGTAGAAATTTATGAAATGCAATAATCTTTATTGCGTTTGATACGTTTATCTTTAGCGATTTTCCACATGTTTTTATATTGATTTGGTGGACCATAAAATTAATAAGCAGCCATAAATAATTTTCATAGATGGTCGACATCTGACTCACGCATAAGGCTACAAATGGATTAGTTTATAATCATGAACAGTCTAATGAGCAGGACAATATTTATTTATATTAAAACTATTTATTTTTTATTGATAATTAAATAAATTTAAATATAGTTTTAAAATCTTAATATGTAAATAAATTAATTTAAATATTGGCTTATTTATTTTGGCTTATGAATAATGTTATTTATTTTTTAACAAAAAAACTTGACTAGAATTTGATGAAATATTTATTCAATATTAATTTAGCTACTTTTAAAATTATTATTTTATATTAATATATACAATCTAAATGATGCCTTAGGTTGTCATATTATTTTAGGTCTAAATTTTTAGAGTTATAAGATTTAAGGTTAGATTGTTATATTATTATATTAATTTTTGTTAATTTTAAGTAATATTATTATTTAGTATATCATCCGGTTCGATCCTGATTTGACTCCGATCGAATCAGTCTTCCAGTTCGATGTCTGATCCGATGTTCACAATCTTGTAAAAATCTACTTACACTTGGACAACTTAATTCCCATGCTAGATCTAAAGATATTCACGGAGAATATTAAAATCTTACTTATGAGAATATATAGTGAAAAGATCTAAAAATTTACTAAATTACTGAATTTCGAAGACTAAAATACAAAAATGGCATGATGTGCCTCCTAACATTCTCCCAATGATCTTGACTCTTTATTTATAGGTTAGGCCAAAAGTAGTCATCATTTGGGACGACTTTCTTACTGCTCTTTAAAGCAGCTTTATAGTATAAATATTTTATTTTTTGTACAAAAAAATTATTTTAAGAAGCAGTAAGAAAGTAGTCCCTAACGAAACCTTAACGTTGTAGAAAAGGCTCTACTCAACTATATAAAATATAAAAATGCATAGGATACCTTTACTATTTGCTAAAAAACTACATTAGGCATGCATCCAAAATGTCTAAAACTCATATGTTGAGCAGTAACTAATGGAATCTCTAAATAAAGGTGTCAATTAATGTGGTCACATGTTGATGAGTAGCTTTTGAGCATAGGCAAGTAGACTTCAATGTCATCGCTACTCAAGAAGCTTCTATGGACAATTTTAAGCATAAAATTTTATACTAGAAAATTGCTTTAAGAAACAGTAAGAAAACCGTCCCAAATAAAATCTTACTGTTGTCCCAATTGGCAAGTCAGTCGGTGTCATGCAACCTAGCAACACCGAATTTTTGAATTGTTTATACTTTGTTGCAAGACTTCATCACTTGTAATTATATTACAAATACAAGTTGTTTGAAGTTTAGTAGCCAAATGTTACCGTCTAGAATGTATTTCAGACTAATTTGTGATCACAATTAGCTACAAATTATAAACTAGTTCCGAAGTTAAAAACCTATTGTGGCATAAAAAGAGTCGCAAATATTTTTTGACCATCGGCTGCTATTTAATTGCACTGGAATTATTCGTTAAAGTTGTTTAAAATCATTGTGGTGGTCATTAGGGGTGGAGCTATGTTGGGGGCCTTGAAGGCACGGACCCAGTAGCCCATCACGACCAATTATGCAGCCCATCACACAACATCTAAATCTCACATTATACTTAATTTTAAATTTAAAAAGAAATCAAATCTAATATTAGGAATTGAACCCAATGCCTCTTGCTTCTTTAAATAACCTCTCAACCAATAAACCACAAAATAATTTACTCATTAATTTTTATCTTTTTCTATTTAAATTAATAATTAAATTCTAAACATTAATTTAAAGCAAAAAAAAATCCAGCCATAATTAATTTGTCAAAATTTACAAATTATTTATAAATCAGATAAATAATGATTATGATATATTAAAATTTAAAAAATCAAAATTATTATTCAAATTTTTTTTGAGATTCTGTATTTATTTTCAACTTCTATAACATTAATTTTTTTAATAAAATATATGATCAAAATTAACATAGACAAATTAAACAGATTTACTATATTTTTTATTTTTTATTTTTATAGATTAATATGTCATGTTGTGGATATTACTTGGTTCATGATCATGTTGTTGATTGTAGGGCTGCAAAAGAACCGAGCTGGGTCGAGTATGTGAGTGTTCATGTTTGTGTTCATTTAATATCAGCTTGTTCATGTTTGGTTCATGTTTGTTCGAGATTTAGCATTTGTGTTCATGTTTGGTTCGTTTAAATTAAGGAGTGTTCATGTTAAGTTCATGTTCAGTTCATGTTCGTTCGTTTAGTGTTTATCGAGCTTGATCGCGAACATATTTAACGAATTTTTTTAACTATCAAACAAACATGTTCATGAACATATCTATGAAAAAACACATTTATAATAAAAGCAATTGCTTATGTAACAAAGATAATGATTATTTATATTTATTATTTATATAATCAAATATTAATTATTTTTATCGAGCTTATTCACGAGTTCAAAATCAAACACGAATCGAGCTTCTTATCGAGCTTAATGTCGAGCTTGTTCACGAACTTCAAATGATGTTGTTCGCGAACATAAATGAACCGAACGCATTAGTGTTCAAGTTTGTTTATTTAAGAATCAAATATTTAAAATATTGTTCAAATTTGTTTGTTTAGTTAATTAAACGATCACAAACGAGCTTTAATCGAACTGAACAACAAGTAGCTCATTGAACGTTTGGTTCGCTTGCAGCCCTAGTTGATTGGCTTCAACATAACTTGTTTTATTGACATGTGGCCTTAATGGTTAATTCAAATTGTCATAAATGAGCAATAGGTTCAAGCGTCACTTCAGTATAGCCCTCCGATGTGGAAGTAGCTTAATTAATTAAAAATTTAACTTTTGTAATGTATTAAATAATATCAAATAATATGTTATAGACCACATAAAATTTCTCATGCGTGACCACCCGACCTCCACAGGAGAATCCAAACTCCAAAGTGGCGGGCGGTTACCCCTTAGCCCGGCCCAAAATAATATTTAAAAAGTTATTTTCACATAATTATGTACTCACTGGACTCGGGCTTTAGGCATAAAGAAAAAATAAGTTTGCATAAATATTAGGGCTTCAAGCGAATTAAGCGTTCGACGAGCTACTCGATGCTCGGTTCGATTAAAGCTCATTTGTGATCGTTTAGCTAACTAAACAAACAAACTTGAACAACATTTTAAATACTCGATCCTTAAACAAACAAGCTTGAACACTAATGTGTTCGGTTCATTTATGTTTATGAACAACATCATTTGAAGTTCGTGAATAAGCTCAACATTAAGCTCGATAAAAGCTCGAATTGAGAGAAATGCAATCGGTAAGTTTCATTTAAGAATATATTTATATAGATAAATCATATTTTTATTTTAAATAGATAATTGCTTTTATTATAAATTTAATTTTATGAAAAAAAGATATTTCACATTTTTCTATGTTTGTTTAAGATGTTCATGAGCAAATTTAATGTTTGTTTGTTCAATAGATTGTTTGTTAAATATGTTAATGAACATAGCTCATTAAGGCTTATTTGCTTAAAGCTCGATAAGCATTAAGCAAACCAAGCATGAACCGAATATGAACTAAACATAAACACTCTTAAATTAAACGAATCAAATATGAACCGAACTTGAACAAGCGAATGATAAACGAACTCAAACATGAACACTCACATACTCGGCCCGGCTCGATTCGTTTGCAGCCCTAATAAATATTAGGTGAGAGAGAGAGATAAATGGAAAGAGGAAGGTAGTTGCTTTTATGATAGATTAGAATAATTTTGATTGAAAAAAAAAATATTTTACTTGATTTATTTATTTATTATTTCTATAATAATAATTTGTAGTATATAAATATTGATATTGTAACAAGAAATTATAGAAAATAATAAGATTTTTAATTAGATTTTCAATCATTATTTTTATTAATACAAAATTCCCAAAAAAATTTCATGATATTTTGACCAAATATTTGATAATTATGAGTATTTAAATCTCTTAGCTATATTTTTAAAATGAGCATAATATATAGATAATAAAAATTATATTAATTTGAAATTAAATTTAAGGGCTTTAATTCTTATCATGACTACTTTTTTTATCAGGATAATCTAGGATTATAATTTTCCAACTTTATATATTTCTTTTAAAAAAACGGAAGGTTCTTTATCTAAAAATGAAAATAGAAAAATTTTAATATGATAATAAAAATTAATAATGATAAAATTATTAATATTAATATTAAGAAGTTGGGAATGTTCTCACAGAGGGCGTCAAACTGTTACGGGCTGAGAAATTCATGACGGTAGAGTAAAAAAGTTTTACGTCCTTGTGGACCTCCGAAAGAGCACCGCGCGAACGGGCCGATTGGAAGGGACAGATTGGATCGCGCATACGACTGACCATTAATGATAGTGGCTTTCACCAACACATCTCGATGGGTAGTAATATACGTGACCAAATCACGGGTTTCCCCCATCCGATACAAGAGCTCGAATGGGGTTTAGCAGATGTGGGACCGAGTTTCCCACGGGCGCAAGCCCCCATGGTTAATTACATCTCAGGCCGAAGCCTGAGAAAACTCTCGATTAAGGATCATACATTATCCTCTCCTAAAGTGGGATCGACACGATGGTATAGACTAGGAAATCCTACTCAAAGGGAAGAAAGGTCCGAAGGGATGAATCGACATGCGTGGCTCATACCAGCATTCGGAGGCTCTAGGGCACTAGAGAGAAACTGGAAAAAGTAAAATCAAGCACTCAATCACATGCGTGAGAGAAGGATGGATGTGGCGTCTTCCTGTGACGCGGATGATTAGGGTTTATAGTCCCTGGAAGGAAGGGACATATCTACTATTTAAGGCATACTACGAGACCGAATGTAGTAGCCTCGAATCCTAAATCTAGGTTGAACTTAGTGTTCGACACACACTAAGACTAGTGTCCTAGCTAATGCGATGCAAAAATCTGGACTTATCCCGGCCTGGATGGGGGAGCCAGCTAACCACCTAATCGATTTAAAACCATGCTGTCAAGTCAGCTATGAAAGATGGGTGGGAGGTACAATTTATTGGAAAGAGGACCGACATCTAGAGAATTTCCTAAGTGATCATGGACTTATGTTGGGTGAATGCCCCTAACTAATGCAATTAAATTTTAATTAAATTGATTTCTAATGCAATGCATGCTAGTTAAAATGTCAGCTCATGAATGCTATAGAAGTTTAAAAACAGGCTTATAGAAAATAAATTTTTAGAAAAGACTGAGTCTCCCTAGGTCCGGCACTTCATCCTCATAGGCCAGATTATCCGGACTCTACCCGCAGGCAGGGAGATGTCTTATAACAAGGAAAAGAAGAAATGCAATAATATGCATGCGACCCCGGACTATTCCGGCAATTCCCTAGGTTCGTTAAGTTTCTATGTTATTTAAAACTTAAATTTTTGGAGTTAGTTATGAATAGAAAAAATTTTAGTCCTTAGAGAGCCTAACGAAATCCAGGCGAAAACAAAAGCGGCATGCAACAAAAGAAACCTAAGAAAAGCAGGTATTTCTACTGCACAACCAGGAAAGCACATCAATATAAATCAAACTAATCAAGTAAATGTCCATAGGCCAACTGCCCTTTAATTACAACCCAGGGTATGCAGAAAAGTAAAGTGGCCGGGCACCACTGCCAACAACCCGGATTTCTAAGCCTATGACAGACGCCAACAACTTTGAGTGGGATATTGGGTCTTCAAATCTTTAGTCTTCTGGATATCTTCTCCTTGGACTTCTTGGATCTCTCCTCCCTGGACTCCTTGGAAATCTCCTCCTTGGACTCCTTGGATCAGTCGTGGCTTGAATATCCAAACGAAGAGACAATTCCCCCCAGTAGGGGTGTATTGCCTTTTCTCTTTGGATATCTAAAGCCATCCAACTCGATCTTCCAAATGGAAGAATACTCTCCCCTTAGGGATGCCTTCTTCTTTTGAAATCCGAACTGGATAAGAATATCCCAACTCGAAGTTGTTTTCACAACCCTTAACAATTATTACATACAAATTTACATTTATTGAAAAGCAGTAAATTCTAAATCACATGCAAGGTTATCTTAATAATCATCCCAAGCAGTTTATAAAAAATAAAAGTGCTAACACCATTGACCCTGTGCCAAGCCATGCTCTTAATTTTGAGGGCTAAGCAGCTCCATCTGTAGCAGTTATAATAATTTAATAATTTTAGCCCTTATTTCATTTTAGGGGGAGCTGAGCAACTGCCTGCATAAAACATTATCAGAAATCATGACATTGCTCCCCCCCCTTTCATCAGCTTGAGCATGGCCACCTGCACGGAAGAACATTATATATATAGCGCTCCTAACCTATGAGTAAGTTTAGCGATCACATCCAGAGTACATAAAAAGTAAGCAAACACAACAATTCAATTTTCAAACAGCATGCAGTGAAAACTACGAAAAGCTCCGGCACACAGCAGAAAAAATAAAACACAGCGGCCTATCCTATATCTAGGAGCAGTGCCCTAGCAAACAATGCTATATGTGTGCAAGGCTTGTGTGGTTTGGATAAATCCTAATATGGGCAGTTAGTTGAAATTATCTAGAGTTCAGATTTGTTATGAGCCAGGAAGGGAATTTTAGTTGGAATTCAAACATTAATGGATTAGGGTCCATTTTAGTTAGTTTAGTTTGTTGGTCTGTTTCAAGAGCTTAAGGAAATAATATTTGAAGTTAAAGTTACATTAGCCAATTTTGGAAAGTCCCGGGTCCTTATAGGAACTAGACTAAGGGTCCAAAAAGTCACTATGGGAAAAAGGCTAAATCTGAGTCTTCTAACACCTTAAAAAAATACTAGACTTTAATACGAGTAGTTAGACAGGTAGTAGGCTGGAATCGGAGTTTCCTATCCAAAGTTATGAATTTTCTAAGTTTCGGGCCCTAAATGAACTACGTTTGACCAAAAAGTTGACTTTCTAATCTAGGCCAATTTCTGAAAGCCTAAGATTTTTAATAAATACTAGGCTCTAATTGGAGTCTAATGCAAGTTAATTTATCTAATTTGGAATTTTCTACAATTAGTTATGAATTTTCTAAATCCAGGGTATTTAAGGGAATTTCTAAATTTCCTAACAAAGGGTCTTTTTTACTGTTTTGCTCCAAACAAGCTCCAAACTGATTGGAATCACCCCCAAAGGTCAGGAATGACCTGAGAAAGTGTTCCCAAGGGCTTGGAGAAGATTTGGGATTTTTAATAATTTTTAATAATTTATTAGGGGTAAAATGGTAATTTCCACCTATGGTCAAATTATGGGTCAACCTGAAGTCAAACTAGGAAGCCCTATTTATCTAAAGTCAAGAATCAGATTCTGGTCAGTTTGAGGTATGGTGGGTAATTTTTTGACCTAAAATGTATTTATTGTAATTTTCGGAAGGTCTCGGGGCCTTATTTAGCGGGTTAATTAGGGTTGGTTAGCTAAGGGCTCTAAAAGCTCCTAAAAATCCCTAGAAAATTCTGGGAGGTTTATAATGTCACTAAGTTTAAATGTTGAAGTTTTTATGTCGTTCTGGGATCTATCCTAGCTCCTAGAAAACTTTTAAGTTCGCTAGTCGGGTCCTTAATTGTTGTCCTTAAGGTGTCACTACATTATATGGGTTTAAAGTGCTGTTTTGTCTAACCCTCAAGGTAGTAAATGCATGGGAAAACAAAAATGAAATAAACACATCATGTCCTTAGATCTAGGAGAGCATAAACTAAGTGCTCGTGGTGCGACCTACACATGCAATCTACGAAAATAAAAAGACAGACACCTAAAGAACGGATTAGTGAATGATTGGGACTCAACCATTCACTAACCCACTCCCCCATGATTGCTCTTCATATCTAGAACCCATGTCTAAAATTTCACGAAGTAGCGAGTCTCCCAAAATTAGGATTTATGTATAAGTAGTTTTAAAATAGTTTCAAAATACTTATAAATATAAATATATATTTTAGAAAATAAAATAATTAAAAGGTAAATCAATTCATAATACATAGATATAGGGAGCCCCACTGATCACTCAATCGACGCCTCAAAATGATTTAAAAATAGTTTGTATCCTGAAAATAATTATTATAATTAATATTTAATATAAAAAAAAACTCGAATAATCGAATCCAAATAGTGATCTGTCAAAACAGCCAAAATCAAGGGCTGGAAATGGTTTCAAAACATAAAGCTCGCTTTTCTGAAAAGAACGAGGGGTTATACGTAAAAATCCGGTTTAAAACGAAAAAGATACGAAGTTTACAAGATCAAATACAATAAGATAATATTTTAAAATAGTGCAATTTCACTGTTTTTGAAATGACAGAAAATGCAGATAAAATTTTCACTTGAAAACAGCTTCAAACTATGCAGAATTCAAGGTACATCCAAAACAAGATGCTGTGCGTCGACAGCGGACTTAAAACGACAAAATTATGTAATTTCGAAATTTAAAGGGGAATAATTAATTAATTTTAAAATAGGACAGCTGGCTGTTTTGAAAACAATTGCACACAGACCCAAAAATTTCCCAATTCCAGAATGTGCAGAATCTAAATACGTTCAAAACAAGACGTTGTGCGTTAAAATCGGGTTAAAAACGAGAAAGCTATACAATTTAGAAGTTTTAAAATCAATAAATAGGGTTAAAAAAATTTAAAAATAAGTAATATTTAAAAATAAAATACAGGTTATTAAAATATCATGGAATGATACTTTAATATTTCTATAATTTAAAGTAATTTTAAAATAGATAATTAGAATAAATAAAAATAATTAAGATACTATTTAATTATAAAAAAAAAACACATATATATATTTAATTAAATACAACAACAATAATAATAATACTAAAAGTGAAATAAGACCATAACAGTAATAAATGACTTAAAATATAATAATTACTATAAATATAATTAAAATGATAATATACAAGCAATTAATATTAAAACAACAATTTAAATAAATAATAATAATAAATACATTTTACTGTTTTTCAAATAATTTAAAATCCATAGGTGATTTTTATAAAAAAAAAAAATTTATCATGTAGAGGACGACGATACGAATCCAACGAGGTATTGTACGCAAAAATCGGACGAAAAACGGAATTTTTATGATTTTTTTGAAGTTTTCTGGATTAAAATATACTTAAAATATAATTTAAAACAATTTTTTATATATAAGCCGGCGGCGGGACACGTGGCGAGGTCAGATTGGCCCGCGGAATTGCAGCCAATCATTGATTGGCGGCGCAATGATTGCGCCGCCGTCCCATGATTGCGGCAATGATGTCGCAATTACGGCTCACTCATCCACGTAGGACGGGAGCCAGGAGCCGCCCGATCTCGCGCCTATCCAAACGGACGGCTGAGATCCAGGCGAACCGCGATCCAGGCGCCCAAGCGAACCGCGCGGCTGGACGGATCCGCGGTCCCTCTCGATCAGAACCACCGATCCGAAGATCAACGGTCCGATCTACGGGATGCGCATGCAGGCGATCGACTGAAGCCCTAAACGGATAATCGCCTCGTTCTCTTGATTCGCTCGATGGTTTTCCACAAAATTTTAACCACAGATAATAGACATGAAGAGCATCATTGGGGGGGATTTTTCGGGGCTTAATATGCGATATATTGAAAGTTATTTAGATCTAAGTGCTCTAGCTAGGGTTTGCGATATACCTCAATCCACACGGTGGATTCGGGAGATCTTGGGCTCGTTGGACTCGTGGACTCTCCAGGAACAAGTCTCCTGTTGAACTCAAGTCCTGAAACGCCTCGGATCGATCGGTATTCGTCCTGGAAAGGAAACGAGCTCGGTTTC
Organism: Dendrobium huoshanense; assembly: GCA_016618105.1. Taxonomy (NCBI): domain Eukaryota; kingdom Viridiplantae; phylum Streptophyta; class Magnoliopsida; order Asparagales; family Orchidaceae; genus Dendrobium; species Dendrobium huoshanense. The sequence goes on along the minus strand of CM028346.1, from coordinate 46,289,908 downwards.
GCCGGAGTTGACGTCGCCGGCGGCCTGGGTTCGTCGGGGTTCGATTGAGGAAGCAAGTGGAAGGTAAGAGGGGCTCTCTCTTCAAAAATCTCGGGCTCAAGAGACTTGGAGAGGGAGCAATTAGCCAAAAAGTCCAAAAATGGATTTTATTTTTGATATTTAAAGCCCCTAAACCTAAGGTGGACGGCCTAGATCTAATCCTCGGCTAATTGGGAGGGAAATAGGTCGGTTTTGGCCGTGGGTTGCAATTTGAAATCAAGGGGAGGCTTTAATGGCATTGATTAGGCTCTTAAATCCAAATAAATAGGTGATTTTGACCAAATTATGACTTGGTTTGACCAAGTCAGGGTTTGACTTGGTCAAATAAGTCAATTAGGTCAAGGAGAATGCGGATCAAGCCATGAAAGGGTTTGAAATTAATTAAAAATTTGATTTGAGCTCTTTAGGTCAACTTGGGTCAACCCGGGTTGACCTGGTCAACCAGGTTGACCCAAGGCCTAGGCCCGGGCTCAACAGACTCAGTCTGACTCACTGAACCTATTGGGGAGGGTCTTGGGGTCTAGTCTGGTCAATTTGACCAAGTCAACTCTCCAAGCCCAATTCTGGGCAAAATCGAGGTCAACAGTCCTACCAATGCACAAAAATTCAGCGCACAATTAGGAACTTGAGGAGACAAAATGGCACCATAGTTTTTTAATTGAAAACCCTAAAAGGGGAAAACCCACGGGGCCTCGCCCAGTTAAAAGGATTCCACTATTATTGAAATAAAATATAGATATTGACCCGTTCTAAAATTTAAATACAAGGAAAGAACACTATGTTGAGGATTTTGCCAAACTCTAGACAAGTGCATAAGATCTTGAATGGATAGTGGATGAACGACTGAAAGTTTGTTGGCGATCGGTGATCATAAAGAGATCTAGTGGGGATCGATGAGCTGACGGATGTTCGATGATGTTCGATGGTTAGAAAGAACTTCGACAATAATCAAGAACTCCCAAATATCCCTAATAATGTCTAATCTAACGACGGTTGTGTTGCAATATTTATTACAATAATATTATAGCAATCGATATGCAGTTGCAATTATTGAGATCCATCAAAAAGTTGTCGCAAATAACTTCTGTGGTAATCAAATTTGCGACCTTTTAAGTGGCCATTTGAGCGATCACGAATATCAACTTGCTATGAGAAATAAGCTGCTTTGAAGCTCTTATGTTGCTCACAAATGTATTGTATTTTTGTGCTAAATAAAATAGGAATCTTCTTCAATCAAATGATAAGTAATGCATTCATTTCTGCTTAATCTTAACTCAATACAAAACAAATATGATGATTTCATTTGACAAATGATCTAATGACTTAATCAAAAAATATTATCACATCTGAATTTTTTAGTTAAATGAAGAAGAGTTCTTTTGCATTTGCAATGATATGTTACTACTTCGATGACTACTAATGAAGTAACACCCATTTACAAATTATCTAAATATATTTGTTACATACTGGAATATTCATGGCTGTAAAAAGATAAAGAGATTAACGTCCTAATTTTACACAAAGAACTAGCAAATACATAAATAAGAGAGAAGCGTGAAACTTTTAAGAGACTGAATTTTTTTCCCAGAAAACCCAAGAATAAGAAAAATCATGTGGAAAACTATGGAGCGCAAGAAACATAGATATTTTTTTTCAAGATTTAAGCCTTTTGATGATATAAAAATTAAGTTATTTTTGGCTTGTTGGATTATTCTAGTCGAGACGCTCAATTAAACCTTTAATATGTCAAATTTGAAGTCCATTTGATCCTTCCATTAACATTCTCATTGTCTAATTATATTTGTGAAGTCCTTGATACATGCTCATTCACACTCAACTCGAACACTTTTGGTATCATTTAATTCATTTCATTGAGAGATTTAGGCTTCGTTTGGGATGGCTTTCTTACTACTTCTTAAAGCAGCTTTCTAGTATAAAAATTAAAATTTTTATACACGAAAGCTGCTTTAAGAAGCAGTAAAAAAGCTGTCCCAAACGAAACCTTAGATTTCGTTTGAGAAAATTTTTTACAGCCTCTTAAAATATTTTTTTAACACAAAAATTTAAATTTTTATACTAAAAATTTATTTTAAGAACATTAAGAAAGCCGTCACTTTAATTTGATACTAAATTTACTGAAAACAAAATTCAAATTATCCAAAATAAAACTCTTATCCTATAATTTAATTTCCTGCCCCTATACTTCTAACTATTAATCAAAGAGAAATATTTGGACCTTAAGCTCTTATATAAAGTAAACATATCTATGTTATTTGTCTTAGAGTCCATCTAATCAATTTTCAAATTTTATAATAAATTATTTTTAATGAGAAAAAATAAATAATAGCATAAGAGCCAATAAAATATAAGTTCAATTTAAAAAAAAAATTACAAGAAATATATATAGGATAAAAACTCATAACTTCGAAATTAAAAGCAGAGTTAGATCAAAGCACAGACACACCCATTCATTCATTCCTAAAGCAACACCATCACCACCGTCCATCACATACACCGGTTCCACCTACCGCAAACTCCTTTCACCGTCCAGCACATAGACCAGCAACAACAGGAGCAAAGCTGGCTTATTAACTACTCATTATCACCACAGATCACTCTTCATAATGGTTCTTATTGGCCACATTGCAGTGGCGACGAATCTCGCCCTGATCACCGGTGAGCGGGTTGTTCTCAGACAGGAGCGCGATGGCCCGCCCGAAATGCTGGAAGAAGTACTCCTGGCTCTTGGCCATCTTCTTCACGTAGGGCCGGGTTCGCGGGTCATGGGCCAGCTCATGGTCCACCATCAACAGGCCCTTGTTGTCGAGAATGTTGCGGTAGTAGTTGTTGTCCAGAATCATGGGAGTGCCACGATCATTCCTCACGTACTGAACCGCCTTCGGGTCGGGTATCGGGTCATAGCATTTCTTCAGCATGTGCGGGACATGATCCGGGTTTAGTGCCGGGTCGACTTCCGGGTACAGCCGATGCACCAACTTCACACAGTGAGTCCGGCCCACGCTGTGCGACCCTATCAAAATCCACCGACGTTATTTGGCTTCATTTAACACACTTCCATTTTTTTAGTATTATTGCTCTTGTTGCGACGCTTTGATATTCGTGCAACTGGCTTGATGGGTCCCACATCGAATAAACTTTTGGTTGATTTGGTTCCTGATGTGGGTCCCACGACTTATAAAGATTGCTGCCTTATTTCCACTTTGGATGGTGCTTAAGGAAATTTACAGCAACTTTAATGTCAAATGAATAAAAATAAAATTAGTAGTGTGCTTCACTGAATCATAAAGACTTTAAAAGCTAGCTGAATATTTCTGAGACCAATCAGAATACAACACATCAGTAATATTGAACTATGGTACCAAATGCCAAGATAACCTGTGGTACTGGAATTTTTATTGCCTCAGGATACCTGATGTATCACCTGACGTAGAGATACATCAGGTAGCCTATAATATATCGCCACGTGCTCTTACTTTTTACCGTGCGTCCCGACGACCCGACCCGGAACGAATATGCTCGGTATTGCTAAGTACTACTCTGTATTTGTTCGGTATTTGCTCGATATTTGCTCTTAGCGCAGCAAAAATCCTCCCCCATCTCAACCTCTCATCCTCCGCCTCCTCTTCTAACCTCCAACACCTCCTCTCCAGCCACAACATCTTCACCGAACACCACGATGGCGTTGATCGCTGCTACAGCCTCACCGAGATCGGACGAACCCTAGTCGCCGATGACGATGAGTCCAACGGAGGCGTATCGTATGCACCGTACGTGCTGCAGCACCACCATGACGAGCTGGTGCGGGCCTGGTCGTTGCTGCACGAGGCGGTCCTAAATCTGGACGGGTCGAAACCGTTCTCTCGCGGGCGAACGACGGCGTGCCGGCGTTTCATGGTGAGTTACTGTAAATACCGAGCAAATACCGTGTAGTACCTAGCAATACCAAGCAAATACCAAGCAAATACCAAGTAGTACCTAGCAATACCGAGCAGAGCAAATGCCGAGTAGTACCTAGCAATACCGAGCAAATACCGAACATATTCGTTTCGGGTCAGGTCGTCGGGCCGCGCGGTAAAGAGTAAGAGCACGTGGCGATATATTATAGGCTACCTGATGTATCTCTACGTCAGATAACCTGAGGCAATAAAAATTCATGATACTAAGCCTCATTATCGAGCTGAGTATCAAATAAGAATATGACGTAGCGTATTCGGATTTGTTTCCAAGCAGAATTTTAAGTCCTAACAGAATTATTTCTTCTAAACACAAAGCCCAGCTCAAGCCTATGATCATTCCCCGTCAGTTTCGCCGGCCTACAGCGGGTCCCATTTCAACAACTATTTATTAATTAACATAAATTATTGATTAATTTAATGCATAATTAATTAATATATTTATTTTATATTATCCTCAATAAAAATAATGGAAAATTGACGGAAATTTAAAAAAAATGAAATGAAATGAAAATCTCCGAAAATTAAATTGAAATGAACATATTTCTTACTATTCTATCCTGTACAACACTGCAACACAAGATGCCAGACGACACTTGTATCCATTTAATAAAGAAGGCGCACATGGCTGAGCGAACGGTTTTGCGAATAAAGCCAAAGAGACTAATAACAATAATAAAGAATAATAATTACAGTTAATTAATAATGCTTAAAGAGAATTTCGATCGCATAATTACAATTAAGCAGAGATGCACATAGTCTTTTCCCGTAATTTTTTACTCAATTAAGTATAATTATTCCGCTAATTATCAAATTTTCTATGAAAATGGCAGAAATAGTAATAATTACCGAGAAGTGCGACGACGCCTGCGGCATCAATGCCCATGGCAGCGAACTTATCCAGAACGGAGGAGATGCTCTCATTGTGGTCCGGCAAGTACTGCTCCACCACCGTTGATCTGCTCTTCTTCCCGTCTCTCCTCCCCGTCTTTAATGGAATGAACGGCCCTCCGAGCTTAACAGTTCATCACAAATCCAAGTATAATTAAGCATACAAGCAATGCAGCTAAGTAAAACACAAGAGAGAAGATGATTTAATTAATACCGCAACGATGCCATCTCTGCCGGAGAGAACCAATATATCAGCACAGGAGACGACGCCTGGGCACTCCCTCTCCACTGCGTCCTTGATGTCTTCCAGGTACCTGAAATTCCTCATGCCGAAGCTCCGGTCTGTCTCCTTCTCCGAAAGCGTCTTCCTTGTAGAGTCCAGAAGCAAGGAAGCGTCGCAAGACTGATGAAATTTATGTTGATTAGGAGCTGTAATTTCAATGCAGTTACAGTTTTTTTTTTCTCTGGAAAAAACTAGTTTCAGGATATCTGGATGGCTTAAAAAGCATCGACTTTGCTTGAGATTTGTGTTGTTTATAAATAGTTTATATAACTCTAATCTCAAATCAAATCTATAACAGTTTTCATGCCCGGACACAAATTTTTTTCTGTTCATTTGGGATCAAATAGGATTTGTAAAATTTTTGGAGTAGAACTAACAGTTCTGAGGGATTTGCGGCCTCTGATTAGTAGTTGAGATTTAAGAAGTCGGAATAAGGAATGACAAGCATTAAAAAAAAAAAAACTTTTTAGCAAGATTTAAGATAAATTTTGGTTGAATCCTCATTAAATCTTGCCAGTAAATCACCCTTAAAATTGGATCTACAGACTTGACTTACTTCTACTTGACTTAAATCAACTGAAATGGGAAGTAAAAGATTCTATATTTACATGATATAATTAAATTTATCAGAAAAACATCCATACAAATCGTCATCTGCTTCTTCTTCTTCTTGAGAAAAAAAAAAAAAAAAAAACCACTCTTTTCTAACCTGCACAGCGCAGTCATGGAAGATGTTCCTGAGCCAGGAGAAAGCTGTGTTCTTATGGCGCTTGTAGAGAAGCTTGACCTGTTCTCTGATTATGTCCTCCGCCTGAGGGCAGGACTCCTTGTAGAAATCCATCATAAGACCAGAGGAGCTTTCGCCATTCCCAACAGCTGAGAGAACACATACGGCGAGCAAGAACAAACACAAGCAGGAAGAAGAAGGAGCCATCTCAACTTTTTTACTTACACTCCTTTCTCCAGGTGGAGATGGATCTGTGTCCTGTGAGCTTCAGGCTTTCAGCTATGGCTTATTAGCTTCTTAAATAAAGAAGAGAGGTCCACAGAATAATTAATCCCGCATAAGACAGTGTAGACATTTAATAAAAGTAATAATAATTAGTAAAAGAGAAGGTGGCGGAAGACTGGCACGAGGTAGTAATAAACGTGGCCGGTTGTTGAGGCGTCCCGACAGGCCGCCATTACTGCTCTGCTTCTATCATGATTTTCTCAGTAAATTTTTTTCAGTGGTTTATATATATATATAATGAAAGAAGTAAAACGGAGAACTGACGGAGCAAGCAGATACGGAAGAAGAAGGAAATGAAATGGTATATATATTGAATGAGATAAAGTGATTACAGAGATTAATATTGTTTATAAAGACCCAATGAGGGTAAATAAGTAAATACAAATATAATAAAGCCTTATATGCTAACAGCCTCCCGCAAATTAATCATTCGATGAGTGAATGGTTAATTTGGTCCAAAGGTCGTTGAAGCGCGTGGTAGTGAAAGGCTTTGTCAAAATGTCAGCAATTTGTTTTTTGGATGGTATGTGAGCGAGGGAGATGTTGCCGGAGTCGATGTGCTGTCGAATGAAGCGAAATCTATCTCGATGTGTGATGTAGTGGATCGTCGGAAGATGCGACCTGCAAGAAGGATTTGGGGTTTTCCCAATCCAGGGAAGAAGAAGAAGAAGCTTTCTAAAGCTTAACAAAGAGATAATATCATTCAATGCCCCCTTTCTACTACAATGCACTCATATTTATAAAACTAAAAGAGTATTCTAGAAACTAGATAAGGTGTTCATAAGGAGAACAATTCTAGCTTAAAATGCACCGCATCATTCTCCCCTTGCGTAAAAAAGAGCTCAACTCCGTTCGAGGCTCGTTAATTAGAAGGGAGGTAAGGTGGCAAACGAATTACGGGATCGAAGACTTGGAATGAAGACTTTAAAATCACCACATGAAGAGGTTTTCCCCAATCCAAGTGAGGAAGTCCAACTTTGGAATCCTTGAAATGAACTAGCATTTCAGTTTGCCCATTGGTTGGTGAACATGAGTTCTCGGCGCAAAACCAATCCCCTTTCCAAATTCCACAAGATAGATGTCACGACCCGACCCGACGGGGACGGATCCCGCCCGAGCCGGATCGCGACGGAGCTACCTTGCTTATCCAGGATCTGGCTTTGGATTAGGTTACTGAACTGATCTTCCAAATTCTTAACTCAACAGAAACACACAGAATAACAGAGCTACTAAAAATCATCAAATGCAGCGGAACAAAACATCTATCTTTTCATTTCCTCAAAAATAATCATCTACAGAACAGTACATGGCTTTCAACAGAAAGAAAGACAGAACAGGAAAGCCATGACTGTACAAAAATCAAAAAGTACAAAAGTACCTATACTGATCAGACTCTGAACTAATCCTAGACTTCCTTGCCTTTCCCAGAACCTGAAAACCACCAGAAAGCAAGGGTGAGCTCAACAGCTCAGCAAAGCAACAAACCACCAATCTAAATTCTCAGAAACCAAAAACCAAACTCATCAGACAGAAATCAGAGCAAAAATCGGAACAGAGTCGGAAATCAGAACTTATACGGATAGATATCAAATCAGAAACGGAATCGTACAGATCAGATCACAGAACAGAATAAATCAACGGAGTCAGAATTATACAGAAATCAGAATCGTACGGATCATATCATATCATAATCACAATTTCGTACAGAACAGAACAGATACATATAGCTAAATGCCCTGACACTGACGGAATCTCTACGGATTCCGGCCCCTTATGCCTCCCTTCCCAGACACTGACTGAATCTCATAGGATCCAAGCCCCTTATGTCTCCCTTTGTGCTCACGGCACCAAAACAGATGTGCTTATAGCACCAGAACAGAATTCATCGGATCCGGAACAGAACAGATATCAGATTTCAGATTTGAGCTCATTTCAGATTTCCCGTTTCACTAACTGAATCTCATAGGATTCAGGCCCCTTATAACTCCCTTTTTATAGCTTATACACATAGCATTTCAATTCAGAAGAAATCCGAACAATTCAGAAATTACCAAAAAATCGGGCAGCACAACGGCAGTATACAGAATTTACACAAAAATTCCTGCAAAGAAAATTTACCAAATTCGCACAGAACATAGATAATCATATTCCAGAACATTTATTCTACTGCACAGATAATTTCCAATTTCACAGAAAATTGTAGTCTACGAAAAACATCGTCGAATCAAAAATACCCGGACAAAAATCTTCAAAATATAGTCAAAACGTGCACACCCGGCACGGCAACGATATACAGAAACTTACGCGGTAAAAACTGAACCAATCAAAAGATACGGACAAAAAACCGTAACGAAAACGAAATCCGGACAGAAAAATACCGCCAACCGCGACGGAACTGAAAATTAAGAAAGACGGAATGTGCCTTACCTCGAGCACAGCAATTTCCTCAACAGTCACTTCGATCGAAAACGGCTCCGCGTCTCCCCGAAATCAACTTTTCCAAAAATTCCTTTTTCTCTCTCCTTAGAGCTGAAAATCAGATATTTTTATTTTTTTATTTCTCTCTCTTCAAATCGTCTGATTTCCCTTAAATCATACACATATCGGCCTGGCCGATCGTCCCGATCGTCCTGGACGATCAGACCAAACCAACATCGCCTGGCCGATACTCCAGGGCGATGATCAGGCCGATCCTTATGAACAGTGTCAATCGGCCTGGCCGATGTCCCCGATCGGCCTGGACGATACCTACAGAAAATTACCTGGAGCAAAACTGGGCAAAATCTGGAACTCAATTTCTACTGATCGTCCCAGGACGATCCAGATCATCCTGGACGATCCTGGAGCAGATTGTGATATTACAATCTCCCCAACTCAGAAAAATGTCCTCCTCGACATTATCCAATCCAAACGCAGTCAAAATAAGTACGGGTACGACCGTCTCATATCAGACTCCTTTTCCCACGTTGCTTCCCGTGCAGTCCGGTGCTTCCACTGGACTTTAACCATCGGAATCTCTTTATTTCTTAACTTTCGGACGTCGTACGCCAAAATCAACTCTGGCTCTTCCTTATACGCCAGATTCTCCTGAATCTCAACCTCGTCAGTAGATATCTTCTTCCCAGAGTCGGATACCCACTTCCTCAGAGTGGATACGTGAAACACATTATGCACATCAGGCATAGAATCAGAAAGCAATAGGCGATAAGCAGCTTTTCCAATTCTTTCCAAAATCTCAAACGGTCCAACATACCTTGGACTAAGCTTGCTTACCTGACCAAATCTGCTCACACCTTTCATCGGGCTGACTTTGACATACACAAAGTCACCAACTTCAAACTCAACAAATCTGTGCTTCTGATTATAATACTTCTGCTGACGGTCTTGAGCGGCTTTCAATCTTTCTCTTATCAAATTGATCTTCTGAGCAGTTTCATCAGCAAAAGTGGCCCCCAAAGCCTGTCTATCTCCGACCTCTGTCAGAGTCAAAGGAGTACGACACTTCCTGCCATACAGAGCCTCGTACGGTGCCATACCGATACTGGACTGAAAACTGTTGTTATAGGCAAACTCAATCAGCGGAATATGATCTTCCCAGCTTCCGCTAAAGTCCAGAACACAAAGTCTCAACAGGTCTTCCAATACCTGAATAGTCCTCTCAGACTGCCCATCGGTCTGAGGATGAAAGGCTGTACTGAAATGCAGTTTCGTACCCAAACCTTGCTGAATGCCTTTCCAAAGTCTGGAAGTAAAACGTCCATCTCGATCAGATACGATCACACGAGGCACACCGTGCAATCTGACTATCTCCTTCACATAAATCTGTGTCAAGCGTTCAACTGAATCCGTCTGTCTGATCGGAAGAAAATGGGCTGACTTCGTCAATCGATCCACAACTACCCAAATAGCATCGTGACCTTGTCGTGATCGAGGAAAACCCATCGCAAAGTCCATCGTTACCTCCTCCCATTTCCACTCAGGGATAGGCAACGACTGCAACAGTCCACTTGGTCGCTGATGCTCTGCCTTCACCAACTGACAGGCTTCGCATCTCGACACAAACTCCGCCACATCCTCCTTCATCCCAGGCCACCAGAACAAAAGCTTCATATCAGCGTACATCTTACCACTGCCTGGATGAACAGTGTAGCCAGAATGATGAGATTCATACAGAATCTCCCGCCTCAAATCTCCAAACACAGGTACCCACAACCTGTTCTTACAGAAAATAGCACCAGAATCAGAAATTCGAAGTTCAGGAGTCTTACCAGATCCAATCTGAGCTATCAACTTCGAATACTCAGAATCTGATTTCTGGGCTTCTTGAATCCGTGCTTCCAAAGAAGACTGAATACTCATCTGAGCCAACTCCAAATCACTGGAGGAAATCACCTCCAACTGCAATCTCTCCAAATCACGAATCAGAAAGTCATCACAGGTAAGCTGAATACTTGATAATCCAGAAGACTTCCTGCTCAAAGCATCTGCTACCACATTCGCCTTCCCAGGCTGATACTGAATAGTCAAATCATAGTCCTTGATCAACTCGAGCCACCTTCTCTGCCTCAAATTTAGATCCTTCTGAGTAAAAATGTATTTCAGGCTCTTATGATCAGTAAAAATCTCACATCTGACGTCATACAGGTAATGACGCCAAATCTTCAAAGCAAAAACAACTGCAGCTAACTCCAAATCATGCGTCGGGTAATTCTTCTCATGTGGTTTCAACTGTCTCGAAGCATAAGCAATTACCTGACCATGCTGCATCAGGACACATCCCAGTCCTTTCAGTGAAGCATCACTGAACACCTGAAAACCCTTCGTACCTGACGGAAGTGCTAACACTGGAGCTGAAGTCAAACAATCCTTCAATCTCTGAAAACTAGCTTCACACTCCGGTGTCCAAACAAAAGGAACCGACTTCTGAGTCAGTCTCGTCAGAGGAGTCGAAATCTGTGAAAATCCTTTCACAAATTTCCTGTAATACCCGGCCATGCCCAAAAAACTACGTACCTCAAATACCGTAGTCGGCCTTGGCCAATCAGCAACTGCCTGAATCTTCTGGGGATCCACAGAAATACCTTCTCCGCTAATCACATGCCCCAGAAAAGAAATACTCTTCAGCCAAAATTCACACTTGGAGAACTTGGCATACAGCTGATGCCTCCTCAAAGTCTCCAACACAATCCTCAAATGTCTGGCATGATCATCCTCAGAAGCAGAATATACCAAAATATCGTCGATGAAGACGATCACAAACTGATCCAAATACTCCCTGAATACTCGGTTCATCAGATCCATGAAAATAGCGGGCGCATTGGTTACCCCAAAAGGCATAACCAAAAACTCGTAGTGCCCGTACCGAGTACTGAAAGCAGTCTTCACCACATCAGGTTCCTTCACCTTCACCTGATAATATCCGGATCTCAAATCAATCTTCGAAAATACCGAAGATCCGGAAAGCTGATCAAACAAGTCATCTATCCGAGGCAAAGGATACTTGTTCTTGATCGTGACCTTGTTCAAATCTCTGTAATCAATACACATACGGAGTGTACCGTCCTTCTTTTTCACAAATAGAACAGGTGCTCCCCAAGGTGAAACACTAGGGCGCACAAAACCTCTGTCAACCAACTCTTGAAGCTGAACTTTCAACTCAGAAAGTTCTTTCGGTGCCATCCTGTACGGAGCTTTCGATATCGGAGCGGTACCCGGAAAAACATCGATAGAGAACTCCACATCTCTATCCGGAGGTAAACCAACCAACTCCTCAGGAAAAACATCAGCAAACTCCCGTACCACTGGGATCTCAGAAACAGAACCAACCTCCAGGTTCAGATCCCGCACCGAAGCCAAAAATACTGGGCATCCTTTCTTCCACATTCTGCTCACCTCCAACGCAGAAATCAGACTGGAGAGAACACCTCGTAATCCCTGAAATACAACTCTCTCTCCAGCCATAAGCAAATTCACTTGCTTCTTCAGACAGTCAATCTGAGCCTCATACAGACTCAGCCAATCCATTCCCAAAATCACATCATACGATGAAATCGGCAATCGAATCAAACTCGATTTCCACTTCTTGCCAGAAATCTCGATCTCACACAAACAAAACTGTCAAGCAATCAAAGGATTCCCAGCCGGTAAAATCACAGACAAAGAAACCGGAAGTAAAAGAGAATCCAAACGTAAAGCCTCAAAACAGTGCTCGGACAGAAAAGAATGACTCGCTCCAGAGTCAAACAAAACACGACAGGGCTGATCAGAAATGTAAACCGTACCTGTCACAACATCCGGAGCATCTCGAGCCTCCTGCTGACTCAAGCTGTAAACTCGTGGCTGAACTGGAACAGGAGCTGAAGCAACAGAACTACTCTGCTCCCTCTGAATCGTAGGTGGTCTCCGTGGTGCAGAACTAGAACCACCACCTCTACCAGTAAATTCCTCAGGGCGTGGAGGAACAGTCCTCGGTCTTCCTGCTGCTGAACCAACAGGTCTGACTAAGCCCTCAGATCGCTGCTCAAATCCTATCTGTGGACATTCTGCAATCCTATGTCCCGGCTGACCACATCTGAAACAAAGACCAGCTATCCTGTAGCACTGGCCATGGTGTCACCGTCCACAACTCTGGCACACAGGTGCCATACTGACAGATCCAGAACTAGTCGTACTGGTAGCAGTACCAGACGATCCTCCGCTCCTCCTGGAATCTCCAGATCCAGATTCAGAAACAAATCTCCTCTTCCCAGAGGAACCACTGCCAGAAGTATCACCTCCAAATCTCTTCCTACTCGCAGACCACCGCTGCTGAGTAGTCGTCATGTCGTTCTCAATCAGACGAGCTCGCTCCACAAGCTCAGAGAAATCAGTAATCCGGAACGGTATCAGATGCTGCCTCAAAGTGTCTCGTAAGCCTCTCAGAAATCTGTAGCACCTCTCAGCAGAAGTGCTGACCAGCTGCAGAGCGTACCTGGCTAATACATTAAACTCAGCCTCGTACTGCATCACCGTCTTGCTCCCCTGAACCAGCCTCAGAAAACTCTCCTGCATCTGCTGTCGTGCAGAAGGGGGAACAAACCAATCTCTGAACACCTCAGTGAACTCTTCCCAAGTGATCAAAGAGTTCAATCTGCCCTGAAATCTGGCTGCCTGCTGGCCATCCCACCAGTGCTCAGCCTCTTCGTCCAATAGAAAAACAGCTAACGGAACCTTCCTGTCTGCAGGACACTGCATCCCGTCAAAAGTCTTTTCCAATCGCCTCAGCCACTCCTCGGCTGCTCTGGGCTCAACAGCGCCCTCAAACCTCGGAGGCTTCAACCTCAAAAATAACTGCAGGTGTCGATCAATGTCCTCAGATCTAACAGTAGAAGCTCTGCTCTGAGTCTCGCTCATCATCTGAGCAACAAGTGACGCAAACTGAGAAAGCGTATCAGCACCGACCACTGGGGCTGTACTCCCCACTGGTGCTGCCTGATCGGCACTCTGACCATCTGTCATGTCTGAGTCTGGCTGATCCATACAGAAAAATCCAGAAAATCCGGAAAACTATCACAAAAACAACACAAAAACAACACAATAAAAAGCCAAACGACCCAAAACTACCTCCCAGACAGACTACTGATCACTTCCTAAAGCTCTGTTTTACAATCCAACCTGTTTCCAAAACCAGTGCTCTGATACCACAAAAGCTTGTCACGACCCGACCCGACGGGGACGGATCCCGCCCGAGCCGGATCGCGACGGAGCTACCTTGCTTATCCAGGATCTGGCTTTGGATTAGGTTACTGAACTGATCTTCCAAATTCTTAACTCAACAGAAACACACAGAATAACAGAGCTACTAAAAATCATCAAATGCAGCGGAACAAAACATCTATCTTTTCATTTCCTCAAAAATAATCATCTACAGAACAGTACATGGCTTTCAACAGAAAGAAAGACAGAACAGGAAAGCCATGACTGTACAAAAATCAAAAAGTACAAAAGTACCTATACTGATCAGACTCTGAACTAATCCTGGACTTCCTTGCCTTTCCCAGAACCTGAAAACCACCAGAAAGCAAGGGTGAGCTCAACAGCTCAGCAAAGCAACAAACCACCAATCTAAATTCTCAGAAACCAAAAACCAAACTCATCAGACAGAAATCAGATCAAAAATCGGAACAGAGTCGGAAATCAGAACTTATACGGACAGATATCAAATCAGAAACGGAATCGTACAGATCAGATCACAGAATAGAATAAATCAACGGAGTCAGAATTATACAGAAATCAGAATCGTACGGATCATATCATATCATAATCACAATTTCGTACAGAACAGAACAGATACATATAGCTAAATGCCCTGACACTGACGGAATCTCTACGGATTCCGGCCCCTTATGCCTCCCTTCCCAGACACTGACTGAATCTCATAGGATCCAGGCCCCTTATGTCTCCCTTTGTGCTCACGGCACCAAAACAGATGTGCTTATAGCACCAGAACAGAATTCATCGGATCCGGAACAGAACAGATATCAGATTTCAGATTTGAGCTCATTTCAGATTTCCCGTTTCACTAACTGAATCTCATAGGATTCAGGCCCCTTATAACTCCCTTTTTATAGCTTATACACATAGCATTTCAATTCAGAAGAAATCCGAACAATTCAGAAATTACCAAAAAATCGGGCAGCACAACGGCAGTATACAGAATTTACACAAAAATTCCTGCAAAGAAAATTTACCGAATTCGCACAGAACATAGATAATCATATTCCAGAACATTTATTCTACTGCACAGATAATTTCCAATTTCACAGAAAATTGTAGTCTACGAAAAATATCGTCGAATCAAAAATACCCGGACAAAAATCTTCAAAATATAGTCAAAACGTGCACACCCGGCACGGCAACGATATACAGAAACTTACGCGGTAAAAACTGAACCAATCAAAAGATACGGACGAAAAACCGTAACGAAAATGAAATCCGGACAGAAAAATACCGCCAACCGCGACGGAACTGAAAATTGAGAAAGACGGAATGTGCCTTACCTCGAGCACAGCAATTTCCTCAACAGTCACTTCGATCGAAAACGGCTCCGCGTCTCCCCGAAATCAACTTTTCCAAAAATTCCTTTTTCTCTCTCCTCAGAGCTGAAAATCAGATATTTTTATTTTTTTATTTCTCTCTCTTCAAATCGTCTGATTTCCCTTAAATCATACACATATCGGCCTGGCCGATCGTCCCGATCGTCCTGGACGATCAGACCAAACCAACATCGCCTGGCCGATACTCCAGGGCGATGATCAGGCCGATCCTTATGAACAGTGTCAATCGGCCTGGCCGATGTCCCCGATCGGCCTGGACGATACCTACAGAAAATTACCTGGAGCAAAACTGGGCAAAATCTGGAACTCAATTTCTACTGATCGTCCCAGGACGATCCAGATCGTCCTGGACGATCCTGGAGCAGATTGTGATATTACAATAGAGAGGCGAGCACATTCTCCCATTTGGTGTTGTTCCGTTCATCCTCTTCAAAGTTGTTGAATACACAAACCAATTCCTTTATCATTTCATCTTCATAGACCTGGTGCAATGAAGTTGTTTTTCCCATAAAACCATTTCCCAATACAGCTAGAAGAGACATGTTTCTGTATAAATCAGTCAATAAAGACAATGCATTGGGCATTATTTCATCAAAACCCATGTCCTTCTCTTTAATGAAGCAATTTCAAGTTTATGTTGTATGAATCGGCTTCCATAGTGGTCAGCATTGAACTCAACTATATGACCAATAATATCAGAAAGCTCATAACACTTGGTCATGTTGGTTTTAAACTCCTCCAAAAATGGGGATGCACGGTCATCATGGAAGTTGCCACCAAGTACCATCCTGCTCCTCTCAGCATTCTGGAAAACATCAATAATATTGTAGCAGAAAAGGTGGCCTTCCCTATCAAGACCAATGACGAATCCCACCTTCCCAAACTCATACATGAAATCCTCATCATTGAGGTTGGAATCAACTCTTATATTTTTAGCAAATTCAAGCAATTTATCTGTACAGAATTTGGAAATGCAGGTTCTGAAACCATCAGCGGCAATACATCGAGCAGTTTGTGAGCAGGGCAGTGGATCAACCCTTTTAGCATAATTTGCACATGGTGTTTCCACACCTGTTGAAGCTGCCAATGCCCCAAGGCCAAAAGAGGGCAGGGATACAGAACTCCCAAAAGAAACAGTTGGTAGCGAAGTATAAGCGTTCAAACCAGGCCGGAGGCTAGTTTTGATCATGGAATTGTAAAACCGCATTACAGGGTCAACCTGTCCTGTGACAAAGTGCATTTCAATGAGGGAAGCATAGGTCGAGGGAGTAGGGAGAAAGCCAGCCTTCTCCATGTTGGCAAAGAGAGTGGCTGCAAGATCAAGCTGACCACATCTTGCCTGTGTTTCAATCATCATCGTATAAAGACCAAAGTTCAGCCTGAAGCCACTGGCCTTCATTTCATCCCAGAGACAAAGGCCGGTATCGAGCTTTCCCGCCATCGTCATGAACGCCGTGAAGTCATACCGAGGAAAGTGGATCTGAAAACCAATCCGTCCCAGCCAGACTACTGCTGCGTCAAGCTCCAACGCCTCCTTTGTAATATCACAAACTGCTCCAGTATCGTCCAGGACGATCTGGGATCGTCCTGGGACGATCAGTGTATTTTCAGTTCCAGATTTTGCCAGAATTGCTCTAAGTGATTTCCTGTAGGTATCGTCCAGGCCGATCGAGGTATCGTCCCGGGACGATCAGTGGATGGCACAAGTCAGTGAGTAGAGGTTTTTATCGCCTATGAATAGTAAACATCGTCCTGAAAAATCGTCCCTGGATGATGGGATTTTGGTCTGATCGTCCAGGCCGATCTGGACGATCGGCCAGGCCGATCTGAAGAAGATTTAAGGCAAATCAGCTCATTTGAAGAGAGAGAAAAATTAAAATAAAAATATCTGATTTTTCGTCTGAGGAGAGAGAAAAAGAGGATTTTGGAAAAGTTGATTTCGGGAAGACGCGGAGCCGTTTTCGAGCGAAGTGACTGTTGAAGAATTTGCTGTGCTCGAGGTAAGGCACATTCCGTCTTTCTCAATTTTCAGTTCCGTCGCGGTTGGCGGTATTTTTCTGTCCGGATTTCGTTTTCGTTACGGTTTTTCGTCCGTATCTTTCGATTGGTTCAGTTTTTTACCGCGTAAGTTTCTGTATATCGTTGCCGTGCCGGGTGTGCACGTTTTGACTATATTTTGAAGATTTTCGTCCGGGTGTTTTTGATTCGACTGTGTTTTTAGTCGACCGGAATTTTCTGTGAAATCGTAAATTCTCTGTGCCGTAGAATAAATGTTCTGGAATGTGATTATCTATGTTCTGTGCGAATTCGGTAAATTTTCTTTGCAGGAATTTTTGTGTAAATTCTGTATACTGCCGTTGTGCTGCCCGATTTTCGGGTAATTTCTGAAATGTCCGAATTTCTTCTGATTTGAAATGCTATGTGTATAAGCTATAAAAAGGGAGTTATAAGGGGCCTGAATCCTATGAGATTCAGTTAGTGAAACGGGAAATCTGAAATGAGCTCAAATCTGAAATCTGATATCTGTTCTGTTCCGGATCCGATGAATTTTGTTTTGGTACTTTAAGTACATCTGTTTTGGTGCCGTGAGCACAAAGGGAGACATAAGGGGCCTGGATCCTGTGAGATTCAGTTAGTGTCTGGGAAGGGAGGCATAAGGGGCCGGAATCCGTAGAGATTCTGTCAGTGTCAGGGCATTTAGCTATATGTATCTGTTTTGTTTTCTGTATCTGTTCTGTTCTGTACGAAATTGTAATTCCGATATGATATGCTCCGTACGATTCTGATTTCTGAATTCTGATTCTGACTCTGTTGATTTGTTCTGATATGATCTGTACGATTCCGATTCTGATTTGATATCTGTCCGTATAAGTTCTGATTTCCGATTCTGTTTCGATTTCTGATCTGACTTCTGTCTGATGAATTTGGTTTTGGTTTCTGAGAATTTAGATTGGTGGTTTGTTGCTTTGCTGAGCTGTTGAGCTCACCCTTGCTTTCTGGTGGTTTTCAGGTTCTGGGAAGGGCAAGGAGGTCCAGGATTAGTTTCAGAGTCTGATCCGATTAGGTACTTTTGTACTTTTGATTTTTGTACAGTCATGGCTTTTCTGTTCTGTCTTTCTTTCTGTTGAAAGCCATGTACTATTCTGTAGATGATTATTTTGAGGAAATGAAAAGATAGATGTTTTGTTCCGCTGCATTTGATGTTTTTAGTAGCTCTGTCGTTCTGTGTTTTTCTGTTGAGTTAAGAATTTGGAAGATCAGTTCAGTAACCTAATCCAAAGCCAGATCCTGGATAAGCAAGTTTAGTTTAGCTCTCGTCGCGATCCGGCTCGGGCGGGATCCGTCCCCGTCGGGTCGGGTCGTGACATCCTTCTCGCCGGTGGCCGTGAAAACGGCCATTTTGAGCCCCTGAAGAATAACTTTACCTAATGCATTGAGCCTCGGGCTGTCCATCAAAGGTTTCAACGGCGAAGGGAAATAATCGGATTCCGACGAGTGAAGCATAAGTCTTCGGCCGACTCTGAATGCGAAATGTCCTTCCAAATCTGATTCAGAAACCCATCGAGTTGAACTCAGACCGAACGGAGGAATGGTATCGACGGCTGGGTTCGCGGGGGTCTGGTCAGCGGTGGCCTGGTCGGCTGCTGTCGGCAAGTTGAGTTGAGTGGGCTGGACGGGCGAGCTGTGGTCAGATGAAAACGGGGTTGGGGCCGCTGGAGGTGTCTCTTGCGGCCTGGTACTGGGTCCACGCATTGGAGGACATGATCCGGTCGCGTGGAGCGCCGAGAAAGCCGCAGGTCCACAGTGTACATAGCAGGCGACGGGCTGTGGGTTGATTGCGCACGGAAGCGAGCAAATCTGATCGGGATAGATCGAGCTCAACACCTGGAGCACACTTGCGAGAGAAGAGTGGGTTCTCTGTCTGCTGGGGTCGGAGTGAAGTGGGTGGCAATGGAGGAGGTTTGGGAACACGGATCCGACATTGAAGCAGAAGGGGATCACGCCATTTGAGCGGAAGCTCGAGCGGGGGGGGGGGGGGTAGTTGTCAATGACGGTGGAAGAATGGAGGGATTGATGGCATTTGCGAGGAGCGGACGAGGAGAGCGAAGAAGAGGAATACGTCAGTATGGTTGTCGACGGCATTCTCATCTTCCTTATTGCCCGAAGGTTTTCGCGAATCCGATCAAGGTTTCTGTCTACCTGATCGAGCGACTCCTAGTCTCCTTCGATTGTGCTTGATAGAAGGCGATCCGGCTTCGAGCATCGTCGACAGCCCATCTTCCTTGGCGTCGATCGTCGTCGACCACCAATCTTGTTTTGCGGCTTCGATCGTCATCGACAGCCGACCTTCTTCTGCAGTCCATCGATCTTCACAAGCTCCAAGCTCTGATACCAACTGATGTAGTGGATCGTCGAAAGATGCGACCTACAAGAAGGATTTGGGGTTTTCCCAATCCAGGGAAGAAGAAGAAGAAGCTTTCTAAAGCTTAACAAAGGGATAATATCATTCAATGCCCCCTTTCTACTACAATGCACTCATTATAAAACTAAAAGAATATTATATAAACTAGATAAGGTGTTCCTAAGGAGAACAATTCTAGCTTAAAATGCACCGCATCAATGTGTTTGGTCCTTGCATGAAAGACCGGGTTCTTGGCTAGAGCAATTGCGGAGATGTTGTCGCAATGTATTGTGGTAGGTTTGGGCTGATCTATGCTAAGTTCGGTAACCAGACGATGGAGCCAAAGTACATCCGACGTCGCGGCGGAGAGGGATCGATATTCAGCTTTTGTGGAGGACTTGGCCACCGTGACTTGTTTCTTCACAGATCAGGAGATGAGGTTTGGTCCAAGAAACGTACAGAACCTGGAGATGGACTTTCGATCGGTGGTGTCCGCCGCCCAGTCTGCGTCTGTGTAGGTGCGGAGAGCTTGTTTGCCGGTGATGATGGGTAGACCAAACGACTTGGTGCCTTTGACATAGCGGAGAAGACGCTTGAGCTGTCAGGTTTGAGTTATTTTGTTGTTCTTTAAGAGCTTCTTTGTTGAAGTGTGATCTCTTCGCTACAAAGAAGAGAGTAGAGCGTGTCGAGGTCGATGGGTAGAAGAGATGTGCGTATCAAGGTTTTGAACGGGTTGTAGATGGGTGGTAAGCCATTCAAGATGTGAATTATGATATCTTCCGGATCAATTTTAGATTCGGAGGCGACAATGTTGTCAACAATGGACTTGACTTGAGTCAAGTATTGTTGCATTGTCAGATTCTTCATCTGAACATGATATAACTCGTTCTTGAGTTGGATAGCTCGAGAGCGATTGGAGGGTTGTAACCGTTTTTCAAGAATCATCCAGGCATCATGAGAGGAGGTGGAGAAGATGATGTAAGGCAGTATGGATGGAGAGATCGTGGAAAAAAGTGCGGAGAGAAGATTACTATCTACGAGTTTCCAGCGAATGTAATCTTGGGTGGTTTGATCGGCGGGTGCGGGAAGATCACCGGTTAGATGGCCGGAGTAGCCATTGGCTTGAAAATGTGTTAGGATCTGCATGTGCCATATGGCATAGTTGTCCGTCGTCAAGGGATGGGGGAGAAGGTTCTTGACATTCGAGACAAGAAATTTTAGAGGAGTCGGTATAGGCATTTTGGCGAGATGGGCGCCGGGCTGGGCAGTGGTGGAGGAGGAGGGAGGAGCGAAATTTTTTTATTCTTGATCTGCCATTTCTGGCACTGATACCATGAAAGAAGGAAAACGGAGAACTCAGGGAGCAAGCAGATACTGAAGAAGAAGGAAATGAAATGGTATATTGAATGAGATAAAGTGATTACAAAGATTGTTTATAAAGACCCAATGAGGGTAAATAAGTAAATACAAATATAATAAAGCCTTATATGCTAACATATAACACTTCAAATTATTATAATTATATGTTTAATATTTAATATTTAAATTTTTATATTTACTAATATACCATCTAAAATCTCTATTTTCATCTATTCTACCACTCTATTTATGCGTCATGAGAAATACCAATCACTCCTATCAGCCTCATTTGCACGTGCGACTCTTTCGTTCGTTCGTGATAAATTTCTATCTTTCTTCCCACCTGCTTCATTTATCAATCCTCCAGTCGGCCATTGTCTTCCAAGGAAAATGTCCAGGGAGCTTGCGAGCGACTGTCGCATTCAGACGCTTGTCTTCCACGAGCAATCTTCTTCTTCTCGTGTGCATTCCATAGAAAATTGATGGATTAGTTGGAAGGATTAACTGGAATCAAATTAGAAGGGATTTTTACATGTAACATGCATTCCACAGCAATATTGTAAACAGCATTCCACATATGACAATTATTTATCCACAAAACCAAGATTATCATAGACTTGGATTAACTGGAATCCAATACGAAAGCACACGACTTGCAATCGACTCTTACAACATATAATATATTCGAACATGACGAACTTGAGGGAGAAGGCGTGCGAGACGGTCTAAAGCAACGCACACAATGGAGAAGGCGAGATGGTCGAATGAGATGGAGATGGGGTTTGGACGGCGAACATTGTCTCGCTCGACCAAAGGGAAGACAACGCGATGCTGATAGGGTTTTCTAACTGTGCATACGTGGATAGCTAGAAGAGATGAAAATATGGTTTTATGTGTTATATTAGTAAATTCAAAAATTTAAGTGTTGAATATGTTTTTATATTTTGTTCTTAATGCATTTTGCAGTAATTAAAAAAAAAAGAATATGTAATTATAATAATTTGAAATATTATGTATGTATTTTTTTTTTTTTTTTTAATGAGAGAAGAATAACAACTGAACTACAAAATCACTAGTAATTAACATGGCTTTGTGGTTGGATGAGCGTAGTTTTGAGCATATCAATTGTTCGTTTATAATAATTAATACTAAATTCTCTTAACGTTCAAATAAAGATAGTATAAATTATAATTAGATTCTTCTTCTTCTTGGTCGGCCCGGGGAGCTGTGTTGGACAAGCAATCTGTTATCATTTCTGATCAGTTGTCGGATCACATCACAGGGATGTGAATGATGGGAGAAATTATTACATTTGTCCGGACGTAGTTTTATTTTTTTGAATGGAGGCGTTGGGGTCATCTTCGAAAGGGGACTTGTAGTTTTATCAAAAAAAAAAAAAAAAAGTGCATAGTCGATGCATTATATTGTATTTATGTTTTTTTTTTAATGAATCATGCAACAGGTAATTACGACTTGATGATAAGTGTCAAATTTAAACTCGCTAGCAACTTCATATGCAAGCAGTGATGGAGCTAGAAATTTTATTCAGAGAGGGTATAAATTAAAATAGTTATGTTTGTCGTCTTATCTGTAAGGTCAGAATACATTAAAATAGTTATGTTTGTTATCTCATTATCGAAGTCAAGATGAGCTGTAAGATCAAAATTAAAAATGCAAATATAACATGACCATTAGAGTTTATAAAATATAAAAAGCTACCTTGGGCGGTCTTCGTTTGAGGCGAGAGAGGAGCGAAAGGGAAAACAAACCTTTGATGTTTTTCATGTGCCGGATTTAGAAAATGAAATCCGATAAGAAAAGAGTTACTGCAATTTTGATATATTATTACATTTTAAAAAATAAAATATTTAAAAATTTGTCCTAAATGGAGCCTTAATGATACTAAAAAATATTAGAGATTCATATGTCTAAAAGACTCAAAAATAGCAAGAAATTATGCTATAACTAGTAAGTGTAAATCGCTAAATTGTGTAATGAATTAAGATAAGAGAACTTTGAACATTATAATTTTTGCGCTTTAACTCATAAGGTTTTGAATGAAAACAAATTATAAGATTTGGAGCACTCGTCCTGTCCAAAAAAATAAATTTTATAATTTATGTGGGCCTGAATGTTGCAAATTTTTTTTTTTATGCAGATGAGCAATTTTATCTCAAATATTTGTATATTAATAATTAAGAAGTACCTCAAATGCAAATCTTAATTGAAAAAAATTACAATATTTGAGCTAATTAAGATAAACACATACATATACAGTCCCTCAGCTCCATATCCTTGAATAATACTAGTTGCTATATTTTATATATTTCTCATTACTGCTTGCATTGATACACATTTATTATTTTGTTTTATATTTGATACGTCATGCAAAAATTATCTTGATCGGGCACGAATCTTGAGGCAAGAGCTAGTTGGAAACTTTAAAAAATAATTTTGGGAGCACCCGAACTCCGATTTCAGCGAGCTTACAGTCAAACTGAGCGTCTCGGACTCTCGGAAATACGAACCCAACGACACCAAGATCAACCTAATCCGAGCCCAAATGAGTCCGGATCAAGTGTTCGAAGCGCTGTTGGAAGGTTCAAACTGCAATTTGAGTTACCAAACGGTCTCCGATTTTGACGAGCTTATACTCGAATCGAACGGCTCGACGAGGCGAATCCAACGAGCCCAAGATCATCAAATTCCGAAATCATTAAGGCCTTCAAATGTCCAACGAACGATGCATGATAGAATGATTCGATATCGGCCGTCCATTCGGATCACTCCCAATTCGCCCTTGATCTCACGCCTATTTACGGGCTATGCCACTCCAAAAAAAAACTATAAATAGAGCCCTCATTCTACACCAAGGGGCTCAAGTGAAGAGGGAGAAGAAGAAGAGAAGGAGAAGGAGAAAGGGGAATAGGAGATTCCTCACCTCCTCGACCACCGCCGCCGGAGTTTTTCCTGCCGCCTGAAGACGCCGGAGCTCTGCCGGATTTTCAGAAAACGCGGAGAATTCGCAGAATTTTGTGAAGTTCGTGGAAGAAACAAGTTGTATTTGGATTATCCCGGCTTGTGGGACGAAATCCGCCATTTGTAATCAACAAAAACACTAGTGGAAATTTGCAACTGGGCGAGGCCCCGTGGTTTTTCCCATTTTTGGGTTTTCCACGTAAAAACTCTCGGTGTTCACTCTCTTTTCCTGTTTGTGTGTTAAACTTACGTGCAACGCACGGACGCAAATTCATAAAACTCTACCGCCGCGTATTTTCTAACACGCAACAGTTTGGCGCCGTCTGTGGGAACAACTATCCCACTACTTCGAATACTGCTACGATGGTGAATAGGCGCAACAGTCGTTTGGTTGGAGCTTCTCGCTCCAACTCTCGTCAGTCCAGAAACTCGTCTATTAATCATAGACGACCAATCTCAGTATCTTTGCACCCGGGGGGGGCAAAATGCTGCCGGTGAAAGGACCTTAGGGCCTTCTTTGGAAGAAAGGATTCGGAAGATGGAAGAATCTCAGAACGAGATTCCTCAACTCCTACGAGACGATCGACAACCGACGTTGGAAGAGATCCTTCGCCCTCGGGATCCACCAAGGGTTGAAGATGTTCAATTTGAGCAGCGTCAAGAAGAAATTCACCTTCCTCCACCTAGGGGACATCCTCGAACACAACACGAAGATGAACTTGCCGATACAGCGAGTTCAACACATCCTCGCATTTTTTCGGAACTCCCAGAAGGCTCTCTCCAACCACACATTGCAGGACTCCCTAACAATGTCCTACGTCGTGAACTGCGAAAATTGGTACGGGAAGAGTTCCCCCGAGGAGATGTGAGGCATGCTCTCCGACAGAGGAATTTCCAGGAATCATCACCTCTAACGGAAGCCATTCTTCAGCACCCCATTCCAGTAGGATTCAAATTGCCAAATGTTGAGTCCTACAATGGGACGACCGACCCATATGAGCATATCGACTACTGCAGAACCATCATGCATATTCAACGAGCATCAGACGCGCTCCTCTGCCAGGTATTTCCCGCCACCCTTAAAAGACAGGCCCGAACATGGTTCTACTTGCTTCCACCTGGAACGATCCCCTCTTTTGTCAAATTGGCAAAAGTATTCGTCGAACAATTTGTGGCCAATCGAAGAATTGCTAAGGATTATTCCCACCTCTCCGGGATTCGCCAAAATGAGGGAGAATCGTTGAAGGAGTATTTTCAATGATTTTCCACTGAAGCACGACAGATTCCAGGAGTAGACCCTGAATTACTCAGAGGGGTCTTTCTTGGAGGTCTTCGTCCTGGCCCCTTCTATTCGGCCCTTATGCGAGACACCGTCCATTCGTACGCTGACTTGATCTATCGCGTGGAGGCACAAATCTCTGCGGATGAAGCTATAAATGCTCACAGGAAACAGTTTGAGCAAATCAGCGGGAAGTGCAAAGGTGCACCTGGGATGGATAATTCTTTCTCACAGCAGAAAAAGCATGAGAAGAATAATCTGCCTCATAGGTCTCCGTCACCACGACGAGGACCTCGCCAAGAAAAGGAGTACACACCACTTAATACATCCCAATCAAATGTATTAATGGCCATCCGGGATCAGGAGAATGTGAAATGACCACACCCTTTGAAGCCCAACGTCAGAAATCAGGAGCAATATTGCCACTTCCACCGTAGCCGTGGGCACACTACTGAAGCATGTTGGCAACTCAAGGAAGAAGTTGAGAGACTAATCCGGCAAGGATATCTCCAACAATTCATCAAGAATGTGCCAACCCGAGAGGAAGCTCGTCCCGCTGGGGGGCAAAGTCAACAACAAAGACAACCATTGAATAATATTCAAATGGTTGGAGAGATTGAATGATCACACACTTTATGTATTTGTATTAACAAATATTGCTTGTCTTGTTGTCATTTTTATGTTGAGTTGAGTGTCATTTTGGTATTTCTAATATCTTCTCCCAAGTTAAATGTTGTTGTATTGTCATCGTGCGTAGATCATGTGTGTTGAGTATTTTGTAATTTGTAAGTCGTACTAGGGAACTATTGTACTATCTTACGTAATGCAGTAATAGAATGTTCATGTTGTTGTGATATGATTTTTCCTCTTATGAAGGATAAGAAAAAACTTCTCAAACTCTTTCTCCTTGATTCGAGAAATACACAATCCATATTGTATCTCAATCACCGGACGATCCAGGGGGATTTGATCCTGACCTCATCCACACAGGTTAACGTCGTCGAGCAGGGCTCCGACATACAACCTCGGATAGGTCTTACATCCTTGGTGGATTCTCCTGGCCTTATCCACACAGGTTAACGTCGCCGAGCAGGGCTCCGACATACAACCTCGGATAGGTCTTACATCCTTGGTGGATTCTTTCGATCTCTTCCATACAGGTTAATGTCATCGAACAAATGTTCTGACATACAACCTCGGATAGGTCTTACATCCATGGTGGATTCTCCTGGCCTCATCCACACAGGTTAACGTCGCCGAGCAGGACTCCGACATACAACCTCGGATAGGTCTTACATCCTTGGTGGATTCTTTAGATCTCTTCCATACAGGTTAATGTCATCGAACAAATGTTCTGACATACAACCTCGGATAGGACCTCTACCCGACATCGGACTTCTGCTTGTCAGCGGTCTCCTACTCGTCGTCGGACTTCTGCTCGTCAGCGGACTTCTACTCGTCGTCAGACTTCTGCTCGTCGACGAATCTTCGTCGGTCTTCTACCCGACGTTGAACTTCTACCCGACATCGGACTTCTGCTCGTCAGCGGACTCCTACTCGTCGTCGGACTTCTGCTCGTCAGCGGACTTCTACTCGTCGTCAGACTTCTGCTCGTCGACGAATCTTCGTCGGTCTTCTACCCGACGTTGAACTTCTACCCGACATCGGACTTCTGCTCGTCAGTGGACTCGTACTCGTCGTCGGACTTCTGCTCGTCAGCGGACTTCTACTCGTCGTCAGACTTCTGCTCGTCGACGAATCTTCGTCGGTCTTCTACCCGACGTTGAACTTCTACCCGACATCGGACTTCTGCTTGTCAGCGGTCTGCTACTCGTCGTCGGACTTCTGCTCGTCAACGGACTTCTACCCGACGTCGGACTTCTGCTCATCGACGAATTTTCATCAGTCTTCTACCCGACATCGGACTTCTGCTCGTCAGCGGACTCCTACTCGTCGTCGGACTTCTGCTCGTCAGCGGACTTCTACTCGTCGTCAGACTTCTGCTCGTCGACGAATCTTCGTCGGTCTTCTACCCGACGTTGAACTTCTACCCGACATCGGACTTCTACTCGTCAGCAGACTCCTACTCGTCGTCGGACTTCTGCTCGTCAGCGGACTTCTACTCGTCGACGAATCTTCGTCGGTCTTCTACCCGACGTTGAACTTCTACCCGACATCGGACTTCTGCTCGTCAGCGGACTCCTACTCGTCGTCGGACTTCTGCTCGTCAGCGGACTTCTACTCGTCGTCAGACTTCTGCTCGTCGACGAATCTTCGTCGGTCTTCTACCCGACGTTGAACTTCTACTCGACATCGGACTTCTGCTTGTCAGCGGTCTCCTACTCGTCGTCGGACTTCTGCTCGTCAGCGGACTTCTACCCGACGTCGGACTTCTGCTCATCGATGAATTTTCATCGGTCTTCTACCCGACATCGGACTTCTGCTCGTCAGCGGACTCCTACTCGTCGTCGGACTTCTGCTCGTCAGCGGACTTCTACTCGTCGTCAGACTTCTGCTCGTCGACGAATCTTCGTCGGTCTTCTACCCGACGTTGAACTTCTACCCGACATCGAACTTCTGCTCGTCAGCGGACTCCTACTCGTCACCAGACTCCTGGTCGTCGACGAATTTTCGTCGGTCTTCTACCCGAAGTCAGACTTCTTCCTGTCGTCGGACTTCTGCTCGTCGGCAGACTGCTACTCGCCATCGGCTTCTCGCTTGAATGCTATTTGCAACGCATTCTCGAACTCTCCCCTTTGGCTTCACACTCGATCGTTGACTACTAACGGGCTTCAACTCGATCGTCCATCGCCAGCAAACCTCCGCTCAGATGGAAAAGAGATCCCGTAGGCTTCTGCGCGCGAGGAGGGGCGCTAATTCGAGCAAGGGAAGTTTCCCGCTCGCAAAATAGCGGAAGCCTCAACCGCCAGTAAGCCGGAGGGAGAAGAAGAAATCCCGTAGGCTTCTACGTGCGAAGAGGGGCGCTAATTCGAGCAGTGGAAGTTTCCCGCTCGCAAAATAGCGGAAGCCTCAACCGCCAGTAAGCCGGAGGGAGAAGAAGAAATCCCGTAGGTTTCTATCGCAAGTAAACCGGAGTGGGAGGAAGAAATCCCGTAGGTTTCTATCGCCATGAAACCGGAGGGGGAGGAAGAAATCCCGTAGGTTTCTATCGCCAGTAAACCGGAGGGAGAAAGAAGGAGGAGTTGCAAGTTTCCTAAGGGCCTAGGAGGCCTATTTATAGGTTTTTGAGAGAATGAGGGGAAGTTACAATCATTTTAAAATTTTTTCTATTTTTAGAAATTTTTCCGAATTTTTCGGAATTTTTTAGGATTTTTTTTGGACCAGAAAAGGCCAAAAAATGCATCTTTTCGGATTAATGGGGCCCACTTAAGTCGGTGCAGCGAACGGCCGCGAGAAACGACGCGACCAGCGCATCAATCCGCGGGCGTGGCATGCGGATCGCGGCTGGCCGTACGAGGCCAGCAGCCGGCCACCGCCGGCGGCAGCTACAGCCGCGGCATTGCCGCGCAGGCACAAGCGCGCAGGCGCGTTGTCCACCCAGCCACGCGTGCGCGTGGTCCACCCAACCAAGCGCGGTCCACCTAGCCGCGAACGCGAGTCTAGCCCAGGCCACCCGCGGGCGCAGCGCTCAGGCCGGTCCGGCCGCAACTCGCGACCACGGGCACTGCCGCGGTCCTGCGCCGCCAGCGGCTTGGCGGCGACGGTGGCGGACGGCCGGCCAGTCCGGCCGGTTCGGCCACCCGGACCATTCCGATCCCGTTTTTCGCCCCGACAAGACCAAATCGGACGTTTTTTGGGTCCACTGACATGTTTTTCAACGTTCCGAACTCAATTTTGACACTTTCGGAACTCAACTGGGCCTCTACGATCAAGTTTGAGCCAGCATTTAATTTTCGGAATGCAATTTTTGGCGTTTTGGCAAATGCAAATTGTCGACACATATATTTTCGGACTCCTGGAACTTCGACGTCCAAAAATAGGGGGGCAACTGATACGTCATGCAAAAATTATCTTGATCGGGCACGAATCTTGAGGCAAGAGCTAGTTGGAAACTTTAAAAAATAATTTTGGGAGCACCCGAACTCCGATTTCAGCGAGCTTATAGTCAAACTGAGCGTCTCGGAAATACGAACCCAACGACACCAAAATCAACCTAATCCGAGCCCAAATGAGTCCGGATCAAGTGTTCGAAGCGCTGTTGGAAGGTTCAAACTGCAATTTGAGTTACCAAACGGTCTCTGATTTTGACGAGCTTATACTCGAATCGAACGGCTCGACGAGGCGAATCCAACGAGCCCAAGATCATCAAATTCCGAAATCATTAAGGCCTTCAAATGTCCAACGAACGATGTATGATCGAAGGATTCGATATCGGCCGTCCATTCGGATCACTCCCAATTCGCCCTTGATCTCACGCCTATTTACGGGCTATGCCACTCCAAAAAAAAACTATAAATAGAGCCCTCATTCTACACCAAGGGGCTCAAGTGAAGAGGGAGAAGAAGAAGAGAAGGAGAAGGAGAAAGGGGAATAGGAGATTCCTCATCTCCTCGACCACCGCCGCCGGAGTTTTTCCTGCCGCCTGAAGACGCCGGAGCTCTGCCGGATTTTCAGAAAACGCAGAGAATTCGCAGGATTTTGTGAAGTTCGTGGAAGAAACAAGTTGTATTTGGATTATCCCGGCTTGTGGGACGAAATCCGCCATTTGTAATCAACAAAAACACTAGTGGAAATTTGCAACTGGGCGAGGCCCCGTGGTTTTTCCCATTTTTGGGTTTTCCACGTAAAAACTCTCGGTGTTCACTCTCTTTTTCTGTTTGTGTGTTAAACTTACGTGTAACGCTCGGACACAAATTCATAAAACTCTACCGCCGCGTATTTTCTAACACGCAACAATATTATAAAATACACATTTATTATTTTGTTTTATTATTTTGTTTTATATTATAAAATACACATTTATTATTTTGTTTTATATTTATAAATTTTTTTTTGAAATCATGTCAGCCCATTCATTTTTTTCGTCTTTTTAAAAAGGAAATAACGAAATCTCCTAAATATTTAGGGTTTTTGTTGAATAAAACTTTTTTTGTTTGTTGACAAAGAGAAATGAGAAAGTGCTGATGAAAATGAAGATTGGTTTAGAGGAGAACGCTGCATTTTTTGAGCAGATGATGTGCCTAGAAGATGTGGAGTCTGAAAGACAGTATGTAAATGTCCAGGAAGAGGAAGACTTAAAGTTGAAAAAACTATAGCCGCCGGGGTCAAGGGGCACCTAGTGGGGGTTTCCAAGGGCAGCACCCTTAAAACAAATTTTGATTATAATAGTAATTTTTGAGTAATGCTTATTTTTAGAGTTTGTAAGTTATTTGTACTCCTTGATTTGCAGATCGTTTGTGTTTTTAAGATTGTAGTAAAAACATTGTGTTCATATGCCATGATAGGAAAACACATGCTCTGTAAATTAACTATGTAAAATTTTCATTGATATTTTTGTTCATTTTAAAGCTTTCTTAGTTTTTTCACAAATGTGTATTATGAAAACTATGTGGGAAATAGTTTCAGTGCATTTCTATGTATTGTTATTTTATGCTATTGTGTATTATCATTGGCGGGGGGCGGGGGGCCCTCCTAGTATGCAAGGCTAAGTACAATAAATATTTCTTGTATTTTAAAGCTAATATTTTTATTATTTTCTAATTTCTTTACATAAGTAATTTCATGCTATTTAAATATAATAAAAATTCACATGTTAGTTTTTTTAATATGATAAAAAAATCATGTATTTTTATGTTATATAACTTTTATAAAAATTATATAATTAGAATTTATTGGGGAAAGTTTTTTAACTGCTTTGCTATTAAGACAATAATATATTTTTTTTTTTGCTATTGTTTTCTAGTTAAAATTGTTTATCCCCCCCCCCTAAATATATTTTCTGGCTCCGCCACTGTGTATTATTGTGCATTGATGTCTATTGCTGTTTATTATTATTGTGTACTGCTATGTATAGTGCTTTTTAAACTCAGTTGAATATTTGATAAGCAAAATATTTAGAATGTTAAATGGGTGGGTGTGACCTGCTGAGTTGTGTCGGCTCAAATATATTATGCATGTTGTTTCATTTCAGAAAAGGGGAAAGAGCCCATTGAGTAGTTGAGTATTCAGGATCTGATCTGTCTGAGTATGTATATGTATTTTATGATTTTGTATAGTCTTAACTAGTTATTTAATTATTTTGTTTTAGTTTGTACCCATATACTGTAGTGTTTAAATTTTGGTTGTATATATACTTTGATGATGAATGAAAATAAATAAAATTATTGATGGCTTTATTTTTTTACTTATTATAAGTAATTAGAAGCGTTGTTGTTTGTTTCAAATTTAAAACAACTGAAAAGTTCCCCCAAAAAAACTTTAATTTTAGGTTGGCTTGTCCCAATTCAATAGGGTATGACTAGTATGACTGTGGGCCATATTAGATTGGGTTGTGACAACTACAATTCAAGAAATCAAGCTTAAATCATGATACTGAATTTGATATTCAGAGTTTGTGTCGACATCATGCATCAATCATATGAGCGATGGGGTGCACTAACTTTGTTAACGATGATAATGACAAATTTATTAGTGATAACGAGCTAAATGATAATGTTTAGAAGAAAGTAGTTGGGGAACGATAGTTAGAGGACTGCAATAGGATGATGGTGGTTGGAGGATCAAAATCGAGCAATGAAGGTCAGAGGATAATAATGTGATGGAAGTGATCAAAGTATCGTAGTTGAGTGATTGTTGTCTAAGAATCATAATTGGACGATACTAGTTCAAAAATTATAGTTTGAAAATAATGATTTAAGGGTCCTACTATGGTGATGAAGCCAAGAGGCCCTTAACTTGATGATGATGGCAAGAGGACCGTAGCTTGAGGACATCGGTTGGAGAATCATAATAGGGTTATATGGCCAAAGGGTTGCTCACGAGCATCTGAGGTTGTAAGGATATATGGAGGATAGTAGTTTGGTTAGAGGATAATAAATGATGATGATTGTAGTGCAACGATAAAATGATGAGGGTTGTCAAGATATGGTGGTGCAGACTTTGGTGAACTCCGACATTTTCAAAATTACTATATTTGAAGTCTTTTACACACTTTTACACCACCTTTCACTTCAAACCCCATGGGACTATTTGGTGTCGAATTTGTAGTAGGATTTACAATAAATCCTGCTAAACAATTTCGAGCACCTAGTAAATTCGAAACCCTAGTAAATCCTAAATTTATGGATTTACGATATAAATATGGAATTTACTAAATCCCATCATTCGGTGAATTTATGGATTTACAGACTGTGGGATTTACGACCTTGTGAGCAAGCTAGCTCCCAGCTTGAAGGAGGAGGCGAATATGGCTATTTACGCAACGAGCAAGCTCTTGTCTTTACCCTTAATCAATGTATAAAAGCTAGGCTGGATTGCAAAAGTTGAACATGCCCCTAAGCAATTGCAAGGTGATAGCTTGGATGATATTTCCCTACACTTGAAGGCATCAAATGTTATGTGATGAGCAGACAATGGAGGAAAAAGGCAAGGGGAAGATTCATCAGCTCAGAAGCTGCTTGTCCTGTACATTCTCTTCCTTTGAACTTGATAATCGTGGTTTGGAAAGGCCTTAGAAGGCTAATGCATGGTATTTAAAAGCTCTATTGGGTGTGGGTTGAATTGGACGTGTTAAATGGGATAAATTATTACGTGTGGACATCAAACATAGAAGCTACGAAAGCTACGTCAAGACTCCAATAAAAATATGATGTGTGGACTAAGTATTACTATGTATTTAGCTTTGTATTAGCTTGTACACAGCAATACACACAATTACACATAGCAATACACAACAACATTATTGTGTATTGTTGTGTAATGGTATGTATTTGTTGTGTATTTAGTATGTATTAGTTAATACACAATAAATACATACCAATACACACAATAATGTCTAGTAATTGATGCAAAGGATTGCAAGGATGCACCTGTGGTCCATCTTACCTCCACTTCTAACGGCCTGATACGTTTCTTGACCTCATTTGCTTATTTAGTTATTTCGTACAGCACTACTTATTTTCCAACCAATGGGTATTTTCCTTATTTTAGTATTTCCGTTTGAGTAGTCCTAATATAGGGAATGAGTTTTACAGAGAATGTAGTTTTTGATTATCATCTTCCTCTTTGGAGAATAT
Organism: Dendrobium huoshanense; assembly: GCA_016618105.1. Classification (NCBI taxonomy): domain Eukaryota; kingdom Viridiplantae; phylum Streptophyta; class Magnoliopsida; order Asparagales; family Orchidaceae; genus Dendrobium; species Dendrobium huoshanense. The sequence continues at coordinate 46,256,340 of CM028346.1, read as the reverse complement.
AGAAAACCAGAGCACTGTAGTTCAGTGTCTCTTTACTGTTCCATTGCTTGTATGTTCTTGTCTCCAGTTAACTGAAGATCCGACAACATTAGTAATATATAGTAATATACTTGTCCACGCGCCCTAATTTCATTGGAGTATGAACGTAGCTCTACACCTGGTGTCCCAACGTAATAATTTTTCGTTTAAATGGATCCTATTTGAAGTCAATTTGAGCATGGGTTGCATCGAGTGAACTAATTATGCTCAGTAGAGTATAATTTAGGATAAATCAAATGATTAAATTAAATTGAATCATTTTGTTTGATTTAGTATTATTAATATAATAAGTAATAAATAATTAATATAGCTTTTAGTTTGATAATAAAAAAAAACTAGCTTCTAATTTAATAATTAATAATAATTAAGCTAGCTCATAGTTAATACACAAATTAAATTCAAAGCACAATGAATTTAATTTGTTAATAAACTAACCAACTTAAATTCTGAATTATATTGTCAAATAATTTCTCAAAATTTATCAAGATTTAACATATATCTTGACAAATAATTTTCAAAAGTTAGCACCCTAAGAATTTATTAAATTTGGATTTACAGAAATCCCACTAAAATTAAATTGGGAGATTTACATACATACCTATTTATTTCATGCTATTTACACATTTAACATTAAAATTTTGATATTCTATGCCTACCACCTATAGAATAAATATAGGTGCATGAAATGAAATATGAAATTTTATAGGATGCTATGAGTTATAAAAATAAAATATATAAGTGATATATTTTATATCAAAATTTTATATGAGTGGAAAAAATGTAATATTAAAATTATAAATATAAGATATATAAATAAGATAAACTAAAGTGATATAAATATGTAAATCCCCCAATTAAATTCTGGATGAAGAACTCTCACTGCCCCACATCATGTCTACTGTTTCGCCACGGCAATTCGTGTTAGGGTTCCTTCGGCCGATCTGATGATTGTTAAGAACAAAATCCATGGAGGTATTATCGGGGTAGAAGTAGCAGAAACCACAATTGTATTTCATTATCGTCTTTCTCCTTAAGACCGCCTGCAGAAAGGTTACTATTCCAGTCCGTTTGACAAGAAGACTGACCTCGTAGGGAACAACGGTGAACTGTAGCGGTGAATAATTCAATTCTTTTTTTTTTTTTTTGGAGTTGCCGTAGCCTCAGGAATGGAGATTGGGTGGCCCACCTTATCCGGTCTTCTCTAAAGTGGGAAGTTTTCAATGACGGCCTCTCATATTTTGGAATATTTTTCTCTTGCTCACCTCCATGGCGTTGCTTAAGAACTCGGCTGCACTTTACAAAGGCCTCTTCTTTAACACCTCCGCTTCTTCTAATCAGGTTCAGATTTTCATACTTTGCAGCTGTATCTTCGTTACATTGATAGACATCATTCCATAAATTTCCCCGTTTTGTTCGTCTCTGCCATTTGTGTGTTCTTTCAGTTGGTATTGCAATGCCCTGCATGCTTCCCTGTGTACTATTATAGGAGGCGAAATTATTCTCCGCAGGCGAGGGCAGAGGTCTCTCCGTCAACCGAACAAGGTATTGCTTGCATTGCCCCATTCTCTCTCTCTCTCCATTTAGTGCCAAATTCTCTAGGTTAGTTGGCGCATTGTAACTCGGCCATTTGATCTATTTGGAATTGGGGGAAAGAAAAGAGGTCTCATTAACTTGTAAAAGTTATCTTTACATTTCAGGAACGGATTTTATCTATTTGATGAAAAAAGTGAATTGTAGTTGTTACTGGTTATTGACATTTCTTGTTTTATGTCTTTTTGCTACCTTTTGAGCTTGGTGATTAGTTTGCTTCTATAGCTGGAGTTATTGTTTTTGCCTTTTATTTTTTGGTGGTCGTGATGATGATTTAGAGGGTTTATTTTCATAAAAAAAAAAGAAATAAAAAAACTGTTTTTTGAAATGTGAAAGGAATCATATATTAGATTTATGATTCATAAATCTTGGCCGGATGTAGTATCTTCTAGCAGTTGCTAGCCTCGCAACAAGGGAAAAATTGAATGATGAAAATTGAATTATATAATTCTCTTCATACAAAGAACCTATTTGTTATAGACAATCATAATTTAGAAAAATAGATTGAATATGTATAAAGGATTTGGCTTTTGCGCACTATTTATAGATACAAAGGTATATAGGAAAGGTAGATGTATTGACACTTATAATAAATGGGGATATTAACAACTGTAATAATTAGTTAAGTAAGCTAATAAGTAAGTGTATAAAAATAGGAAAGTTATTTCAAACTTCAACATGCCTCCTTAAGATAGAGTCTCGAGAGAGGACGCTAATTTTGACATGGAGCTGATCAAGTCGATAATCAGAAAGGGGTTGGATAAGACACATGCAAGTTAATCATCAGAAGACACATGAGAGATGAATTTCTCAACTTTTAACTTTTTTTTCGAACAAAGTAGAATTTAATGGCAATGTGTTTCATGCACTAGTAAAAACACTGGATTTGCACATAAGTAGTTAGCATAAATATTATTACAATAGAATGTGGGTAACCTAATAGGCAGACAAATGCCTAGTTCATAATATAATGATTGTTATTAGGTCATTTCGACTATGAGTGGGGAAATGGTACGACACTCTACTTCATTTGAAGAACCGGCAACAATGTGTTGCTTTTTGGAGCTCTAGGATATAGCATTGTGGCCAAGAAAGAAAATGTGAGCACTTGCGGAGGTATGCAGGGATGTTACTTTTTTTTTTTAACAAAGTAAAATTTAATGGTTAGTCAACATTATAGAAGTTATGAAGAGATGGAGGGGACTGATGATGGGGATGCTGGAGAAATAATCCATGATCAATGATGCCTCAAAGATAGTGGAGGATTCATTTGGTGGCACTTTAATGGATGGCAGTGGATCGATGCATGAACTAAGGTAATTTATTAATAGAAAGATAATGTATGATCATGTGAAATGGTCGGTGCTAAAGGTCACAAGCAAGAGAGCAATGTTTTGGTGGCGTTAGTGAACGAAATGCCATCAAGAATGGTGGGCATGTGGTTGGGAGCCATGAATAGTATTGACATCTTTTTCATGATCCATAATTCCATATTAGTCTATTGTAAGATATCTTGAATGTTGTGTTGCAACAAAAGATTACTTTGAGTGAAGGGAATGGCATTGTGAAGAATGTGAAAATATTTGAACTCGTAATAAATGTTGTGAGATTTGTAACATATACACAAAAGCAAACAAAATGCATTTTTAAAATCTCAAAATAAATGAAAAATAACATGTATTTCAATGACATAAGTTCATCCAAATAATTAAAATTCAAATATTTTTAAATCTGACATGCATCACAACATAACTTTTAACTTCAAATATGTCATCTCGTAGAGCATGCAACTGCCTTGAGAAGCCCATGCAGCTGTCTCAGAAGCTTGCAAATATTTCGAGAAGTGTGCAACTACACAGAGAAGCATACAACAATCTCTAGAAGCGTGTCTTTGCCGCTATAAGCATATAATACTTTGAGAAGCATGTCATTATTTTAAAAGTGTGCAAGTGCACCATGCAAGCATGTTGAAGTCCCCACAAATGCACTAAAAAATGTGCAAATGCTTCATACAAAAATATAAAAATTGAAAGTACACTGTATAAATGCATTGAGAAACATGCAAATGCAATGAGAAGCATGCACGTGTTGGGAAAATAAATTCAACATAATTTTGAATTTCTATTCTTATAATCAAATACAGAATTGCGAATAATATATTGCCTCAAAAGATAAAAGTATTATTTTCAATGGATTCAAATTCAAAAATTCAAATTTTCTCCTAATAATTATAACCGAAAATAATAAAGAATAACATACAATTTTGAGAGATTAAAATGTCATTCAATTATATATCATTTATCAATCACAATAATTAAGATATTTTCATTATTCTCCTATTCAAATCATCCTAGAAAATGACATATAACCCAAAGGACAAAATTATCACTTTGCTAAGGGTTCGAATATGAGAACAAAGATATTTTCAAATTTTAAATTTTGGTCTACGATTTCTCAAAAGATTCTTCCCCAATAAGACTCAATTGAGTTAGGTTGTGCTGCATAATGTGGAGAATAATAATATGGTATTGAGGACTTTATACGTTATATATATATATATATATATATATATATATATATATATATATATATATATATATATATATATATATATATACATATATATATAGGAAATGAATGCTTATTGGCACTTGAAATAAATAGGGGATTAGCACCTTTAATAATAAGCAACTTAATATGGAGATGCAAATATGCACATACAGAAAAAATAGATAAACAATTTCAATTCTCTAATATTTATCACTTTAAGGAGGCAATGCCTTGATGAAAAAGGAATAACACATTTGTATTTTTTACCCGTACTTAATGCTTTTTGTGTGTGTTGACCTACTGTTCTTTTTTGGGCTTTTTTTATTGATATCCCATATACATCAGTCCATGTTAACCATAATTTTGTTTTTATATACATGCGAGCACATGTTTCAACTAGAATGCCCTCTTCACCAGACTTGGTACTCCACATATTTCTTTTAAACATGCAAACACGTGCTCTAACTTGAATGACCTCTTTTGTGGCACGACAAACACATTTATGATTAGAGTATGGCTCTCGTGGTCTCTGAGTGCTTCACCATCGACCTGCGTGGGCTAGGTGGAATTCATCCAGTTGGGTGAGGCATGGTTGAGTGCTAGGGTTCATTTTAAGATTTATGTAGCCTGGTTGTGTTAAGCTCTCGGAGGGAGACTAGGGTTTCATTTGGGACGACTTTCAAACTGTTTTTTGAAACAGCTTTTTAGTACAATTTTTTTTATTTTTTATTAAAAAACTGCTTTAAGAAGTAGTAAGAAAATCATCCCAAACAAAGCCTAGGTCTCATAGCTTGATGAGGGACCTCTAGGGCGCTCAGATCAGCGGAGAGCTTGTTTCGCAACTAGAATTGTTGTTTTCGTTGAAATGTGAACTTGCATGTTTAAGATAAAACTATGTGGCACCAATTCTAAGAAGTCCCTGGGATTGTATATCCTTAGCATAAAAAATTAAGATGAAGTTGTTTCTTGGATAATATGTGCTTATTTGCTTTCAGGTTGTTTCTTGGAGAGACTCAGGAGGCGTCAGGTGCTTTCACTAGGAGCAATGGCTGCCTGCATTCCACTTTACCAGGCCAATCCTGCATCTCGTGAGTACTTGCTGTCATTTTGTCAAAAACCATTGCGAGAAACATCAAAAGCTTCTTGCCAATGCATATTATGTAGAGTTTCCTTGAATGATGTTGGATTTCCTAAATGAATTCATTTGGCATGTTTCAGTTGCAGCAGAGGTAAAAAAAGGATTTCAATTTGTCTCAGATACGAAGGATGGATACTCGTTCCTGTATCCTTTTGGATGGCAGGTATTTACCATTTTTCATGCTCTGAGATTTTCATACAATCTAAACTATTGTTCTTTTAGCTACTCCGCATTTAACTATAGTTGTATGGGCTCTATTGAAGAGGTACCTGTTGACAGTTATAATTTCTTATAGATATCAACTGCTCATCCCAGGAAGTTGTTGTCCAAGGTCAGGACAAGGTTTTTAAAGACGTGATTGAACCCTTAGAAAGTGTCAGCGTTAACATGGTCCCAACTAGCAAACAAGATGTCCGAGAGCTTGGATCTCCACAAGAGGTTAGCATTGAAACAACTACTATTAATCATTTTTTTTGGTTTTATAAAAGAAGTTTACTTTGTTTGAGTGGATGTAGGGGAATTTACCCCCCTCAATAGATTCACCACTTTGTTTGTTAGGCCCATCAACCAATCTAGCAATAGTTATCTCATTTAATAGGGTGTTATTGACAGTCTTATCTGTTAACTATAAAAGCGTTATAAATATGCCTGTGATATCTTAAATAATATGTAAAGGTTGCTTTGCATTGTTGATGCATCCCAAAAACTTATTAGTTCTGAATTAGTCTCGATACTTATACCTAGAACACCAAGATCTATGCTTCTATGATCCTTTTGTAACAGTTATAAAGCAAGTCAATGCTCCCTCTTAATCTACACTGGCAACTCACTTCAATATCCATGATGACCCCAATCAAGCCTAAGGGAATCAATGTTAATCTCAAGGCTTCAATACAGATACGATTGTCCAAATCAGATCACTTGAATATGCATCTTAAATGCATCAAATTGCCTGATTCTAATCTCCAAGATCACAAATCTCACAGCCCAAAAGCGCATTATTTTGTCTATTAGCCCAGGGTATGTTTGTCCAGTTCCAATCTTAAAGACAAGTGTTTTGATCTTTAGTCTTTTGTTCAATTCAAGGGTCAAAATACTCCTTAATAGAGGCATTTTTAAGCCGATTTGGATATTTGAGATAAAGTATCTCCTCCATCCATTTCCCATATTGCCAAAAGTAACAAACTTCCATCTGCCCAAACAACTCATTAGGTCATTACGGGCCGATGAGTTGAGTTGGAGATGTTGAGTAGATCATTGAATCATTAAAAATAGAGGAGGTGGTGGGACATTAGTCTGATGGTGTGATGCCGCCGCACGAGTATTCTTGAGATGACATGTCACAACCCAAGCCGACATCACTCGTATATAGAACAGGTCACATCGTGACTGATGTCGACATGACAATTTCTAAGATTTATTTGGAAGTAATTTCATCATTTCTTCTTTTTTTTTTTAAAATAGAAACACATAATCACTAAATATCAAATTTAATGCATAGAAAAATAGACTGATAAGCAATTTCAATTTATCTTTAAAAAACTATATAGTCAAAATGTCCATTAGAAATACAATCATTGATTTTTGGTACAAAATCCTCGTATGCTCATCTGAAATATACCATGATTGTCAAAAGAATATACTAACAGAAAAATATATCTAGCACCTGAAATCTTCAACCTCTATCTATTCAATCTACCTTTTTCACTTTTTCAGACATGAAATTAACACTTGTAGAATGAGTATGAATGAGCAAATCACGGCTTAGTAGGTTACATGAAATCGACTTAAATTCTTAATCATAAACAAAACAATAAATAAATTATATCATCACAAAAATTAGGGGTATCAATATTTGACCTGACCTAGACTCAACTCGAAAATTTTTTGGGTTCGGATCAACCTGTTTGGAAAATGGGTCGGGTATGGGTTCGGATTTCTGATCCGTTTTTAAAATCGGGCCGGGTTCAGTTTGACCCGATAACCTGACAAAGTTGACTCAGATCCCGCACGCACCGCGTCCCTCTTGTGTCCCGCACCCGCGCACCCACGGCCTGTTCGCGCGTGCGCTGACCCAGCGTCCCGCATCTGTGGCTTGCTTCGCTCGCTCGCTCGCACTGCCAGCCTCGCTTGCGCGCGTTGCCAGCTTGACACCTGCGATCTGCCTCGCCCACGCTCGACCTCGCATCTCGCGCCACGCATCCCAGGCTTACTCGCTCTTCTTCTCTACGCCCGTGTTAGCATGTCAGGTCAGGTCGTTACAATGCTCTCACAAAATTTTCACACACAGAACTTCTTTGGACTAAGTGATTAACTTCAAACAAAAAAATAACATAGAACATTCATAGAATTTAGAAATGTAGAATTTTGAGCATGCCAATTTTACCAGACCAGTCCAGGTGATTACAGATTATTCTGATTATTGCTGCAATGGGCCTTATAATATTCTCTCAGAAAAATATCATTATCGACATTTTAGTATACAAATCAGTCAAATAGATCTTGATAAAGCTGTCTCATTTCAATTTTTTTTTTCCGAAATGCTTCTCTATATGATCTGTGCCTCCATCATATCTTTACCATTAGAATCTGTTTATTTTTTAACTACTTGACATCATAAGCCAGAATACGATCAGGTTTTTCTTTGTAACTCATATTAGGCTATACTTCTATTTCATTTTTAGAGACTCTATTTTCAACATCAGTAACACATTTTCTCATAGGCAAAATGTGAAATAAATCATGTTTTTCAGACATATGATTTTGCAATTGTAAATGATAAACAAAATTTTCAATTTTCTCTATCACTTCAAAAGGTCTAATATACCTAGGACTAAAATTTATTTTTCTACAAAATTTGTTTACACCTTTCATATGGTTGAATTTCACTTACATGAAATTACCAATTTGAAACTATATAGAATGATGCTTTAATCATTATATTTCCTTTTTATATCTTGAGCTAATTTCAATCCATCTCGAATAAAATTAATCTTTTCAGTGGCATCATCATTAGAGTTCGCCCTAACCGTCTTCTTTCTTCTATCTCTACCCAAGACAAAAGTAATATGCCCTACGATTATACAGAGCCTCATATGATATCATTCCAATGCTATATTGGAAGATGTTATTGTAAGTAAATTCAATCAATTGAATTTAATCTTCCCAAGTTCTACCAAAATCAAGTGCACACAATCTTAGTAAATCTTCTAATACTTAAATAGTCCTTTTCAGTTTGACTATTTGTTTGCAGATCAAAAGTAGTACTATACAATCTAGATCCCAATCCTTCATGGATACCTCTTCATAATCCCGAAGTAAATCTAGCATCATGATTAGAAACAAACACCTTCAGTATCTTATATAATCTAACATTCTCATACACATAAATTTATACTAACTTTTCTGTGGAATCAATGTCTTATCAGAAGAATGTGCAAATTTTGTTAATAGATCAACCATGGCCCAGACTGCATTACGACCTTGTCTAAATCTCAGAATTCCAATAGTGAAGTTCATAATGATCTCTTTCCACTTTCACTTAGGACTGAGTACAAACTGTTGTAAACCACTTGGTCGCTGATATTCCACTTTCACTATTTGACAAGCTTCACATTTAAAAACAAAAAATAAGCTACCTCTCTATTCAATCTAGGCCACTAAAGCATTGATTTTAGATCAATATACATTTTATTGCTCTAAGGGTGATTTGTATATCTTGAATGATGTGCTTCGTTCAAAATTTCTTTCCTTAACCTTGCACCTTTAGGAACACATAATCGATCTTTACATTTTAACACCACTATCATCTTCTTGAAGCTCAGGTCTTCTTCCAGACTGAATAGAATCTATCAATTTTGTATAATCATCAGATTTTGAGCTAGCTTCTTGAATCCTTTTTGGTAGAGTAGGTTGTACAATAATTTGATTGAGCACATCAGAATCCATATCAGCTGATCTGAACAATTCTAATTCTAATTATTTCATATCATGAATCAGAGAAGCATAAGATAATCATACAATCAATCGCTTATACATATTTCCTATTTATAGCATTTGCTACAACATTAATCTTATTTGGCTTATACTAACTGCTGAGATCATAATCTTTAATCAATTCTAGCCATCGCTTTTGTCTCAGATTTTACTCTTTCTGAGTGAAAATATATTTTAAATTGGCGGTCAATGAAAATTTCACATTTAATACCATGTAGATAGGGCCTTTAGATCTTCAATGCAATGATAATAGTTGCTAGTTTCAGATCATGAGTAGGATGATTTTTTTCTTTTTTTTTTATGTGGCTTTAACTCTCTAAATGCATAAGCAATCTCCTTACCATGTAGTATTAGTACCCATTTCAAGCTAGGGGTGTCAACGAGTCGAGTCAAGCTAAGCTTGTTTATTTTCTTACTAAGCTAGAGCTCGACTCGTTAAAAAATTTATTGGCACGGTCTCGACTCGATTGCTCGAGCTTATTTGGAAAGTTTGAGCTTGACTCGATTGTTGAACTCGATTTCTTAGTTTTAAATTAATTTTTTTTGTTTATTATTTTAAAATTTGTATTTCTAATATATTATTAATTTAAAAATATTAAAATATATTATATAATGCTAATTTAAATTAATTTTTAAATATACTTTTAAATTAATTGAGCAGCTCAACGGGCTTTTGAGCCTAGCCAGACTAAGCTTGAGCTCGAGCTTGTTTAATAAATGCACTCTAGTTAGGCTCAAGATCGAACTCGCGACTCGATAATCTCAACTCGTGAGCTCGTTAGCCAGTTTGGCTCACTTACACCCCTATTCCAAACCCTTCAATGACTCGTTAGTGAACATCTTAAATCCTTCAGTATCAACTTAAGGTTCAAATTTACTTAAATTTTAATGGCCTAATTTAAGATTTTAATCTTTTCAAAAGAAAATAAAATGCTACAGTTGGAGAGGGGTTGCTTGTGTATATCCTTCTAATGATGGAGCAGTTGAAACTAAACGGTAGGGTAGTGATAGAGGGCACACCAAGACCCCCAAGTAGTTTAGGCTTGCAAATATTAACCCACGATACAATGTGAAGTTTTGCTGCAGCAGCACAGTCGCCAAAATGCAGAAATTTGGATGAAATCTTCTTAATATGCTTGATGCTTGCTTTAGGGAGAATAGAACCTCTTATCCAGTAAGCTATAGAATTTAGTATAGTGAATTTTAAAAACTGTAAACAACCTACAAAGGAAAGCAAATTAGCTTTGCAACTTGACATCTTGCAAGTGATGGATTCAAGGAGTGGTGAGAAATCAGAGTTTTTGTATGGTTTGAGAGAAATTGGTATGCCTAAGTAAGTGACATATTGGCTATGATAGGTGAGGTTCAAAGTACAGCAGATGGAGACTGCATTTTGGATGTTTCTGGTGAGGATAATGGAGCTTTTATCATAATTCACACGAAGATCCGAAGCATTTGCAAAAGAATTCGGGATCTGATTCATAATGCCACAGTTTCCGACATCAGCTTTTTCAAAAATAAGGAAATCGTCTGCATAAAGCAAGTGGGATAATTTAAAATCATCAATAGAGATCCCATCAAAATTCCTTACATCATGAAGGGAGGATAAGGCGTCCATCACAAAACAAAAGAGGTAAGGGCCGAAAGGGCAACCTGCTTGAGGTCAGATGATGAAGGAAAAAACCTTCAAGGGCGATCAATGGTAATAGACTAGTAAACATACGAGATACACGCTTTTACCCATTGAATGAACACTGGAGGAATGCCTTTTTGTTTCAACCTTGCAAGCAAAATCTCTCTAGAAATCGTATCGAAAGCTTTTGTTATGTCAAATTTAGCACAAAAGGCTTGCATATTCCCTCTCTTGTTAAAGTTGGACAGGAGCTCTTTAGCGAGAATAACATTATCAGTTGAGATTCTATATACGCTCTTTTTCCATCAACCTTACTTATTACCAACTTTTTTTTTTTTTTTTGAATTATTTACCCTACTCTCTTCACCATTTAGCTAAGTACAACACCTATTTTTTAGCATTCTCCTCTTTGAATAATAAATATGAAATGATTTTAAATAATAAGATATTTATTTTAATTTCTCATAAAATAAGAAATACTTTTAATTTTATTAAATATTTTAAAATCAATTGAAAAAGAAATGTTCACATGGTATTATAGATTGTTAGTTGAAAATTAGAAATTGATTTTTTTTTGTAAAAGTAAAAAAATAAAATTACAAAAAATCATAGAAAAATTAAATAGAATTAGGAAAATAAAATTTGCAATAATTACCTATTAAGTTATTTAAGTAGTATATTTTAAAATAAAAATGAAGAGATAGATTAAGTTAAGTCGTTTATATATTATATTTTTAAAATTAAAGTTTATTATTCATGGCACTTATTTGAAATATGCATGATTTTTTATTTCTTTTAATTTGATACAAATTATACAATACATGTCAGACTTGTGACGACAAGTGCACGCATCCGGCGCAACATGCTTCGTTATTACGTTGTGTTGATGTATTATAGATATAATTTGATGGTTTTAATTTTTACTTGTCATCATTTATGCTTTATTTATATGCTACAAAATGTTGGGTGGGAAGTAAAATAGTAAAAGGCCAAAAAGAAACTTACCGGTTACCACTTCTCCCAAGGTCCCCACTTTTGCAGCTTAAAAAAAAAAACTTTAAGTTATTTCCATCTTATCATCTCTTTTAACATATCTTAGCTTTCACATCATCGAGAAATTATTGAGCGGACGTCGAACTCCGTTCATAGATTAATCAGAATGCGCCACGCACCTCTTGCTCGGTACCCGGCTCAGTATTGCTGACGTGGCACATTCTGATTGGTCTACTAACAATAAACCGCATTCGACGCCCGCACAAAATAATTTCTTCACATCATCATACTTCCACTCCCTTTTCCCATCAACCTCATTTGCTGCCTCTTTTTTTTTTTTTCTTTTGCATTATTTATCCTAGTATCTTCTCCATCATTGAAGTTAACTTCTATTTTTTTCTCCTCTATTTGAATAGTGAATCTCACTTTGTTTAATGATTTGATTGTTTTAATTTTGACTTGCCAATATTCTTTATTTGTTACTTTTGTTTAATTTAAGTTTACTCGGTTATTCTATAAATTTGTTTATTTTAATAATATTACTTTGAGATAAGTAGATATTACCTAACTTGTGTTAATATGATCAGATTTTGCTTTGTTATATAAATGAGACTAATTGATAATGATAACAACTTATATTTTATTAAATATAGAAAATTCTTATTTTTAATATTTCTTTAATTTTATATCCCAATAATATATTCTAATATTTTTTAAATATATTAATTTAAAAAAATAATATCATTATAATATATTTAATATTTTAAATATATAAATTTAAAATGATGAAGCCTACACTTGCACTTCGAAACTTATGCGTCATTCTACCTACTGAAGGAAATTATATTGAGACAGAATGCTTGTTTTTATTAATTTGTGCAGAAGCCTGCTAAATAAATTTACTAGTGCTTAATTTTAACGCCTCAACATTATTATTTTGTCTTGTGAGCTACATGACTTCTGATCTAGTAACATTTTTATAATAGGTTGCTGATGCTTTGATAAAAAGGGTGTTGGCTCCACCCTCACAGAAAATAAAGTTGGTGGAGGCATCAGAGGTTAATATTCTTTTTATTATGTTATGTTAGAAGTTTGGCTGATATGGAAGTTTCTTAATCTTGGTCATCTTATTTTATTTGTTGTTAATGTTGCGCTTGCTTTTCTAGCTTATGGTAAAATGGCCTTAACGCTTTGTTTGTTGTAGTATAATGTTGTTTGTTTTATATATGAGAAAGGCGTGTTAGAATTTAGATTATAAGTAAATTTCAGACCATCAAACTATAGGCTTAAACTTTTAGGTTTATTGGTTATCAGCGAGGTGAAAGGTTTAAAGAAAGTTGCTATTTTTCTATTTTTATAAGGTATAAATGAAGAAAATTTGCAACATTATCAAGCATACTTAATTTGTGGAGAAATTACACCGGACGATTCAGAGGCCAATTAGAACGTGCCGCGTCACCTGGTATACAATGGTACCCAACACCGATACCAGGAAAAAAGGTGACGTGGCACGTTTTGATTGGCCTCCGGATGTCATCCGGTGTCCGCACAAAATAATTTATCAAGGAACAATTATCCAGAAAATTTGCAACTCTATTTTTCACAAATGTTTTTCCGCTTTTGTTTTATCCACCACTTACCGACTACATATTAAGCATACTATATTATTTGAATTAAGAAATCCATCCGAACCAGAAGAATTCAATCTCGGCTTTAATGATTATATTTGATACGTCATCACAAAATTAGCTTGATCAGGCACGAATCTCGAGGCAAAAGCTAGTTGGAGACTTCAAAAATTAAATCCGGGAGCATCCGAACTCCGATTTCAACGAGCTTACAGTCAAACTGAGCGTCTCAGAAATACGAACCCAACGACACCAAGATCGACTCAATCCGAGCCCAAATGAGTCCGAATCAAGGGTTCAAAGCGCTGTTGGAAGGTTCAAACCGCAATTTGAGTTACCAAACGGTCTCTGATTTTGACGAGCTTATACTTGAATCGATCGGCTCGACGAGATGAATCCAACGAGCCCAAGATCACTAAATTCCGACATCATTAAGGCCTCCAAATGGCCAACGAACGGTGCACGGCCATAGGATTCAATATCGACCGTCCATTTGACCACTCCCTATTCGCCCCTGATCTCACGCCTATTTACGGGCCATGCCACTCCAGAAAATCTATAAATAGAGCCCTCATTCTTCACAAGAGAGGATCCAAGCAAGAGAGAGAAGAAGAGAAGAGAAGGAAGGAGTTCCTCCTCGACAGCCGCCGGACCACCGCAGAATCTCGCCGGACCACCGCCGGACCAACGCAGGAACCTCGCCGGACCACCACCTTAAGGCCCGACACTCAGTCCCTACTTCCTGCCAAAGACCCGACGTCTTGTTCAAGACCTGACACTCAGTCCCTACTTCCTGCCAAAGACCCGACGTTTTGTTCAGGGCCCTATATCCAGTCCCTACGTCCTGCCAAAGACTCGACGTCTTTCTTAAGTAATTGATTGTAATATGTTCACCCCTGGAGGTGATTCAGTCCTTTGTAACCAACTCAAAATCTAGTATAACCATTTTCAACTGGGCTAGGCCTCGTGGTTTTTTCTCTTTCAAGGGTTTTCCACGTAAAAAATTATTTGTGTTCTCTGTGTGCTAGTTATACGTACAACGCTAAGACGTAGGATCAAATCTCTATCGCCGCGTAATTTCTAGCCCGCAACAGATTGGCGCCGTCTGTGGGAAAAGCCAATCCCACTACATTAAGGAATCATCCAATGGTCAACAGGCGTAGTCATCGCATCATGGGAACCTCCCGCTCTAATTCACACCAATCCAGGAATCAATCCTTAAATCAAGGACGACAGGCGTCTACCTCCTTTCACCCTGCTAACCGACACCCTGCAGGAGAAGGAACTCCAGGGCCGTCCCTAGAAGAACGTATCAGAAAAATGGAGGAATCTCAGAATGAGATCCTTCAGCTCTTAAGGGGAGCTCGAGGACCAGCGCCAATACCCCAAGAAGATATTCTTCTCCCCCGAGATCAGCCAGGATTCGAAGACATTCTTCATGTCGAAGTCCCCCTTCCTCCGCCAAGGACGCGCCCTCCTACACGTCTGGAGAACGAGCTTGCTGATACAGCAAGCTCTACCCATCCTTCGCGCACGGGCCACCGGCAGCATATGCCGGCGGACGTCCCCGAGGACTTGGACCAACAGCACGTCACTGAACTCCCCCGTAATACTCTACGACATGAGTTACGGAGACTAGTCCGAGAAGAGTTCCCCACAGGGGGTATCAGGCAGTCCCTTCACCAACGGGACATTCAGGAGTCATCACCTTTTACCGAAGCTGTCCTCCGATATCCCGTTCCGGCAAGATTCAAACTCCCAAATATTGATTCTTATGATGGGACTTCAGACCCCTACGAACATATTGATCACTACCGCACTATTATGCATATCCAGCAGGCCCCAGATGCTCTGCTCTGTCAAGTTTTTCCGGCCACCCTTAAAGGGCAGGCCCGGACATGGTTCTACTCCCTACCCCCTCGGTCCATTCCCCTATTCGTTAAACTGGCTAAATTATTTGTCGAACAATTTGTCGCCAACCGAAGGATGATTAAAGACTCCTCCCACCTTTCGGGGATACGACAGAACGAGGGCGAATCTCTCAAAGAGTATTTTCAAAGGTTTTCTATAGAAGCCCGACAAATTCCAGGGGTAGATCCCGAATTGCTACGAGTTGTATTTCTTGGAGGGCTTCGTCCAGGCCCTTTCTACTCGGCACTTATGCGAGAAACGGTCCATTCTTATGCGGATTTAATCCGCCGAGTAGAGGCCCAAATCACTGCCGACGAAGCCATCAATGCTCATAGGAAGCAATTCGAGCAAACAACCGGGAAGCGAAAAAATCCCCCAGGGACGGAGAATCCCCCCTCGCAAAGGAAGAAGCAAGGAAACTACAATCTTCCTCCTCGACCCCCACAGCCACGACGAGAGCCCCGACAAGAAAAAGAGTACACGCCACTTAATACATCCCGAGCAAATGAATCAATGGCCATCCGAGACCAAGAAAGTGTAAAGTGGCCGTACCCTTTAAAGCCTAATACCGGAAACCAAGAACAGTATTGTCATTTCCACCGCAGTCGTGGACACACCACTGAAGCATGTAGGCAGCTCAAAGAGGAAATTGAGAGACTGATCCGACAAGGATATCTCCGACAGTTCGTCAAGAATCCAACAGCTCGAGAAGAAACTGTTCCAACTGGGGGGCAAGATCAACAAAAACAGTCGACAAACAATCGCCAGATGGTCGGCGAAATTGAAACTATCGCTGGAGGCCCTTCAACGCATTGTCAAGTTCTAATTGCAGAGAACAAGGAGCCACCAACAAAAAAGCTTCATGTCGATCTCTCCATCACCTTTAAGGAGTCTGATCTAGAAGGCGTAAAAACTCCTCATCAAGATCCACTGGTGATTAGTGCAGGAATTGGCGACCCATGCTACAATGTTAAAAGGATCTTAGTAGTCAATGGAAGCTCAGTAGATGTTCTATTCAACTCCACTTTTCTTAGCATGGACTTATCTAGAGAGAAACTCCAGCCTGCTGCCGGTCCACTGTACGGATTTGACAACCGGCCTGTAAGAGTTGAATGAACCATTACTCTCCCGGTTGTGCTTGGAGAATTCCCCCGTCAAGTTGAGCACCCCATTCTGTTCATTGTAGTGAAGTCCGAATCAGCCTACAATGCGATCTTTGGAAGGCCACTCCAAACAATCTTCGGGGTTGTTGCTTCAATTCCTCACTTAAAGCTCAAGTTTCCTACCCCATCAGGGATCTGAACAGTACGAGGAGATCAACAAGTAGCACAGTCATGCTATCTTAGGCAGGCTCAACCTCACTCATCAGTTACTCTAAGCATCGAAGACTTCGATCTTCGGAATGAAGATACTCCTCAAAGGGCCTCCCCTGTAGAAGATCTTACATATGTCTCTCTATCAGAAGAACATCCCTCTAGAACAGTACAGATCAGATCACTCCTCTCAGATATAGAGAAAAAAGAATATGTAGACTTTCTACGTACAAACCAAGATGTATTTGCATGGAGTTCAGCTGATATGCCCGGCATTAATCCTGAAGTAATTATGCACTCCCTCAAGATCAGCCCAGCATATAAACCAATAATTCAAAAGAAACGAAACTTCGCCCTAGAACGTCAGCTGGCAATCGAACAGGAGATTGATAAGCTTCTAAAAGCAAGATTTATAAGGGAAGTACACTACCCAACTTGGCTAGCCAACGTCGTGATGGTTCGAAAAACAAGTGGAGCTTGGAGAATGTGCGTGGACTATACGGATCTCAATAAAGCTTGTCCCAAGGACAGCTTCCCGCTCCCCCGAATAGACCAGTTAGTCGACGCCACATCCGGACATCAAATGTTAAGCTTTATGGATGCCTACTCCGGATACAACCAAATACAAATGGATCCTGCCGATGAGGAGGCAACATCTTTTCAAACAGATAAAGGGTTATATTGTTACCTTGTAATGCCATTCGGGCTCAAAAATGCAAGGGCAACTTACCAATGACTTATGAATAAGGTTTTTAAGAACCTTATTGGGCGTACCATGGAAGTCTATGTGGACGATATGCTGGTGAAGAGCCTCGAGAAATCTCAGCATATCTCGGATTTGGAAGAATGTTTTAACCTCCTCCGATCTTACAACATGCGCCTCAACCCCTCCAAATGTGCATTTGGAGTCACCTGAGGAAAGTTTCTAGGGTTCATGGTTACTCACCGAGGGATTGAGGCCAACCCGGAAAAGATCAAGGCCCTAAGGGACATGCTACCCCCCAGAAATATCAAAGAAGTTCAGAGACTGAATGGAAGGATTGCAGCACTCTCTCGATTTCTAGCTCGTTCGGTAGATAAATATTTGCCTTTTTTCAAGATCCTCAGAGGGGCTCGTAGCTCAGGATTCCAATGGACTGATAAATGCCAAGAAGCTTTTGAACAACTCCGGACTTATCTAGCCTCACCACCGCTACTCTCAAAGCCAATTCCAGAGGAAGTTTTGTATATGTACATGGCCGTCTCTCCTCAAGCTATAAGTTCAGTCTTGGTTCGGATGGATGATTCGATTCAACGCCCAGTTTATTACATCAGCAAAGTGCTTTCAGATGTTGAAATGCGTTATCCATTGGCAGACAAAACAGCCCTAGCATTGGTCTTCTCAGCCAGGAAGTTACGACCTTATTTTCAGACACACGCGATCAGGGTTTATACAAACCTACCGCTGAAAAATATTCTTCAAAAACCCGAGGCATCCGGAAGATTGATCAAATGGTCAGTAGAACTTGGAGAGTTTGATATACAGTTCCTGCCTAGACCCGACATCAAGTCACAGGTGCTTGCCGATTTTGTGGTCGAATGTACTAGCTACACCTCTGAGGAATCGCCTGATGTGTCTCCTTCCTCTTCCTACTGGACATTATATGTAGACGGAGTTTCTGGGAGTTCTGGTGCTGGCGCTGGAATCTTATTAATCTCCCCGCAGAAAGCCACACTCGAATACGGGCTTAGACTGAAGTTCCCGGCAACAAACAATGTTGCTGAATATGAAGCTTTAATCGCTGGATTAAGATTGACAATTGATTGCGAAGTCCAAGACTTAGTGGTTCACACTGATTCCCAACTGGTTGCTTCTCAAGTGGAAGGGGAATTCGATGCTCACAATCCACTTTTGGCTCAATACTGTCAGATAGTTAAAACCTTGTTGGCTCAGATAGCAAAGCATCAGGTCATCCATATCCTTCGAGAGCAAAACGCAAGGGCAGACTCACTCTCCAAGCTAGCAACTTCTACAACGGGAGATGTTTTCAAAAGAAAATTTATTGAGGAGATCCACTTCCCGAGCATTCAAGGCTCATGGGTACTTCAATCAATAGATGAATCAAAAGAAACTTCTTAGATCGACCCCATTCTTGCTCTCCTACAAGAAGGCTCTCTCCCTGAAGACCCAGCTATGGCAGTACGGCTTCGAAGGCAAGCAGCCAACTTCACCATTATTAACGGAGAGTTATACAAACGATCTTTCACAGGGCCATACCTCAAATGTCTTCCTCCTTCGGAGGCAAACTATGCACTTCGCGAAGTACAGTCGGGCATTTGTGGGGAACATTTAGGTGGAAGGGCACTGGCCCAAAAGGTCCTGAGACAAGGATTCTACTGGCCGACGATAAAACAGGACGCATTAGAACTTGTACGGAAATGTAACAACTGTCAGTTGCACGCTAACCTCACTCATCTACCCGCCGTAGAGATATCGACATTACAGAGTCCCTGGCCTTTTGCCCAATGGGGGATCGACATAATGGGACCATTTCCTATGGCCACGGGACAGCGAAAATTCATCATATTGGCTGTCGACTATTTCACGAAATGGGTAGAAGCAGAACCACTAGCAAAGATCACTGAAGCAAATATCAAACAGTTCATGTGGAAGAGCATAATATGTCGCTTTGACATTCCTGCAAAAGTTATTACTGATAACGGAACACAGTTCACCGGAAGGGTCTTTACCACATTTTGTAAAGATCTCCACATTCATCTAGTACACACGGCTGTGGCTCATCCTCAGACTAATGGACAGACAGAAGTCACTAATCGGACTATTCTGAGAGGACTGAAAACACGGCTGGAGAAGGCTGGGGGGCAATGGGCTGACGAGCTCCCAAACGTCCTTTGGGCCTATCGTACGACAACAAGGACTCCAACAGGAGAGACGCCGTATAACCTCTGCTTTGGTACAGAGGCTGTCATTCCAGTCGACATTGGAGTCCCCAGTCATAGAGTACAAACTTTCGACTCCAATACCAACGACGAAAAACTCAGGCACAACCTAGATCTCCTTCCAGAAGTAAGAAACGGGACAATACTTAAGGTTGCTGCCTACCACCAGAGAGTTGCCCGTCACTATAACAGAAGGATGAAGCCGCGACATATATCGGTAGGAGATCTGGTCCTACGCAGCATTGAGGCAGCAGGAAAAGGCCCTCAACGAAACAAACTCTCCCCCCTCTGGGAAGGTCCGTACCTAGTAGCAGCTATGGTGAAGCCAGGAACTTTCAAATTAAAGGATGCTGAAGGGAAGATGCTTCCTCGAACTTGGAATATCGAGAACCTCCGCAAATACTATCAGTAGAGCGTAATCGTGCCGTTTGTTTTAGAATGTTGTATGTCTTTTGCTTACTGTACATGTCTTTAATTTTGAACTTTGTTTGTGATGTTTATAGTTTCCTTCTCCCTTAAACTGTTTTTGGGAGCAATGTTCTTCGTTTAATGGCAGTAAAGACTTTGTTAAGTTATGAACTTTAATATGTTTGAGCAGTAAATGATCATTGTTCAATCGTTAGTTGATCAATCCTAAGAGGATTCGATCCAACCTATTCCACACAGGTTAACGTCATCGAGCAGGGCTCTGACACACAACCTCGGATAGGTCTTACATCCTTGGTGGATTCTTCCGGCCTCTTCCACACAGGTTAACGTCATCGAGCAGGGCTCTGACTCACAACCTCGGATAGGTCTTACATCCTTGGTGGATTCTTCCGACCTCTTCCATACAGGTTAACGTCATCGAGCAGGGCTCTGACTCACAACCTCGGATAGGTCTTACATCTCTTATAGATTCTTTTAACCTCTTTTACAGGTTGACGTCATCAAGCAATGCTCTGACGTACAACTTAGAGTAAACCGCACATCCTTAGAGGATCATTCTAAACTTTTAATCACAAGTTGAAAGACAAATACCTTAAGCAAACATGAATAAAATTTACTCAGGACGAATAAATACACCAGAATATCAAAAGTCATATAACAACAGAACAATAATCAACTACTAAGTCAAAATAGAAATCACACAACAGTACAAACATCAGGTACATCACAATCGCTAAAAAAGACAAACTAATACAGATAACAGGAACTAGAAAACCTACTCAACATATATTATCTCATCATCTGCATCAAGATCAAGGACCTTCCGTAGATCACTCTCTACCTCATCACCATCAGAGCCTAAAGGAAAGTCAGGTTAAGCCTGGCTAGGGGTCACCTCTTCGGCTGAAACTCCGGTCTTTCGCTGCATCAAGCGAACCCCCTTAAAGAAGCCTCTAATAAATCCATCCTCAGTACACTGCTGCTCCAAACCCTTCACCTCTATGGCATAGATGTGATCTCGGGCCTCCTCAATGTGATCCTGGACGATAGTCTTGAATGCTATGGACTTCTTAAAGTCTTCAATAACTCTGGAAGGTTCTAGGCTAGACAAGGCAGCTTCCTTCTCAGCTATAATGGCCTGGGACTTCTTATCCTTCTCCTCAAGTGACATTATCTTCTCTTTAGAAACTTTCTGCTCCTTCAAAAGCCTGGTGATCGTCGCTTGAGCCTCCTCAAGATCTATCTGATGCCGATCTGCCTGCCGATTCTGGAGAGATACAGAGCGCATTGTGTTGGCAAGCTCAGTCCTGCAATCGCTCAACTCATCTTTAAGCACCTTCACCTCCTTAACCTTCTGCTCATACTTCCGCTTGAACTCCCCCTGAAGATACTTGATCTTAACAAACTCACTGTTCCAGTCATTAATCTCGATCCCAATGCGTGACAGCTGAAATACAAAGGAAAGTTTATTAGAAGTCACCTTAGAAGCAAATGAGATAAAAAATATTGAGAGATGTTACTCACCAAATTATTGGTCTTGTTATGTCCGAGGCATTGATGATTCATGACATCCTCAGGGATATGCAGCTTGGCTGGGGAAGAGTCAGGTGGGGTCTTGTCAGTGGTTATCTCTTTCAACCTCTTCCTCTTCGAAACCTGGGGGTCGTCGCCTCTAGCCGGTCGTTTGGGAGCCGCTTTTGAAGCAGGGGCAGGAGGCTCAGGAATCCTGGATGTCGGCTTCAACTTCCTTGCATCAGACCTCCCAGTATGAAATGAAATCCCAACCTTGAATAAGAACTCTTCTTCAGTGTATTTGCTCATATGACGAACCTCAAATAAAAGATGTTCAAGATCGGGAACTTTCAAGATCCTCATTATGTCTTCCTCGCTGACATGTAGAGGGGATGACAAATCCCTCATCTTTCCCCACTTCTCTGTCAAGCCCCAATCATTCTTCACAAAAAAAAAGCATTGACCCAATTCTTTGAAGGATCGCGGGTACGTACATCCAACCATTTGGATCTAAAAGTCACACGCCCAGACGTATCGCTGGTGAGCTTGCCCATCCGTGAAAGGTGCTCCGGGGTCATAGTAGCTCCCCGATCCCGAAAGAGAGCAATCAATCCCATAGCCACTGATATTGCTCTAAATGAAAGTTGGAATAGGTTCACACCGCACCTTTGTAAGACTTCGATCAGCTCAGTAGGAGGCGGAAAGCGTAAACCACCCCGTAAGTGGGCCTCAGAAACGGTCACGTACCCGGGAGGAGGAAGATTTGCCCGATCAGACATCCTAGGGACCATCGTCTTCACATCATTCGGGAAGTAATAATTCTTGCGAAAAAAGAATAGGAAGTCATTTGTAACAGTTGACATTGCCTCATCCACTTCCCTATTCAACCTCCATTCGCCGTCATGCGGTGCGACAGGGTCTCCCCGGATCGCGGGATCTCTCGGTGGAGGGCGATCACCTGACATTTCTCTCAAAGGGTGTAGGAGGAAAGAAGAAAATCTCCGGACTTTCTTGCCAAGAGAGGGGCCTCAGAAAACTGAGGGAAGACCTCAATAGAAAAGACAGAGGGAGATGAGAAGAAAGGAGGGGGAAAGAAGAAAATCTCCGGACTTCCTTGCCAAGAGAGGGGCCTCAGAAAACTGAGGGAAGGCCTCAATAGAAAGGACAAAGGGAGATGAGAAGAGAAGAGGAGAAGTAAAGAAAACAGGAGAAGAAGAAGAAAGGAATGAATTTTCTTAAGGATCTAAGGTCCTTTTTATAGTTTTTTGGGAGAAAGGAAGGAAGTTTCTAGAATTTCCAATTTCTCAAATTTTTCTAAATTTTTCTGAATTTTTTCGGAATTTTTTGGAATTTTTTAGGATTTTTTTGGAATGTTTTCGGCAAAAAAGGCCAAAAAATACATTTTCCTACGCAGGTGGGGCCCACTAGGTCGGTGGGCCGAACCGACCCGTCCGTTCACTCAAAAGAGGCGGTGGGAAGCTTCCAGACGGGCTGACCGCGCGGGCCCAGGCATACCGCGCGAGCGCGGGCCCAGGCGGGTCGGGCGGCCCATGCGCTGCAGCCCGTGCGGCGGGCTGCTGGGCCCGCTTTTGGCCCGCGCGGCGGCCTGCCTGGGCCGCCTGGGCCCGCGCGGTCAGCCCGTCTGGAAGCTTCCCACCGCCTCTTTTGAGTGAACGGACGGGTCGGTTCGGCCCACCGACCTAGTGGGCCCCACCTGCGCAGGAAAATGTATTTTTTGGCCGAAAAAATTCCAAAAAAATCTTAAAAAATTCCGAAATAATTCAGAAAAATTTAGAAAAATTTGGGAAATTGGAAATTCTAGAAACTTCCTTCTTTTCTCCCAAAAAATTATAAAAAGGGCCTTAGATCCTTAAGAAAATTCATTCCTTTCTTCTTCTTCTCCTGTTTTCTTCTCTTCTCCTCCTCTCTTCTCATCTCCCTCTGTCCTTTCTATTGAGGTCTTCCCTCAGTTTTCTGAGGCCCCTCTCTTGGCAAGGAAGTCCGGAGATTTTCTTCTTTCCCCCTCCTTTCTTCTCATCTCCCTCTGTCCTTTCTATTGAGGTCTTCCCTCAGTTTTCTGAGGCCCCTCTCTTGGCAAGGAAGTCCGGAGATTTTCTTCTTTCCTCCTACACCCTTTGAGAGAAATGTCAGGTGATCGCCCTCCACCGAGAGATCCCGCGATCCGGGGAGACCCTGTCGCACCGCATGACGGCGAACGGAGGTTGAATAGGGAAGTGGATGAGGCAATGTCAACTGTTACAAATGACTTCCTATTCCTTTTTCGCAAGAATTATTACTTCCCGAATGATGTGAAGACGATGGTCCCTAGGATGTCTGATCGGGCGAATCTTCCTCCTCCCGGGTACGTGACCGTTTCTGAGGCCCACTTACGGGGTGGTTTACGCTTTCCGCCTCCTACTGAGCTGATCGAAGTCTTACAAAGGTGCGGTGTGAACCTATTCCAACTTTCATTTAGAGCAATATCAGTGGCTATGGGATTGATTGCTCTCTTTCGGGATCGGGGAGCTACTATGACCCCGGAGCACCTTTCACGGATGGGCAAGCTCATCAGCGATACGTCTGGGCGTGTGACTTTTAGATCCAAATGGTTGGATGTACGTACCCGCGATCCTTCAAAGAATTGTGTCAATGCTTTCTTTTTTGTGAAGAATGATTGGGGCTTGACAGAGAAGTGGGGAAAGATGAGGGATTTGCCATCCCCTCTACATGTCAGCGAGGAAGACATAATGAGGATCTTGAAAGTTCCCGATCTTGAACATCTTTTATTTGAGGTTCGTCATATGAGCAAATACACTGAAGAAGAGTTCTTATTCAAGGTTGGGATTTCATTTCATACTGGGAGGTCTGATGCAAGGAAGTTGAAGCCGACATCCAGGATTCCTGAGCCTCCTGCCCCTGCTTCAAAAGCGGCTCCCAAACGACCGGCTAGAGGCGACGACCCCCAGGTTTCGAAGAGGAAGAGGTTGGAAGAGATAACCACTGACAAGACCCCACCTGACTCTTCCCCAGCCAAGCTGCATATCCCTGAGGATGTCATGAATCATCAATGCCTCGGACATAAGAAGGCCAGTAATTTGGTGAGTAACATCTCTCAATATTTTTTATCTCATTTGCTTCTGAGGTGACTTCTAATAAACTTTCCTTTTTATTTCAGCTGTCACGCATTGGGATCGAGATTAATGACTGGAACAGTGAGTTTGTTAAGATCAAGTATCTTTAGGGGGAGTTCAAGCGGAAGTATGAGCAGAAGGTTAAGGAGGTGAAGGTGTTTGAAGATGAGTTGAGCGATTGCAGGACTGAGCTTGCCAACACAATGCGCTCTGTATCTCTCCAGAATCGACAGGCAGATCGGCATCAGATAGATCTTGAGGAGGCTCAAGCGACGATCACCAGGCTTTTGAAGGAGCAGAAAGTTTCTGAAGAGAAGATAATGTCGCTTGAGGTGAAGGATAAGAAGTCCCAGGCCATTATAGCTGAGAAGGAAGCTGCCTTGTCTAGCCTAGAACCTTCCAGAGTTATTGAAGACTTTAAGAAGTCCATAGCATTCAAGACTATCGTCCAGGATCACATTGAGGAGGCCCGAGATCACATCTATGCCATAGAGGTGAAGGGTTTGGAGCAGCAGTGTACTGAGGATGGATTTATTAGAGGCTTCTTTAAGGGGGTTCGCTTGATGCAGCGAAAGACCGGAGTTTCAGCCGAAGAGGTAACCCCTAGCCAGGCTTCAGCTGACTTTCCTTCAGGCTCTGATGGTGATGAGGTAGAGAGTGATCTACGGAAGGTCCTTGATCTTGATGCAGATGATGAGATAATATATGTTGAGTAGGTTTTCTAGTTCCTGTTATCTGTATTAGTTTGTCTTTTTTAGCGATTGTGATGTACATGATGTTTGTACTGTTGTGTGATTTCTATTTTTACTTAGTAGTTGATTATTGTTCTGTTGTTATATGACTTTTGATATTCTGGTGTATTTATTCGTCATGAGTAAATTTTATTCATGTTTGCTTAAGGTATTTGTCTTCCAACTTGTGATTAAAAGTTTAGAATGATCCTCTAAAGATGTGCGGTTTACTCTAAGTTGTACGTCAGAGCCTTGCTTGATGACGTCAACCTGTAAAAGAGGTTAAAAGAATCTATAAGAGATGTAAGACCTATCCGAGGTTGTGAGTCAGAGCTCTGCTCGATGACGTTAACCTGTATGGAAGAGGTCGGGAGAATTCACCAAGGATGTAAGACCTATCCGAGGTTGTGAGTCAGAGCCCTGCTCGATGACGTTAACCTGTGTGGAAGAGGCCGGAAGAATCCACCAAGGATGTAAGACCTATCCGAGGTTGTTTGTCAGAGCCCTGCTCGATGACGTTAACCTGTGTGGAATAGGTTGGATCGAATCCTCTTAGGATTGATCAACTAACGATTGAACAATGATCATTTACTGCTCAAACATATTAAAGTTCATAACTTAACAAAGTCTTTACTGCCATTAAACGAAGAACATTGCTCTCGAAAACAGTTTAAGGGAGAAGGAAACTAGAAACACCACAAACAAAGTCCGAAATTAAAGACATGTACAGTAAGCAAAAGACATACAACATTCTAAAACAAAACGGCACGATTACGCTCTACTGATAGTATTTGCGGAGGTTCTCGATATTCCAAGTTCGAGGAAGCATCTTCCCTTCAGCATCCTGTAATTTGAAAGTTCCTATCTTCACCATAGCTGCTACTAGGTACGGACCTTCCCAGAGGGGGGAGAGTTTATTTCGTTGAGGGCCTTTGCCTGCTGCCTCAATGCTGCGTAGGACCAGATCTCCTACCGATATATGTCGCGGCTTCATCTTTCTGTTATAGTGACGGGCAACTCTCTGGTGGTAGGCATCAACCTTAAGTATTGTCCCGTTTCTTACTTCTGGAAGGAGGTCTAGGTTGTGCCTGAGTTTTTCGTCGTTGGTATTGGAGTCGAAAGTTTGTACTCTATGACTGGGGACTCCAATGTCGACTGGAATGACAGCCTCTGTACCAAAGCAGAGGTTATACGGCGTCTCTCCTGTTGGAGTCCTTGCTGTCGTACGATAGGCCCAAAGGACGTTTGGGAGCTCGTCAGCCCATTGCCCCCCAGCCTTCTCCAGCCGTGTTTTCAGTCCTCTCAGAATAGTCCGATTAGTGACTTCTGTCTGTCCATTAGTCTGAGGATGAGCCACAGCCGTGTGTACTAAATGAATGTGGAGATCTTTACAAAATGTGGTAAAGACCCTTCCGGTGAACTGTGTTCCGTTATCAGTAATAACTTTTGCAGGAATGTCAAAGCGACATATTATGCTCTTCCACAGGAACTGTTTGGCATTTGCTTCAGTGATCTTTGCTAGTTGTTCTGCTTCTACCCATTTCGTGAATTAGTCGACAGCCAATATGATGAATTTTCGCTGTCCCGTGGCCATAGGAAATGGTTCCATTATGTCGATCCCCCATTGGGCAAAAGGCCAGGGACTCTGTAATGTCGATATCTCTACGGCGGGTAGATGAGTGAGGTTAGCGTGCAACTGACAGTTGTTACATTTCCGTACAAGTTCTAATGCGTCCTGTTTTATCGTCAGCCAGTAGAATCCTTGTCTCAGGACCTTTTGGGCCAGTGCCCTTCCACCCAAATGTTCCCCACAAATGCCCGAGTGTACTTCGCGAAGTGCATAGTTTGCCTCCGAAGGAGGAAGACATTTGAGGTATGGCCCTGTGAAAGATCGTTTGTATAACTCTCCGTTAATAATGGTGAAGTTGGCTGCTTGCCTTCGAAGCCGTACTGCCATAGCTGGGTCTTCAGGGAGAGAGCCTTCTTGTAGGAGAGCAAGAATGGGGTCGATCCAAGAAGTTTCTTTTGATTCATCTATTGATTGAAGTACCCATGAGCCTTGAATGCTCGGGAAGTGGATCTCCTCAATAAATTTTCTTTTGAAAACATCTCCCGTTGTAGAAGTTGCTAGCTTGGAGAGTGAGTCTGCCCTTGCGTTTTGCTCTCGAAGGATATGGATGACCTGATGCTTTGCTATCTGAGCCAACAAGGTTTTAACTATCTGACAGTATTGAGCCAAAAGTGGATTGTGAGCATCGAATTCCCCTTCCACTTGAGAAGCAACCAGTTGGGAATCAGTGTGAACTACTAAGTCTTGGACTTCGCAATCAATTGCCAATCTTAATCCAGCGATTAAAGCTTCATATTCAGCAACATTGTTTGTTGCCGGAAACTTCAGTCTAAGCCCGTATTCGAGTGTGGCTTTCTGCGGGGAGATTAATAAGATTCCAGCGCCAGCACCAGAACTCCCAAAAGCTCCGTCTACGTATAATGTCCAGCAGGAAGAGGAAGGAGACATATCAGGCGATTCCTCGGAGGTGTAGCTAGTACATTCGACCACAAAATCGGCAAGCACCTGTGACTTGATGTCGGGTCTAGGCAGGAACTGTATATCAAACTCTCCAAGTTCTACTGACCATTTGATCAATCTTCCGGATGCCTCGGGTTTTTGAAGAATATTTTTCAGCGGTAGGTTTGTATAAACCCTGATCGCGTGTGCCTGAAAATAAGGTCGTAACTTCCTGGCTGAGAAGACCAATGCTAGGGCTGTTTTGTCTGCCAATGGATAACGCATTTCAACATCTGAAAGCACTTTGCTGATGTAATAGACTGGGCGTTGAATCGAATCATCCATCCGAACCAAGATTGAACTTATAGCTTGAGGAGAGACGGCCATGTACATATACAAAACTTCCCCTGGAATTAGCTTTGAGAGTAGCGGTGGTGAGGCTAGATAAGTCCGGAGTTGTTCAAAAGCTTCTTGGCATTTATCAGTCCATTGGAATCCTGAGCTACGAGCCCCTCTGAGGATCTTGAAAAAAGACAAATATTTATCTCCCGAACGAGCTAGAAATCGAGAGAGTGCTGCAATCCTTCCATTCAGTCTCTGAACTTTTTTGATATTTCTGGGGGGTAGCATGTCCCTTAGGGCCTTGATCTTTTCCGGGTTGGCCTCAATCCCTCGGTGAGTAACCATGAACCCTAGAAACGTTCCTCAGGTGACTCCAAATGCACATTTGGAGGGGTTGAGGCGCATGTTGTAAGATCAGAGGAGGTTAAAATATTCTTCCAAATCCGAGATATGCTGAGATTTCTCGAGGCTCTTGACCAGCATATCGTCCACATAGACTTCCATGGTACACCCAATAAGGTTCTTAAAAACCTTATTCATAAGTCGTTGGTAAGTTGCCCCTGCATTTTTGAGCCCGAATGGCATTACCAGGTAACAATATAACCCTTTATCTGTTTGAAAAGATGTTGCCTCCTCATCGGCAGGATCCATTTGTATTTGGTTGTATCCGGAGTAGGCATCCATAAAGCTTAACATTTGATGTCCGGATGTGGCGTCGACTAACTGGTCTATTCGGGGGAGCGGGAAGCTGTCCTTGGGACAAGCTTTATTGAGATCCGTATAGTCCACGCACATTCTCCAAGCTCCACTTGTTTTTCGAACCATCACGACGTTGGCTAGCCAAGTTAGGTAGTGTACTTCCCTTATAAATCTTGCTTTTAGAAGCTTATCAATCTCCTGTTCGATTGCCAGCTGACGTTCTAGGGCGAAGTTTCGTTTCTTTTGAATTACTGGTTTATATGCTGGGCTGATCTTGAGGGAGTGCATAATTACTTCAGGATTAATGCCGGGCATATCAGCTGAACTCCATGCAAATACATCTTGGTTTGTACGTAGAAAGTCTACATATTCTTTTTTCTCTGTATCTAAGAGGAGTGATCCGATCTGTACTGTTCTAGAGGGATGTTCTTCTGATAGAGAGACATATGTAAGATCTTCTACAGGGGAGGCCCTTTGAGGAGTATCTTCATTCCGAAGATCAAAGTCTTCGATGCTTAGAGTAACTGATGAGTGTGGTTGAGCCTGCCTAAGAAAGCATGACTGTGCTACTTGTTGATCTCCTCGTACTGTTCCGATCCCTGATGGGGTAGGAAACTTGAGCTTTAAGTGAGAAATTGAAGCAACAGCCCCGAAGATTGTTTGGAGTGGCCTTCCAAAGATCGCATTGTAGGCTGATTCGGACTTCACTACAATGAACAGAATGGGGTGCTCAACTCGACGTGGGAATTCTCCAAGCACAACCGGGAGAGTAATGGTTCCTTCAACTCTTACAGGCCGGTTGTCAAATCCGTACAGTGGACCGGCAGCAGGCTGGAGTTTCTCTCTAGATAAGCCCATGCTAAGAAAAGTGGAGTTGAATAGAATATCTACTGAGCTTCCATTGTCTACTAAGATCCTTTTAACATTGTAGCATGGGTCGCCAATTCCTGCACTAATCACCAGTGGATCTTGATGAGGAGTTTTTACGCCTTCTAGATCAGACTCCTTAAAGGTGATGGAGAGATCGACATGAAGCTTTTTTGTTGGTGGCTCCTTGTTCTCTGCAATTAGAACTTGACAAGGCGTTGAAGGGCCTCCAGCGATAGTTTCAATTTCGCCGACCATCTGGCGATTGTTTGTCGACTGTTTTTGTTGATCTTGCCCCCCAGTTGGAATAGTTTCTTCTCGAGCTGTTGGATTCTTGACGAACTGTCGGAGATATCCTTGTCATATCAGTCTCTCAAGTTCCTCTTTGAGCTGCCTACATGCTTCAGTGGTGTGTCCACGACTGCGGTGGAAATGACAATACTGTTCTTGGTTTCCGGTATTAGGCTTTAAAGGGTACGGACACTTTACACTTTTTTGGTCTCGGATGGCCATTGATACATTTGCTCGGGATGTATTAAGTGGCATGTACTATTTTTCTTGTCGGGGCTCTCGTCGTGGCTGTGGGGGTCGAGGAGGAAGATTGTAGTTTTCTTGCTTCTTCCTTTGCGAGGGGGGATTCTCCGTCCCTGGGGGATTTTTTCGCTTCCCGGTTGTTTGCTCGAATTGCTTCCTATGAGCATTGATGGCTTCGTCGGCAGTGATTTGGGCCTCTACTCGGTGGATTAAATCCGCATAAGAATGGACCGTTTCTCGCATAAGTGCCGAGTAGAAAGGGCCTGGACGAAGCCCTCCAAGAAATACAACTCGTAGCAATTCGGGATCTACCCCTGGAATTTGTCGGGCTTATGTAGAAAACCTTTGAAAATACTCTTTGAGAGATTCGCCCTCGTTCTGTCGTATCCCCGAAAGGTGGGAGGAGTCTTTAATCATCCTTCGGTTGGCGACAAATTGTTCGACAAATAATTTGGCCAGTTTAACGAATAGGGGAATGGACCGAGGGGGTAGGGAGTAGAACCATGTCCGGGCCTGCCCTTTAAGGGTGGGCGGAAAAACTTGACAGAGCAGAGCATCTAGGGCCTGCTGGATATGCATAATAGTGCGGTAGTGATCAATATGTTCGTAGGGGTCTGAAGTCCCATCATAAGAATCAATATTTGGGAGTTTGAATCTTGCCGGAACGGGATATCGGAGGACAGCTTCGGTAAAAGGTGATGACTCCTGAATTTCCCGTTGGTGAAGGGACTGCCTGATACCCCCTGTGGGGAACTCTTCTCGGACTAGTCTCCGTAACTCATGCCGTAGAGTATTACGGGGGAGTTCAGTGACGTGCTGTTGGTCCAAGTCCTCGGGGACGTCCGCCGGCATATGCTGTCGGTGGCCCGTGCGCGAAGGATGGGTAGAGCTTGCTGTATCAGCAAGCTCGTTCTCCAGACGTGTAGGAGGGCGCGTCCTTGGCGGAGGAAGGGGGACTTCGACATGAAGAATGTCTTCGAATCCTGGCTGATCTCGGGGGAGAAGAATATCTTCTTGGGGTATTGGCGCTGGTCCTCAAGCTCCCCTTAAGAGCTGAAGGATCTCATTCTGAGATTCCTCTATTTTTCTGATACGTTCTTCTAGGGACGGCCCTGGAGTTCCTTCTCCTGCAGGGTGTCGGTTAGCGGGGTGAAAGGAGGTAGACGCCTATCGTCCTTGATTTAAGGACTGATTCCTGGATTGGTGTGAATTAGAGCGGGAGGTTCCCATGATGCGATGACTACGCCTGTTGACCATTGGATGATTCCTTAATGTAGTGGGATTGGCTTTTCCCACAGACGGCGCCAATCTGTTGCGGGCTAGAAATTACGCGGCGATAGAGATTTGATCCTACGTCTTAGCGTTGTACGTATAACTAGCACACAGAGAACACAAATAATTTTTTACGTGGAAAACCCTTGAAAGGGAAAAAACCACGAGGCCTAGCCCAGTTGAAAATGGTTCTACTAGATTTTGAGTTGGTTACAAAGGACTGAATCACCTCCAGGGGTGAACAGATTACAATCAATTACTTAAGAAAGACGTCGAGTCTTTGGCAGGACGTAGGGACTGGATATAGGGCCCTAAACAAAACGTCGGGTCTTTGGCAGGAAGTAGGGACTGAGTGTCAGGCCTTGAACAAGACGTCGGGTCTTTGGCAGGAAGTAGGGACTGAGCGTCGGGCCTTAAGGTGGTGGTCTGGCGAGGTTCCTGCGGTGGTCCGGTTGTGGTCCGGCGAGGTTCCTGCGGTGGTCCGGCTTTCTTACTGCTTCTTAAAGCAATTTTTTAGGTAAAAATTAAAATTTTAATACTAGAAAGCGGTTTTAAGAAGCAATAAGAAAGCCGTCCCATGCTTTGTTTGGAATAGTTTTTTTTGTTGCTTTCTAAAGCAGTTTTTTAGTATAAAAATTATTTGAATTAGAAATTTTTATACTGAAAAATCATTTTAAAAAACAGCAAGAAAGTTATGCCAAACAAACGCCTTAGTCTATTTAGGAATTATATGCTATTTGAGGAACTAGTTACTATGGAACTTACTTCTTGCTTTTCTGGTTTTGCACAGCATGATGCTGATGGGAAAGCATATTACACGTTCGAGTTTACAGCTCAAGCACCAAACTTCACCAGGCATGCTCTCGGTGCAATTGTTATTGCAAATGGTACAATTTTTTTTCTTGTGCTTGAGACCTTTATCTCAGCAGTTTCTTAAGTTCGACAAATTATTTTGTGCGGATTTTAGACGTGGTCCAGAGGCCAATAAAAATGTGTCATGTCACCTCAAAAGTGTACCGCGCTCAGTACCGAGCAGTACTGAGCGTCGGTACTGTTCGGTACCAAGCGGTACCGGACGGTTTTCCCATCCGGTGTCCGCACAGAATAATCTCTCCTTAAGATCAGATTCACATTTTCCTGATTATCTCACAGCCAATCCGCCATTAAAAGAGTCAGTAGCATTTCTTTAACTGTACTAAGAACTGTTTTTCCTAGCAGGCAAGTTCTACACCCTGACTACTGGTGCTAATGAGAGAAGATGGGAGAAGATGAAAGATAGGTTGCATACTGTTGTAGATTCCTTCAAAATCGATAAATTATAGTGAGTGACTTTATTGCTGCAACTGAGAAAGAAGCTTTGGCTCTGCCACCACAACAGATTTTTTTCTCTGCTTCATTGTTTTATTCAACAAATGATCTTCTCATCCAACCATCATCCCTATTTGATGCAGCCTATATTGAAATCTTGCTTGTATTTCTCTGTTTATTTATGATCACTGGCATGAATACTTTACAGGACTCGTTTCTGTAAGAACTCCATTAATCACACAATCTTATTGTTTATGGCTCCGGGATTGGAGGCTGGAGTTAAGCCGTTGTAATTATAATTAATTTTGCTTAATCAGATATATAATTATAGGATTATAGAATAACGCTAAATTAGTCCAAAAAAAAAAATCTTAGAAATGAATGGACAATTAAGGAATTTTAGATAGATACTTTCATGCCATATATTTAGACAACTCACCTTGATTTGTTGGTTGAGAATTTATGCTACAAACTAAGAGGGCATGTGTTCGAGTCTTGTGTATGCGATGTATGTATGAGTCTGACTTAATTGATCTAAATATAAAACAAAGTCATATATTTAGAAATAAACAACGTACAAATAACATAGTCGATTTACACATTATTTTTGTGATATATAGTAGAGAAGTAATTTTGGAAGACATGTTAGGATGAGCGCTCTAAAAATCAGATCGGATCGGTCGGTTCAACCGTGAACCGGTTTGAAGACCGGTCCGGTCCAATATGAAAAACAGCTTTGCTTCAAACTGGCCGGTTTTGGCAAGAATCACCTGTTCAAAATTTTTATTTATTTAATTAACTAAATAAATTAGTTAATATTAAACTTAATCAATTAATATAAAATTTTTAAATTTGTATTAATATAAAGTATAAACTGCCGATTTCAGCAAGAACCATTGGTTTAATTTTTTTATTTAAATAATTAAACAAATTAGTTAATATTAAATAAAATATAAACTTAATCAATAAATATTAATATTGATATAAAACTTAAATTTGTATTAATCACATGATTAAGTATTAATTTTAACATTCTCATATTGCTCTATTACTCCATATGAGCTCATATCATGAGTAAAAATAAAAAGCTAGATAATTTATATAAATTAAAAATTCACAAGTGAAGTGGGATTAAATCATACAGAACAAAAAAAGTTATCTTTAATTTCAAGTATATGATACATTTTTTTAACAATTTTTTAATTAATTTTTATAATATGAATAATATTTAATTTTTAAAATGAGAATATTTCTATTTTTTGTTAATAATATTTAATTTTTATCTATTTAAATTTGTTATATATTTAATTATATATTATAAAAATTTAATATATATATAAATATTAAATTATATATTTATTTATAATTTTATATTGGGGTTTTTTATATAATTTATATTTATAAATTATATATAAATATGTAATATAAATTAGCAATAATTTATATTAAATTATATGTTTATTACATTTCATTTTTTTTGTTAAATGTATTATATTTTTATAATGATATTATTATTAATTATGTCATTCAGTTTAATCCCGATTAGTCGAATCATGAATCTCTCCTTCCGATTCATTGTCCGATCAGATTTTCAGAATCTTATTAGGATACAGAGAACATGACTCAATTTTTACAAAAAAATAGTATATATAAAAATATGATTATAATTCATTGAATATGCATTTGGAAACACATTAGAAGATTTGAAGTAGAAATCTTATATATATCCGAAAAATTTTCATAATTCCTCAAAAAATTTTGTAGGTTATTTCTTTTAGAAATTTTACTGAAAAAATATATATAAGTAAGGTTGACTCATGAGTTAGTTTAAGCTCAGCTTGATAAAGGACTTATGATTGAGCTCAATAAGTTAACGAGCAAACTTGAGTTAGCCTCGCCTCTCCTCAATTTGCTCGTGAGCTTGCAAGCTGACCAGTTTAAATTTATCAATAAAAAATATATTTAAAATACATTATGATTTAAATCTCATCTTTTTATATTAAGTGATTATTTATTATCTATGTTATAATTTTAATTTTTTTTTAAATAATTTTTTTTTATCATTTTATCTCTTTATAATTGATTAATAAGGCTCAAGCTAAAGCTAGGAGTAATATTCAATTAAAACTTTAATTATAATCATTTAAAAATAAATTTAGTGTTAAATTTATCTTATTAAAATTTAACTAGAATAGGCTGATATTAAAATTTTCTTCTCTACATTCTTCATAAGCTTAATACATTATTTTCTTAATTAACCACTCCCAAGTAACACAAAGCCACAAATTAAACTATTTGCCCAATAAAAAGAAAATATTCCATGAAAAGCCAAAAGCTTATCAATATTCAACTATACCACCTATCCCCAAACCGAAAACCCATATTCATGTCTTGGCCCTGCCCATAGAACCCGCCGACCGGAGCTGGTGTCAAATACAACCCATTATACCCACTCAAATACCCACCTCCATAGCCCAGCCGTGGCGGAACACCGCCCCTTGCCACCTTTGTATCCATGCAGAGAATCTCGAGCTCCTCGCGCCTGTTCGCAACGTTTCTTCGCAACTCCTCGAGCCGCTTCTGGAAGCTCTCTAGCTCCTCTACACCCATTTCATGCACCTCCACATCGCACGGCAGACCGGAACCTCCCCGCTGGGCCGCAACCTCTGCCTCCAACTCCGCTCTTATTCTCCTCGCCTCCTCCAACTTCTCCGTCAACCCTGCATATAACTTCTAAAAAATTAGTTCTATTTGTTTGTTAACCACTTGACTTGCTAAAGATCTCGCACTTTATTAAGATTTTATTTTGGAAAGGTTATAATTTTTATTTAATTTGATTGTAATTTTTTCATTGTTTTTAGTAAATTATCTGCCGTTGCACAATTTGAACTATGGAACCTAATTTGAGCATATGGCATTGAAACTAATAAAAAAAAAATAGATTCAATCAAAATTATCCAAAATAAAATGGCTGCTGAAATTAACTAACTGCATATTTATAATTAGCATGGTGATTACACAAAAGGAAAATAATTAACTCAGCATATCAACATATCTTGATCAAATTTTCTATCATAATAGCTTTAAAATCATCTGATTTATAATTTAATATAATATACTTTTTAATTAATGTATCATTTATTACACTCATTTTAAATTAAATTTAATATAAATCATGGTTAAATTTTGATTAAAATATTCTAATAACAAATTTTCTAAAATATAAAAATAAGTATATTTCCAAAAAATCTATCTTTTTTTAATTTTTTATTTTAGTACTCACCTGCGTGCTCTTGATTTAGTTGAAGCAATTTTTGACCTTCAACGAACATCCCACACAATGGCCCCACCACCACTTCGCCGCCGTTGCCGCCGCCGAGGAATCGTTTCGTTACATAGTCAAGCGAAGGGTGGCCGAACGAGAAAGGCTTACCTGCCGGTGAGAACACCACTATACCAATCTCCGCCCCGCATAGAATAGAAAGCTCCGTAGCCTTCTTGAACAAGCCCGCCCGCCGCTTCGAAAAACAAACCTGTCTAGCCTCCTCATTCTCTATCCTCTTCATGGCAATCTTTTGCCTTCCCATACTCTGCCTCTTCTTCCTCACCATCAACATCTAAAAAATAAAATAAAATAATCATAAGCTAATAATATTAATTTAAGCTTCGTTTGTGATAACTTTCTCATGGCTAACTCTCTTTTATTACTTTTAAAAAAATCTTCCTACTAAGAAGCTATTTTTTACATAATTTAAAAAAATTATTTTCTCTTTAACAATTTACAAAATAGTAAGAAAGTCTTCTCAAACGAAAGATGAATGATTTCGCGTGGGCACCGGACAAGCAGCTCCCCGTCCGGTTCGTCTCTGTGAAACTACGTTTTTGCTATTCACAGAAACAAAATCGAACGGTTCTTCCCGTCCGGTGTCCGCACAAAATAATCTCTACAAATGAAACTTTAATTTTCGAGAAGAAAAGAGAAGATAACGAAGAGAAAAGAAAAAAAAAAAAAGAAATCCATGCCTTGTATAATAGTGGAGGTGGTGGAGCTTGGGGAGAAGCGTTTGTGGGGCTTTTGTCCTTTTATAACGTGGTTTCCATAAGGGCTGAAGATTTGAATAAGAGCAATTATGGAGTAATTAAGTATGAGTGAATCAATCAAATATACAAAAAATTATTTCTCGTATCAATAGAGAGTTGTCCGCAATTAATGGCTTTCTGTGAAAGGAAACTGAGGCCGGCTTGTGTTTATACTTTATATGCTGCCTTTTATGATCTGCTTTGGGATTTTAAAATCATTCGATTATTAGATGGCAGGTTAATTTTTTTTAGTAGTGATAGATTTTAAAATCGTTCGATCTGCTTTGGGATTGATGCAATATATATTTTTTTATGTATTATTATCGTATCAAAGCAGGTAAAAAGATTTCAAAATTAATCATGATTATATTTTGATAACGAAATATTGACATTTAAGACTTGCTTTAAAGTTGTTCGTTTTGCAATTAGATTTAGGTTTTGATTTGAACCACTTTCTTACTGCTTATTAAAAATATATTTTTAGTAAAAATTGTGATAAAATTGACAAGAGAAAATTATTTTGTTTAGGGATGTTATGGTCCTTTGGACATTATAAATATATTTATAACTATGTCACTAATAAATTTAATAATAAAAGAAAATTTTCATCATAAGAAAATTTTAAAGATGACAAAATCTTAGCCAAAAAAATATATGATCAAGATTTAAAAATAATATAATAAAAAAATGTCACAAATTGACTCTAAATATTATTATTGTGGTATTGAGATAATGTCTATAAACTTTCAATAAGAAATTAATCTTATAAATTTTTAAATCTGGAAACTAAATTTCAAATTTTGTGTACGACAGTGTCACCTGACAACATAATTGCAATCACAAATTATATAGGTTACTTGGAGATATTTAATGTGCTATGATTTATGTTTATTATTGTTGCATCATGAAATATTTGTGGCGGTAGAGAAATATAAAATTTAATGTCTTAGTTTTGTTAAAAAATCTAGCACACAAGAAGATAAAAGAAGGTGTAGTGTTCACAAGAGACACTAGAGTTTTTACGTGGAAACTTCTTAAAAGGAGTAAAAATCATAGGGTTTGGCCAAGTTTAAATGAATCCAATTATTCGTAGTTGATTATAAATGAGGTCCTTCATTGCGGGGAATGCCTTAGGATAATGTAGCAAATATACATCATATTACACGGTGGGAATTGAAAGAATTAATATTAAAATGTTCGTTTAGTCGGCAGAACCATAGTCGACGAGTGACGGAGGTCGAAAAGACCGTAGTCTGGTGACGGTAATCGGAAGGACCATTGTCTGGCGAGGGAAGTCAAAAGGACCGTAGTTGGTGATAGCTAGTGGTAAGAAAGATCATTGTCTGACGAGGGAGGTCGAAAGGAACATAGTATGCGGGAGACAGTGGTTAGAAAGACTGTTGTCTGATGATGGAGGTCAAAATGACCATAGTAGGTGATGGAGGTCGGAAGGACCATAGCCGGCAAGAGACAGTGATAAAAAAGATCGTTGTCTAGTGATTTCAAAATTGAGTGATCTTGGGCTCGTTGGATTCGCCTCGTCGAGTCGCTCGATTCAACTATAAGCATGTCACGTTTGGTAACCATTTGGTAATCCAAATTATGATTTGAACCTTCCAACAGTGATTTGAATCATCGATTTGAACTCATTTGGGCTCGGATTGAGTCAATTTTGGTGTCATTGGGTTCGTAATTTGGAGACGCTCAAATTGACTATAAGTTTGCTGAAATTGGAGTTCGGATGGTCCCAATTTTAATTTTAGAAGTTTCCAACCCAATTTTCCTCGAGATTCGTGCCCGGTCAAGATGATTTTTTAATGATGTGTCAATTAGTATATGTTAGAGAAAAAGAAACGAGTTGCACCCCTAATATTTTTTTGAATAATCAATTATATACAAGTACCAATTTGTTCTCTTGACTCTTAAAATAGGGATCAAATTAGTCATTCCGTAAGATCATTTATGTCCATATTTAAAAAGTCTAAGATGTCATTTGGGGCAACTTTTTTATTGCTTTTAAAGTAACTTTTTAGTACACTTTTTTTTTAAAACTAAATTAGAAAGCTGCTTTAAAAAGTATTAAGAACCTTATCCCATAAGATGCCTAAGATACTAAGGCTTCGTTTGCGACGACTTTTTTACTTCTTTCTAAAACGGAGTTTAAGTACAAATTGTTTTATTTTTGTACTAAAACTCCATCTTAGAAAGCAATAAAAAAATCGTCCCAAACGAAGCCTAAAGCTTCATTTGAGACTGATTTCTTATTGCTTCTTATAGCAGTTTTTTTATACAAACTTTTTTTAATTTTTATACTAAAAAATTGTTTTATGAAGCAATAAGAAAGCT
Organism: Dendrobium huoshanense; assembly: GCA_016618105.1. Lineage (NCBI taxonomy): Eukaryota > Viridiplantae > Streptophyta > Magnoliopsida > Asparagales > Orchidaceae > Dendrobium > Dendrobium huoshanense. The sequence continues at coordinate 46,216,849 of CM028346.1, read as the reverse complement.
GTCCCGAACGAAGCCTAAAATTGGAGTTTTAAATATTCAATCATTATTTTAATCTTTTATAAAGATTGCGAGGACTATTTTGACACTTATCTCTTACATGTTACTATAGGTTTTCCTTCAATTAAAGGAGCATTTAATATTTGGTGAATAGAACTTCAGAATGGAATGAAATAAAAGGAATTTTTATAGGAACAAAAAATCTGTAACAATTCTCATCAATCACATTATAAGGGAAGTTTTAATTAGATGATATTGATATGTTAACTGAATCCATTTTATTATTTGTTTTATTGAATTATTATTCTCAATTTATAATAAATATACATTTGTCTTTAATTTTTATCATATAATTGTTTCTATTATTTTATGATCATAATTTTTTGTATCTGAAATTTAATAATTAATACATTAATCACCATTTGTTTCTAATTGTGAATAGTTAATCTTTTGTTATCAAGAGGAGGAAGAGATTAACATGAACTATGTCAAATTTTAAACATAATTAGCTCCATAGGATGAAATAATTAGAACATCAAAATCCATTTTGATGCCGATAGAGTATTCGATTACTTATAATTTCATTCCAATTTTTTTAGATCATGACTAAAAAAAAAAACTCATAAATATTGGGCATATTTTAGGAGCCTTGCCTTTGGACTCCGAGCCTCACCCCTCTTTTAACCCCCATGTAATAATTTTATCACGAAGATTTACCAACGGCTAAATTTACGTAAAACAATGATATATCTCTGAAAAAATCATTTGTTCAATCATAAATCCTTATGCAATACATGTATTAAGATTTTTTTTTTTTTTGGAATTAAAGTTCTCTAAATAAGATCAAATCAAGCACTTCAATCATACATATTTCATGATGCTATTTGAGGTTCCAAGTGATTAACAAATATTACTTGATGGTGATCTTAAATTGGAGAGATTTTAGAAATCTTGAGAACTCCAAAGCCCTGCTCAATGAATGATGTTGACAATCATCACCTATAATCTCGATTGCTTATCCATTGTTGTTTGAATGTTGTCCTCCCACTGTCATCACTTAATTGTTGTTGTCTAACTTTTTTTTTTTAATTAAACCTACAACGGAGCCTACGTGTTAAAATAAAAAGACAGTTACAGAGTCCTTATGGGAGACATTCAGCTCGCTACATCTCAGAAGAGCTACACAATATAGAAAAGGAAAACCAACAAGCCAATTGTCTCCACTAGAAAAGAATACAAGGCACCCTAATAACATGCTAATGATATTATAGAGAAGCATCCAAAAAAGAAAGAACAAATATAACCAATACAGACCATTCTTTCTATCAAAAAACTTGAGTCCACGCCTCAACAATTCCATCTGCAAAAAAGAGAGGCTACAAAGGAGAAAACTACACCAATACAAAAAATTAGTATAATCATAGCCAAAATTATGGTATGTCGTAAAACTAGATTTACCGGAGACAAAAATGTTCAAAGTAAAGCCCGTCTTAGGATTTAAACATTTAGAGCTCATAATACTCTCTATAAATAGAAATTCATAATTTATAAAATTTCTTCTTCAATTAATGGGAAAATCGAATCTCTATAATTTACTTTCATAGTTGATCATTTCGACCGAGTCGGATCATACAATTTTTTTCCCATTTCAAATTTTCTAAGTTAAAGTTTTAATGTCTTCTCTAGTTTTTTTATTTGTTTGTGTGGGAGCTTTTCTTACAAAGTTAAAAGGATAATATCTTTCTTTCTCTCTCTCAATTGCTACAAACATTTTAATACCAAACACTCCGCTATGTCTCCTGCCAAATAGATCTATCATGGTAGGGAACTTTTATTCTATCCAGTGAACGTACGCAGAGGAAGGTTCGGTTTTAGGCAAAAAACGCCTGTACCGAGTTTTTCGCGCCTGTACCGTACAGGCGCTTTTTTGCCTAAAACCGAACATTCCTTTGCGTACGTTCACTGGATAGAATAAAGTTCCATGGTAGGAGAGCAAACTAGCATTTTTTATTAATATATATATTTTTAATTATCATAACACTTATTTTAAAAAAGTTATTATAGTATTTTAACAATAAATTTACTTGCATAGATACCATAAGATTCTTATATATTTGTATATCTAACATCTAACTATTCATATTTACATGAATATCACTCAAATCTAAAAGTTATATATAACAAATATTAATAACAAATCTAAAAGTTAACCATAAGATTCTTATATATTTGTATATCTAATATCTAACATCTAACTATTCATATTTACATCTAACCGTCGGGTTCGGGTCAAACCCGATCTGACCCGTTTTTACAAACGGGTCGGACATTCAAACCCGGACCTGACCCGAGCGAGTTACGGGTTGACCCGACACGACCCGCGACCCGGTTTAGTCACACGCGCGGCAGCGAGTGGGGCAGCGCGGCACGCGGGTTTGGCAGTCGGCACGCGCGGGCGATGCGGTACACGGGGCAGCGGGGCAGCGCGGGCTGCAGGCGGGGTAGCAGGCGGGCTGCGCGGTCTGGGGCAGTGCCGGGTCAACCCGAAAACCCGTTTAATTAAAAAAAATTTGAATTTCCCGCTGCTCCCGCCCGCTGCCCGCCTCCGGGTCAACCCGACCCGACCCGTTTTATTAAACGGGTCGAATCTGCAAACCCGGACCCGACCGTTTATAAACGGGTCGGGTCCAACCCAGATTTTTTGGGTCGGGTTGTCATGTCGTGTCAAATATTGACACCCCTAGTTAGATTTCTACCCGGCGTTGGACTTTCGCCGGACACTTATCCTATGCTGAATTTATGTCCATTGTTGGACTTCTACCTGATGCCATCCTTCTGACCTTCATTGTCAAATAACGGTCCTTCCAACCACCATCGCCTGTTGACCTCATTATGCGAGGTCAATCTCCCCGAAATCGACTCTAGTACCTAGGTTTTTTGTAGCCTAGTGTAGATGTCACACCCGCAGGATTTCCCTTAGGTGGACACCTAATGACGTAGCACGGACTCAAACCTATCACTCAACTCGAATCGAAATCCATTAAATGCAATTTTTATTCAACTCCAAACGAACTCAAATCAAGCTCGATTTATGATTCGTCGATGTCGATCGACTCAATCTAATTCGATTTCGATCAAATTGATATATCATTGGACTTAAAACAACTCACCAATCAAATCAAAATCAAATCAAATTAACTCAAATTGAATTCAATTTTCAATGGCTCCGATTAACCCGTTTTGACTCGTCACAAGTATATATATAATAATAATTGATACGTTGTCAAAAATTATCTTAATCGAGCACGAATCTCAATGCAAAATCAAGTTTGGAAACTTCAAAAATTAATTCGGAGACCATCCAAACTCCGATTTCAGCAAACTTACAGTTGAACTGAGCGTCTCAGGAATACAAACCCAATGACACTAAGATCAACCCAATCCGAGCCCAAATGAATCCGAATCAAGGGCTCAAAGCGCTGTTTGAAGGTTCAAACCGCAAGTTGAGTTACGAAACGGTCTCCGATTTTGACGAGCTTATACTTGAATCGAACGGCTCGACGAGACGAATCCAATGAGCCCAAGATCACCGAATTCCGAAATAATTAAGGCCTTCAAATGTCAACCGAACGGTCCACGGTCAAAGGGTTCAGCAACAACCCATAACCACCCACTCTCCCTATCCCTCAACCCATAACCACCCACTCTCACTCTCCCTCAACCCAAAAAACGTCTACATATTCTTTTTTCTCAAAAAACGTCTACATATTCTTATTTTAAAAAAGTTATTATAGTATTTTAACAATAAATTTACTTGCATAGATACCATAAGATTCTTATATATTTGTATATCTAACATCTAACTATTCATATTTACATGAATATCACTCAAATCTAAAAGTTATATATAACAAATATTAATAACAAATCTAAAAGTTAACCATAAGATTCTTATATATTTGTATATCTAATATCTAACATCTAACTATTCATATTTACATCTAACCGTCGGGTTCGGGTCAAACCCGATCTGACCCGTTTTTACAAACGGGTCGGACATTCAAACCCGGACCTGACCCGAGCGAGTTACGGGTTGACCCGACACGACCCGCGACCCGGTTTAGTCACACGCGCGGCAGCGAGTGGGGCAGCGCGGCACGCGGGTTTGGCAGTCGGCACGCGCGGGCGATGCGGTACACGGGGCAGCGGGGCAGCGCGGGCTGCAGGCGGGGTAGCAGGCGGGCTGCGCGGTCTGGGGCAGTGCCGGGTCAACCCGAAAACCCGTTTAATTAAAAAAAATTTGAATTTCCCGCTGCTCCCGCCCGCTGCCCGCCTCCGGGTCAACCCGACCCGACCCGTTTTATTAAACGGGTCGAATCTGCAAACCCGGACCCGACCGTTTATAAACGGGTCGGGTCCAACCCAGATTTTTTGGGTCGGGTTGTCATGTCGTGTCAAATATTGACACCCCTAGTTAGATTTCTACCCGGCGTTGGACTTTCGCCGGACACTTATCCTATGCTGAATTTATGTCCATTGTTGGACTTCTACCTGATGCCATCCTTCTGACCTTCATTGTCAAATAACGGTCCTTCCAACCACCATCGCCTGTTGACCTCATTATGCGAGGTCAATCTCCCCGAAATCGACTCTAGTACCTAGGTTTTTTGTAGCCTAGTGTAGATGTCACACCCGCAGGATTTCCCTTAGGTGGACACCTAATGACGTAGCACGGACTCAAACCTATCACTCAACTCGAATCGAAATCCATTAAATGCAATTTTTATTCAACTCCAAACGAACTCAAATCAAGCTCGATTTATGATTCGTCGATGTCGATCGACTCAATCTAATTCGATTTCGATCAAATTGATATATCATTGGACTTAAAACAACTCACCAATCAAATCAAAATCAAATCAAATTAACTCAAATTGAATTCAATTTTCAATGGCTCCGATTAACCCGTTTTGACTCGTCACAAGTATATATATAATAATAATTGATACGTTGTCAAAAATTATCTTAATCGAGCACGAATCTCAATGCAAAATCAAGTTTGGAAACTTCAAAAATTAATTCGGAGACCATCCAAACTCCGATTTCAGCAAACTTACAGTTGAACTGAGCGTCTCAGGAATACAAACCCAATGACACTAAGATCAACCCAATCCGAGCCCAAATGAATCCGAATCAAGGGCTCAAAGCGCTGTTTGAAGGTTCAAACCGCAAGTTGAGTTACGAAACGGTCTCCGATTTTGACGAGCTTATACTTGAATCGAACGGCTCGACGAGACGAATCCAATGAGCCCAAGATCACCGAATTCCGAAATAATTAAGGCCTTCAAATGTCAACCGAACGGTCCACGGTCAAAGGGTTCAGCAACAACCCATAACCACCCACTCTCCCTATCCCTCAACCCATAACCACCCACTCTCACTCTCCCTCAACCCAAAAAACGTCCAAGCCTCCCTCCTCTCATACATGACACGTCCAAGCCCCTCATCTCATCCAATCTCCAGCCCTAGGAACCCCAAATGAACCCCTCTATGCCACGGCTTGTTCAACCAGAGGCAACAAAAAGTGGTAAACTTTCTTTTTTAATTTCTCTTCCATTTCGTTTATATCAACTTCTACGGCTTCTTGAAGGTATGAAAAAGATATGTGCCTTGATTGTTTTCTTTAAAGGAAATTAAAGAAAGAGGGTTTTATTTCTTGTTAGTTAAAATAAGAGTTGGATCATGAGTTTTCTACGATTCAAATTTCTGTTAGATTTACAAAAAGAGTATAGATCATTTTTCTCTTGATTAAATAGTTTTGTCCTTAACACAAATGATTTTCAGGTTGGGGAGTTTAATGGCTACATCTATTTCATTTTTTTACATGATTGCATTGTCTATTTTCTCCATCATCCTTTGTTCTTTCTAATTAGAAAAGTCGTGTTTCTTTCATTCATGCATGTGTATTTGCAAATGGGAAATTTATAAGTTTAATTTAAGAGTGGATAACTTGTGATAGATTTGTTCTTATTTGAAATTGAAAAATGACATGAGTAGTTTCAATGAATTGGGCTACATACTTGGCTTATAATATCACTTATTTCATATCTCACTCATGAGAAGTTATAGTTCCAATAAAAGTTATTTGTTTTATACTAGAGGATTTTATGTGTTGAAGGATGGAAATTATATGAATTTTCGAAAATTAAAAGAGTATATGTTTTTTTTGAAAAAGTGGATATTTTTGAAAGATTAAGTATTTTGAAAAGAGTGTATGTTTAGTAGTGAAATGTTTTGACTTTGAATAGTAAAAAGTATATATTTTGAAAGTATGAAAGATGTTGAAAGGTAAAGTATGTACACTTTGAGGTGAAGTATATGTTGATAAATGTGTATATCTTGAAGAGGTGAAATGTGTAAATATGTCATAGTGAAGTGTGTTGAATGGTGTTTTAAATGTGTAGTTATTGAAAGTTAAAGTATTTTGAGAGGTAAAAAGTGTATGTCTTGAAAGTGAAAGGTGCGTGGGTTTTGGAAAAGGAAGTGAAGATTATATGATTTAAAGGTAAAAGTATATGTTGAAAGGGCTTTGTGTAAAAAAAAAAATGAAAGATAAACCGTTTGGATTGGTAAAAAGAAGTGATTTGTGTTTGTGTATATGTGTTAAGAGAACTTGTGTGTTTTGAATGGTGAAATTAAGGTGAAATTTGTTTGTGTCTTGGAAATATAAAGTGTGCGAAAATGAGAAAAGAAAGTGTTAGATTGTGAGAAATAAAATGTGTATATGTCAAATTATATTTTAAAGTGTTAGAAGAAGTAAAGTGAAAAATGTAGAATATGATTTTGAAATGGAAGAAGTGTATAAGTGTGAGAAGTAAAGTGTTTGTTTTGTGAAAGTTGTGTAAATTTGGAAGAGTGGAAGTAAATATTAGGAAAATATATAATATGCTTACAAAGTAAAGGTTCCAAAAATGCAATCAACAAAGCCAGTGTTCAAGCCCGAAGAAAGGTACATCTTTTATTTTCAGTAAATTTTAATTATTTTATTATTATTTATTAAATGAACTTTCTAATCCTTGTTTTTTCTGTTTTATTTGCATAAACTGCGAGAAATAGTACCGGTCGAGGGAACAAAAGGATAAGGAGCTAATGACGTCAGTCGTCTCTATCCAGCCAGGTAGAGGTGCTACGGGCGGAACCACCGGGTCGTAGCCCCCGGTGACTGTAAGTATTTCTAAACTTAGAAAACCTTTAGGGGCCCCTTGATGTGGTATGCGTGAACCATTCCTTTAGGTCCCTGTAGTAACTTCAATTTAATTAGGTTTACTTTATTGCTTTATTTTAGATCCCTAAACCCCTTTTACACACGCTCAAAATCCTAAGGGTTAGTAATAATAAATTTTTATCCCATACAACAGTAGTGACACTTAAGAAAAAAAATTAAGGATCGGGTCTTAGAAAATCTAGACTTAGGAAGCATGCACACTTTAGGATAGAAACTTATAACATAGAAAATTTAGTGACATCTCACTAGAATTAGTAAACATCTTTAAATTAGAATTCAATCAATTAGAAAACTTTATCCAATAATTGACTTAGGACATTTCAAAACCTCACAGCCTACTACACACACTTAGATTTGTTTGCTAGGACAACTGACTCTAGTTTTAGGTTAGGCCGGTGTTTATTTCCTTACTGCACTGTGACGGGCTTTTTCTCGAGTTTTATTGCATGCTGGTTGTAAAATGTTGGTGTGTTTGTTTATTTATTTTTACTGCACTCTGTATTGGTTTGATTGACGATTAGATTACCCATAGGCTAGGAGCGATCTGGATTGTTAATATGATTTCTGCAGGTGGCCACATTCATGCAGGGCAGAAAAAGGGGGGCTAATTAATTAATAATAAATAAATGTTACAGGTGCTTCAGCTGCTTAGCCCCCAAATAAAGAAGAGTGTGGCCAAGTGTGGCTTAATAATTTAAATTCAATTGCATATATATATAACTGCGTGGGATGATTTTTGTTATAAATTGCTTAGGATAACCTTGCAGGTGGACTAGATTTTTCTTCCCTTTCTGTGAAATGAAATGTAATATAAATATAATATATCAAGAGTCAATAAATGTGAAAGTGATTTTTTGAAAGTGGGATATTACATCCAATTTGGAATCCAAAGAAAGGAGAATATACCTTAAAGGATTATTCTCTTTTATTTGGAAAGCCAAATTAGGATGATTCAATATCCAAATAGAAAAGAAAATACCCATCTTAGGGATGAGTTTCTTTTCATTTGGATATCCAGAACCTGGCGGACCCGAGAAGTTCGTAGAAGAAGAAAAGACAGAACAAGAAGATTGAAGAAAGAAGATGAAGAAATGAAGATTTAAGGAACAGTATATCCCATTTAAAAAATCACTTGCGTCATTCTTAGGATTAGAATCCGGGTTTGTTGTCAGTGGTGCCCGGCCACTTTACTTTTCTGCAAATTCTGGGTGTAATATGGACATTGGACATTGGACATTATATTTGGATTATTAAAATTGATTGTTTACATTGTTTGTGCAGTAGATTTTTTTAGGACCTTGCATGCCGTGTTTTGTTTTAGCCTGGATTCGAAACGGAGAGATTTTTTTCGTAAGGGTACGCTTAAAATTTTTTTACTTGTAATTTTAAATAAAAATTTTTAGGCTCACATAGTAACTCTAACGATCTAAGAAGTAAGCTCGGGACCGCCGAGAGTCAGCATAAGCATATTAATACTTTCTCTTCCTTGTTAGGCACCTCCCCGCCTACGGGATCTGGCAGACCACTTGACCTATGAGGGTGCAGTTCTGTCAAGGGGAAGTTGTGCAATCTCTAGGGAAAAATCTATTTTCTAAGCCTAAATTTTTAAACTGCTTCATTATCATTTTATGCATTCGAGTCAATTAGCATGCATTGCATTAGATACAAACTAAAAAGAGTCTAAAATATTAATTGCATTTCTAGACATTTATCACCCTACATAAGTTGAAGGGCTAATTAGGAATTGTCTTAGATGTCAGCCCCAATTCCTTAAAACTTAAACAACATCCCTATCATCTTTCATAAGAGACTGGACACATGGTTTTAAAGCGCCTAGGTGGTTAGCTGGCTCCCCAATCCAGGCCGGGGTAAGTCCAGATTTGCACTTCATTAGTTAGGTTCGGGTCGCTACTTTGTAGTACCCAAATTAGATTTAGGTTCTGAGGCAGATTCTTTTTAGATCTTAAGTCCTCGCCCTCCGGGAATATAATCCCAACTTTCTAATAAAATGTCAACTTAAACATAAAATTTTCTCTTAAAATGTAAAGCCCAACATAGGATAGACTGAGGTTGTCTCTGAGCTTCTTAGAATCCGACACCTCCTACTTTTCCTCCATTGACTCGCTAATAAATGTTCAACATTGAGCTTTCACCTTGGAAAATTCCTACTTCTGTTCCTTGTCTTTTACTTTGTAGTCAAAGGATATGAAATCACTGCTTTAATCGAGAGTTTTCTTAGGAGCATTCCTCCTAAGATGTAATTAACTATAGGGGCTTGCCTCTATAGGGATTTGAGAACTCCAGACTAAAATAAACCTTGTTTTATTCGTATAAAACAAGGGAAGAATCTTTAGGAACGTAGATTTTTTTTAAAACCTCATTTCTAATTTTGAATAGACTTGTAGAATGTTATTATTATCTTTTCAGATAATATAATATTATACTTGTTATATTCAACTTTAGAAATGATGAATTTTATAAAACTCATTCTCGCTTTTGGATATCTTGAATAATGTTATGTTCGTCTTTTAAGATGATATAATATTATTCTTGCCATATCTAAACAAAAGAATGAATAAACTTTTTCAAAAAAATATATTTCTATCTTTAAACATATTCTATAAAATTTCATGTTCATCTTTTGATATGATATGTTGTTCTTTGAACTATGTTTGATTATAGAAATATCAATTTTCAAAACCCTATTTTGATATTGAATCCATTATAGAATATTGTGTCGGTCTCTCGAGACTGTACTTTATTCTCAATGCAGTATTCAATTACAAAATAGGAGAAATCAAAATCTGCGTGGTGACACAATTTTTTTCCCACCATCGCCTACCGACTATGGTCCTTCCGACTTTCATTGCCCATCAACTACTGTCCTTCCAACAAACAAACACATCAACAATAATTCTTTGTATTCATACAATGCAATGTATTCTATATGATGTAAATCAAGCTAAGGCCTTCACCCAAGGGAGGGTCTCATTTGTAATCAACTACAAATACTAGTGGATTCATTCATATTGGGCTAGGCCCTGTGGTTTTTCCCCCTTTTTAGTGATTTTCCACGTAAAAATTCTAGTGTGTCATATGAATGGAACCTCTCTTCTTATTTGATTGCATGTCGGATATTCGTACAAAGTTTAGACATTAAATTTTATATTTCTCTACCGCCGCGAATACTCTAGTACGCAACAATAAGTATAATTTAATTTAATTTTCAAATACGTTAAATAGACTTATTTTCTTGTACATAAACAGCATCCACGAAATTGATTTTTTTTTTAAATTAAAATTGTTTAATATGAATGCAAAATAAAGTTAAATAGTTAAGTTTAATCTTGAAAGATTGTGTTGTTTGTGAAAAGGTGTGTCCAACTACCTATTTGTATTAGTTGGTTTTAAGTTTTATTAAAACTACCTATTTAGTTTTGTTCATGCACGTGAAGCTTAAAAAAAAAAAAAAAAAAAAAAAAAAAAAAAAAAAAAAAGATAGTAAAGTTGTAATCTATTAGACGTAACTTTGAAATCTTAAATATGAGTAAAGGAGGTGTTCAAAATTATTTCTCTCGTGTATCAACAATTATGAATAAAATGTGATCATTTGGAGAGCAAATGTTCAGAAAAAATAGTCTCTAAACTTCTGAAGAGTTTTCCATCAAATTTTAAACATGTGGTGGTAGCTACTAAAGAATCAAAATGTCTTGTTGTGTATTCTTTTGATGAAATGATGAGTTCCTTAATGACTTATGAGGAGATAATAAATATAAGAGAAGCAAAGACAGTTGAGAAGATCACATTTCAAGTGAAGAAAATTTTAGCTAGTAGTAGCAAAGAAAGAGTTCCAGGTAGAGGAGCAAGAAGTGCTTATAAAAGAAGAGATGGTCGTGATGCATTTCATGGAAGAGGAATCTATGGAGATAAAAGATGAAGTGGAGGTCAAAAATAATAATATCATTGCAAGAAGTTTTGTTATATTGAGGCAAACCGTTTAAATAAACAAATGAAGCAGTGTGATTATTGTTCGAAGTTTGGACATTCAAAAGATATATGTTGGTCCAAACAAATAGAAGCCAATATTATAGAGAATACAATAGATCAAAATTATTTATTTATGAAACATTTCCAATGTGATTGTGCTAATTCATAAATTTAGTTCCTCGATAGTAGTTGTTTTAATCAAATGAATGGAATGAAGTATCTTTTCAAAAAAATTGATATGTCAAAGAAATGATAAGTTAAATTTGATGATAATAATGTTCAAGTTAACGGCAAGGGAAGCATTGTTAATGGGACAAATGCTGATAAGATAAAACTATTACATGATATTTTGTATGCTCCTAAATTTGCATATAATTTATTAAGCATTGGATAATTAATTGATAGTGGATATAAAGTTGAATTTGATGTCATACTTATACTTTAAAAAAAAAAAAAAAAAAAAAAACAACAAATTATAAGAATTCAAATGACATCAAATAAGATTTTTTGTGAGGAGCAGGATATTTTTATAGAGGAAGAGGTGGTTGTGGTGCATTTTGCAGAAGAGAAACCTATGGAGAGATAAAAGATCAAGTGGATGTAAAAAATGTTATTATATTGCAAGAAATTTTGTCATATTGAGACAAACTATTGGAACAAGTAAATAAATCAAGAATACAAAGAAAAAATAAATTGTGTTTTTTGTAAGAATTTTAGACATTTAAAAATAAAAATAAGCTAATGTTGTAGAGAATACAATATATCAAAATAATTTATTTAGACACATTTTCAATGTGATTGTGATAATATAGAAATTTTATTCTTTGATAGTGGTTGTTTTAATCTTACGGCTGGAATAAAGTATATTTTCAAAGAGATTTATATGTCAAAAAAATCAGAAATCAAATTTGGTGATAATAATAATGTTCAAGTTGAAGGCAAGGGAAGCATTAATATTGGAACAAATGATGGCAAGATAAAATTATTACATGATGTTTTTTATGTTAAAACTTACACATGCTTTATTAAGCATTGAACAATTAATCGATAGTAGATATAAAATTGAACTTAATGAAAAGGCCCTTAATAGTAAAGACAAAAAAAGTAAGCACCAAATTACAAGAATATAAATGACATCAAAAAAAGTTTTTCACTTAATATTTCTACAGTTCAAGAGAACGTCTTTATGGTGAAGAAGTTATATGATGCAAAGTTATGACATTTTTCAATATGGTCACTTGAATATGGAGGTTTTGTTATAACCCTTAAATTTTAAAAGAGTTGTTTTGATCAGCAACATAAAAAATATTTTTGGAGTCATTATAAGCCTTAATCACAAATTATCTTCATTCATAACATATATATTATTATGATTTAGTTTTTTTAATTTTTTTTTTTTGTAATATTTGGAGGCTGGTAAAATTTCTTAAGAAAGTGAAATTATCGATACAAGTGAGACTTTTAGGATCTTTAGATGTTCATTTTACAAATCGATTTTACCAGAGTATTGTGGACATACTTAGTTAATTTATGAATATTTTTGAATCCTTGTATTTGAAGATATAAAACGATTTCATGCTAAAAGTTGAACAATTGCATTAATGATCAAAACATATTTTTAATATTTCACTAAAATTGATACGGCATCGCAAAATCATCTTGATCGGGCACGAATCTCGAGGCAAAAACCTAGTTGGAAACTTCAAAAATTAATTTCGGGAGCATATGAACTCCGATTTCAGCGAGCTTATAGTCAAACTGAGCGTCTCGGAAATACAAACCCAACGACACCAAGATCAACCCAATCCGAGCCCAAATGAGTCCGAATCAAAGGTTCGAAGCGCTGTTGGAAGGTTCAAACCGCAATTTGAGTTACCAAACAGTCTTTGATTTTGACGAACTTATACTCGAATCGAGCGGCTCGACGAGACGAATCCAACGAGCCCAAGATCATCGAATTCCGACATCATTAAGGCCATCAAATGTCCAATGAACGGTGCATGATCAAAAGATTCGATATCGACCGTTCATTCAAACCACTCCCTGTTCGCCCTTGATCTCACGCCTATTTACGGGCTATGCCACTCCAGAAAAACTATAAATAGAGCCCTCATTCTACACCAAGGGGCTCAAATGAAGAGAGAGAAGAAGAAGAGAAGGAGAAGGAGAAAGGGGAATAGGAGATTCCTCACCTCCTCGACCACCGCCGCCGGTGTTTTTCCTGCCGCCTGAAGACGCCGGAGCTCTGCCGGATTTTCAGAAAACGCAGAGAATTCGCAGGATTTTGTGAAGTTCGTGGAAGAAACAAGTTGTATTTGGATTATCCCGGCTTGTGGGACGAAATCCGCCATTTGTAATCAACAAAAACACTAGTGAAAATTTGCAACTGGGCGAGGCCCCGTGGTTTTTCCCATTTTTGGGTTTTCCACGTAAAAACTCTCGGTGTTCACTCTCTTTTCCTGTTTGTGTGTTAAACTTACATGCAACGCTCGGACGCAAATTCATAAAACTCTACCGCCGCGTATTTTCTAACACGCAACAAAAATCATAATGGCTTTTATTTAATTGTTATTTTCACTTATTTCATTTATTTTTCTCCAAGGCAGAGACTAGGAATAAAAAATGAGATAAACCAATACGACACATAAGTTAGTAAAGTAGTACAGTCATAAAACTAATAAATCAATACAGTTGTCAAATCAATAATATAGCCATCATATCATTACTATTAATCTGTAAAATAATTAAATAAAATGGTAAAATTAAAGCATCGATAAAAACTACTGGAATTATATCAATACAATAAAATTCTATAATAATGTACACATGCTATATATATAATTATTCTATATAAGTATCATACTCACATACTTAATATATCACATGCTCTTTATTAGTGAATAAGTAGTATCGAGCAGTATCAATGTCTATCTATATAGATAATAGTAATAGTCAAGTGACAAAGAGTAGTAAGATAATGCAGTAATAATAAATCTATATTGTAACGATAAATTCAAGTGACAAAGAGTAGTAAGATAATGCAATAATAATAAATCTATATTGTAACGATAAATTCATTTAATAATAAAAATAATACATCTATAATATATATTTAAATAGTCACACTAAACAATTAAAAGATTTTGAATATCACAGTGTTTTTCAATAATAAGTAATCGATAGTTGGTAATTGTTAGTTCAGTAAATAGAGTTGTCACTTTTTGTCTATTAACAAAAAAATAAATTCATATAACTCACAATTATTATTTGATTATATTAGTATAGGATAACACCCAATCATTAAAAAAAAAAAAAAAACATGTCAACCTATTATCCTATACATATCAGTCCATAACCAACCTGTCAACTTAACTTTTACACGTAAGCGGACGCTATGAGAACCCTAGCAACTGATAATAATTTCTCTTGTCATTACATTAAATGAACTCAGATGCTTTACCATCGCTCTCGTGGAACTGTTTTCCTCCGGGCTCAAACGACAAGCCCTTCAAATCACCATCGCTAACTTCTTTTGTCTGTAATCTCTGCTTGCCGTGGCAGAACCTTATCACAGAGAAACGAGTTTTGGTGCTTCGGTTCAGCTCATCAAGAAGTGGAAATGGAGATGGCGCTTCAGCTTCAACGGCCACTTGGTTGCATAGGACCGATCATGGACTCCTCCCGTGTGAGGATCAGCCGGAACATTGGGGTCTTGAATGTATGGCGTCTTCCCCTCTCACGAGCTTACAATTTAGTTGTTGTCGATGATTTCGGTTTCACTCTTTGAGTTCAGCGGGTTTGCGCGGTGGCTTGTTTTTGTTCAAAAGTTCAATTTTATTATTGATTTGGTTTTGCCACTGGATCACTAATGATTTACTGAGTGGTGTTATTACCTAATAGTTTTACTAAGAAACTCAGTTCTAGTATGTAGATGCTGGATTAAGTTGGTCGATTTGGGTGCTTTGTCCTTGAGCGTTTTTTTTAGGGGTGTCAGCTGACTTAGTGGATAAAGAGCTTGTGAATTGTTGTGAAGATCGATCTTAAGATTAAATCACTTTTACATTAAAACTGTGCTTCAGCACTCAAACTTTTTCAGATTTTTTTTTCAGTAGAGAATTTTGGTTCATTTGAAGACCTAAAAAGATTTGATTAAAAAGTATTAAAAATCACTCTTTTTATTAGATTTAAGAAAAAATCACTCTTTTTATTAGATTTAAGAAAAAATTGACTCTTAATAGGACCCGGTAGAGAAAATGATTCATTTTTCAGACCCCACGCAGTGGGATGATGACTTGTTGTAGCAGAGAATTTAGGTTCACTATTATGCTTGCGTGAAGCTCTACAAAGAGAATCAGATTGAATGGAGTTTTTTTACTATATTTTAATACTTTTAATTCTAACGAAATGTTCAGGTTTGGTATATTTCTGGTTCAATCAATGATGTATACTATAGTTTGTGGATATGTTCTCTTCTAATTGGTGCCTGATTTTTTTAGTTTTTTTTTGGTTTCAGTCACTAGAAAGCAATGATCTTACAATAGTAAGGACCATGACGCCCCCGAGAGCAAGTTCTGGCAAGTTATTCTTTTGTGATGGCGTTTTTCTTTTTTATAGTCATATTTCTGTTTCTAAACTGAATTCATTTCAGACTACTCAAGGAGACGTCCTAGAAAAAGTGCAATTCCCAAGAATAATGCTTCTGCTCCTAAGGGTTTTGCACCTAGACCTCAGGTTGGAAGAAGCAGTCAGAAGAAAGATCGTGATCCTGAAGAGGGGGAGCAATCTGGCAGTTCTCACTCTAGTAAGAACTTTTCTTCCACTAGTCAGTTCCCTGAAGTAACTGCTGATAGAAAAGCAGAAAGTAGTCGTTTTCATTCTATATCAATCTATCTGGCAATGTAGTGAAAAGCAGAACCAAGTTATTGGAAGAAGGTGAAAAGAGTGGCCATGAGGATGCTGATGTTGAACTTGTAGAGGAACTATACAGCAATGAGGATGAGAGAGATGAAATAGGTTCGATGATGGTGGAAGAAACAATTGTTTATGATGAAGAATTTGAGAAAGGAAGGATGAGAAGTGATGAGAGTTTGAAGCTGGGCAAATTGTCTCAATTTTCAGGTAATTCACTGCTCCGTGCATCAAAAATGAAGGGTCACGTAGAAAAATTAGTAATTACAGAAAACAACGCAGCTGTAGGAGCAGCCATGGTTGGGAATGATGTGAGTATAGGGCAGCATGAGGGAAAAAGTGAACTTCGTGATGAATTATTGGCTAAAATAAGGATCGAGATGGAAGCTCATGCTCTTCGGAAATTGTTAGAGGAACTTGCTGAGGAAAATTTTGCCAGCGGGAATAAGTTATTTGTTTTCCCTAAAATCATCAAAGCTGATCAAGTGATTGAAGTTTTCTTTAATCGTAGTTTATCACCTTTGGTGAATGGACACGATGTTTTCATAAAGGGTGCCTTTAATGACTGGAGATGGAAGGATTTCACTGTTAAAATGAGTAGAAGTGATTTTCATGGGGACTGGTGGTCTTGCCAGATTTATATTCCTAAAGAGGCTTACAAAATAGATTTTGTGTTCTTCAACAGCGAGAACGTGTATGACAATAATAACCAGAAGGATTTTTCTGAACCCGTTGAAGGTGAAATGGATGAATATGCATTTGAAGATTTATTGCTTGAAGAGCAGCAGATAAAACTTGGAAAACTTGCCGCTGAGCAAGCTGAGAAGGAAAGACATGCTGAAGAGCAGCACCGTAGGGGAGTAGAACAAGCAGCCATGGAAGCTTACAGAGCACAGGCTAAATTGGAGGCCGAGAAAAAGAGGGAAGCTTTTCAAAAAGTGATACCATTGGCTGTGGAGTCTGTTGATGATTTATGGCATATAGAGCATGCTTTATTCAAGGGAGAGAACTGGTTTCGATTATATTATAACCGAAGTTCTCGTCCACTGGAACATTCTTCAAATATTTGGATTCATGGTGGTTACAACAACTGGATAGAGGGCGTGTCAATTGTTGAAAGGCTTAACAAATTTGACAAAAATGGTGACTGGTGGTATGCAGATGGTATGCGCAAAATTATCTTAATTTTTTTTCTTTTCGTTTGGATTTTATTAACCAATAAATTTTCTTGTGACTTTGATTTTGTTTTTATATTTGTTTTTTTTTTATAATATTGGATTTTTCATACTTCATGCATGTTGACCTCTATTTCAACTCTATCAAAGTTTGCCTAAGGCTCAAGCCTGCTAATTAGATATGCATTCTCAAAAGGTGGCCCATATTGTTGTCACAGAGAGTGATTGTGATATGTTAGGAAACACTTGTATATTTCAAGTAAATCCTATCAATTCCAAAAAAATCAGCGGGAAAACTCTTCCAAACTCTAAAAGAAAACAAGAAAAAACAATAATTTTATTGCAAAAATCAAGTAAAACGAAAGAAAACAACAAGATATAAGTGATCCTCTATTCGAGAGGAGGATCGATCTCTCCCAAATCTCTAGACGCCGCTAGAGCCCAAATGAAAACCTAAATGTAGGAGATCTCAAATTTCAGCCAAATTCCAGATGCCTTAACCCTAGGAAAACATAGTATTTAATGCATACAAATCAAAAAGAAATCCCTAAACAATCCCTACATTTAAATTCCCTCCTAAACTTTCTCAAAAATCCTTCCTAAATCTGCCCGGTTGGCACTTGTGGTGCGATGGGTGTACAGGAGAGGCAGACGTCTCCGCCTCGATTCCGCTTGGGTCGGTCCGATGGACCGGTCTAACATAAGCATTGTATGTGCCAAAAATCTCTTCGAGTGTGAATGAAAATCATCCTAAAATGAAGTCCCAAGTACCATGAAATGCCCAAGCCCTACGTGGTGATGCATTGTCAAAAAATTCAAAATATGAAAGGTGAACCAATTCCACACCATCATATTGCATAGACATAAATTTTAAATCAAATAAAATGAGATGATTTTTGCTATGTGGGCCATGGACGATGACATAATTTGATGTTTTAGGATTAGTTCCACACCGCCAAGGGGAATGCCATTATAATTAATTTTTGAATTCCTCAAAATTAGAATCCTTAATGGATAGGGAGGTGTTTTGTAGAATTTGTGATTTGTGCCTCTTATAGGAATTCAACTATAGCAAGGCAATGCTTTTATTTTTCATCTTTTGCCTCAATCTTGTTGATTGTAGGCTTGTATGGGTTCACATTTTTCCCCTCTATTGAGCTGATACCAAATAGTTATCATCCATATAGACATTTTTCCCTTGTATTATTATCATGCTGTTATTGTGCAACTGTTATCACTCACCTTACTTATTCTCAATGACTCTTTCCCTTCAAGTTCAACTAGTTATTTTCAATGGAAACATCAAATTGTGAGTGCAAAAGTTCAGGCATTTGGAAGTTCATAAATGTTTAGAGAAGTGAGTGAGATACTTTGAATAAGGAGAGTAAGTGAGAGAAAATAGGAAAAAATAGGAGACTTTTTAGTTTTGAGTTATCAATTTATGCGACCAATGTTCGTTATAGAGGGGGCAGAAATCTTATGTCTTAGAGAATGGTCTACAGATTTCAGTGATGTGGGAAGTAAAATTTGAAGATCTTCTTACTATTTCCCTTTGCCCCATTTTTCTAACATTCCAAGTTGGAATTAAGATTGTTTCATCCATCATCCTTTGAACCGTTAAAACCTTTAAAATCTTGGCATTTCAATTCGACAATTATGGAATGAATATTTATGCCTTTATGATGGATGATCATCTTTCCTTCGACTTGATTCTAATATTAAATAACTCGTCAGTTAACTTTGATCAAGAGTTATTCTTCATGAAATGCCGACTAGTGGATCCAGTTCCTTGGAGTTGAACTTTTGACCCCAGAGTGTATGTAATTCTAGCAGATTCTAACCATCAATACAATCATATTTTTTAGGACAGTGAATTTGAACTTCTTTTGGCATATCGTCAACCGCTGGTACCCTGATTTTTGACGCCCAACATGGGGCACATGTGCAATCTTAATTCTTTCTTCATAAGTGGGCATTCAAAGTCGCCACAGTGATGTGATACAAAATCCATGCGAAGGTGATTTGCTTAAAGAAGTTTGCACGCTTAGATTTAGAGGCAATAATAAGTAAGATCTTATGCGGAATTGAACGATAAGATAAATATTAAGTGGTACTTAGCTTAGGTTAATTCTCATGCATAGAAGTTAAGTTCAAAAGATAGCCATCTTAATCCAACATTGCATACGTAGATTGTTCAAACAATAAATTTCAATACTAACAATAAGATTAGGCTATGAATGATCCCTCACACAACTCTTCTAATTACTAGGCTTTAGCGGAGAAGCATTAATAGGATCTTCATGAAGATAATAAAATTCACATTCAAGGATGCAATTATGAAGATAGATAGTCGGGTGTCGAGGTTACCCAAAGACAAGAGGGGGTACGCACTCCGGCAAGGTTGTTTGCAAGTTGGGAACGACGTGGACAGCAACCTGGTCTTCTTGGAACAGCAGTTTTGTAAGGTAGTGGAGCTGGGATCTCAGGAAAAGAGGCCTCAACTTCTGGACAGCAACTTAGAGGTGTATAACCAGCAGCAAATGAAGATCGGAATACCAGTTTGGCATGTGAAATGCTTTAAATCGCAGCTAAACAAGATCCAGAAAATGTGACAGCCATTCCCCAAGTCAGAGAGGTCTTGGATAGCAGGATAAGCCTCTCGGGAATCCAAGATAGCAGGAGGAGACTTGCTGTATTAAATGGACAGCAGTTAAAGATTTTCCCAAAGAGGGAAATCCTGGAGTGAGGGCCTTGGGAAGAGACGGTTATGGCTGCCAAGGGGCGCCGTTACATGTAGTCAATAAAACTTTCAGTTAGGAGTAATTAGATTAAATCAAACCCAATGAGAATTTAATTGGGATTGATTTAGGGGCTTTTAATTGGGAATTAATAAAAGAAAGAAATCAGGAGGAGGAAAGGGGTGGCGGGTCCAAGGCAAGAGGGATCCGTTTCAATTTTCAGATTTTGAAATCTGAAATTGAAACTGATGAAATCTGGAATTAATTTGCGAGGGGAGGCATTAAAGAGGTATTTAAGTGGTAGTGAGGTGGAAATTAGAGAGAGAAGCAATGGGGTGAGGTGGCTGGCCATAAGGAGAGAGAAATGAGCTTGGTAATGAAAAAAATGGAGCCCTCAATTAATGACAGATTTTAATAACAAAAATCTGAACGAAACTTTAGGTTTCAATTTAGGGAAGTTTCCTAATGCATGACAATCAAGAGAATTGATTTGAATTTCAAATGAAAAACAATTAAGAAAATTGCCAAAATCAAGGATCTAATTAAGGAAAGTCAATTATGTCTCATGGGAGATTTGAAATTCCCATGGAAGGAGGCTGGCGGCTAGAGGGGAGGGGGGAACGGCACCAAAGGGGGACGGGTGGAGGGCCGGTGGGTGGTGGCTGCTTGGGCGCCGGTGGCTGGGCACTGGCAGTTGAAGGCCGGCGGTGAGTGGAGGTGGCCGGTGGCTTTGGGGCCAAGAGTGCCGGCGGGTGGGTGGGGAAAACAGTAGAGGAGAAGAAACGATATGGGGTAGAAAACCAAGAGCTCCACCAAGGGGCTGTTGGGTATTGCTTTGAGCCTCTCCTAGGCTTTCCTCACTTGAGAACTCATAAAGAGAACTCTAGAACTCACAAAGAGATCCAACACTAACATTTTCATTCACAATAATCATCATCCCTTTCTAAGAGGAAGGGGAGGGCTTAAATAGCCAAATACATGAAGGAAAATAAAAAGACATAATTGCCCCTAGGGCAAACATAAAACAAAGCCCTCAAGTGAGGGTAGAAATGGAAAAGTACAAATAACAAATAAAATACATCAAAATAAATAGACACGATCGTAGTCGTTGATCTCCGATGTCCTCATCATTCTCCCCAGGTGGGAGAAAAACTCGACTCCGTCGAGTTGGTGTCTCGAAAACTGGATTTCTCTGTTGTAGCTCCTCGCACTCTGACCACATATCCTCTGACTTTGGTTCACCGCTTCACCTAGTCAAGTATCTTCTTCTTCCACCCTCTTTTGTGGAAATAATATCATCACCAAGAATCATGTCAACCTTCTCCGCTATAGGAATTTTGGGAATAATTTTGGGAGTGGAGGTAGGCTTTGGGGTTCTCACAAGGTGGGGTCACACAAGGCTTAATTTGAATTGGATTTGGGGGTTTAACTCCGGACCTTCAAAGTCTACTAAATCTTTTATGTTAGAAAATGAATAAATGTTGAATTCTGCAAGCAGATCCACCACGCAAGCGTTGTTATTTTTTTATTTTTATTTTTATTTTATTTTATTGACTATTCTAAATGATTTGCACTTCTAGCATGTAATTTCCCGGACGAATCCGTACCATTACTGAGTTACAAACTTTAATAGATTTAAATTGTCGTTTAGAATCAGCATAAAGTTTATACTTATTATTGCTCTATTCAGTTAGGCCTGCAATTTTCTTAAGCAAGTCATGCAGATGTAATGTAAATGCGTCATGTGATATGCGAATTCATATGTCTAAAACTCAAGACTCAACAAGATGAACATGAGGTGGAGTAAGAGACTTGATATGCAAGATGAATGACATGCGTTCACACACAAATTTCAAACAAAAAAAACTTTGGAAGACAATAGACTACAAAACACACACAAACACATAGCTAGAAAAAGTGGACAAGTCCCAAAAAGAGTGGATTTAAAGTGTTCGGTCTAAGGGAACTGGGGTAGGGGGCGAAGTGAAAACACTATTAGCTACCAGGGCACTTCTATAGGTGGTTTCAGTTAGGGTCGGCAGCAGTCTCCTAGTGGGGGTAGTGTCATCTAACAAATTCATCCAACTATGATAGAAGTGGTCCTTATCCTGGTAGGACGAGGCTATAACGGGTAAAATGTATGAATCAGGAATGACACACTCGACCAAATATAAATCCAATTGAGCAGCTCTAAAGTTAGCTCTAATGAAATAAGAGGGGGCTCATTATTCAAATCAGGCTCAAAAACTTTCAGACTCAAAGTACTGTCTTCCGAAAGAGACCCAGGTTTGGTTGCAACCCTAAGATTCATGGGTTCCGTTTCACTTAAATCGGGTGATAAATTCGATTGACTTACTTCCAACTCGAGATTATCTAAGTCGCCATCAGAATTATCCAAAATTAATTCTGAATTATCCTAAGCTAAATCAGACTTATCCAAAATTAAATCAGAATTATCCGGAGTCATCTCAGTAGGTGTTACAACTAAATCAGGATCTTCCAAATTTAAATCCAAAGTGTTCGAAATCCGGTTGATTTTTTCCGAGATAACATTACTATCATCCAGGCATACTTTGTCCAAAGACTTGGCTTCGAGGAGACTAGGATTGGGGTGGGTTAAGGTGTCGACGTTTAAAGGTTCTAGCTTTCCTAGTTCAGGATTTAAGTCATTCAGGGAGTCTGATTCAATTACTTTTGTTCCATCCTCAAAGAAGTCTTCGTTATCCTTAATATCATTAGCATCCACGAAATGGATGCACTCAATTTTAGGTTCAGAGGGCGTTTTCTTGTTAATGCATTTCTTTATCAAAAGTACACTTGCAGGGTCAAGAACTGGGGAGGCTAAAGGTTGACAGGGATGGCTAGAAGTAGGATCATGTGGGGAGTCATAAGAGATTGGTCCAACAGAAGACCCAGTAGAGGATCGACCATCAAGGTTAGATGAAGACCTATAGGGTGGGGCAGCAAACCGGATGTTACTAATGGGTGGGTGGTCTTGACCACAGTAAGGTCTACGGGTTGTCCCAACGAAAGAGGTAGGGTGATGCTTTAGATGACGGTCACTAGTAGAGGGTCGGTATTTTAAATTAAGATCTCGCCTCATGTCTTTCCAAGTGGTGTAATCACCGCGAGACTCTTTATGATCTTCCAATCTTGCCCAAAATTGAAGAGTCTGACCTTTAAGGTGAGATTTAGCGATGCTAACCTGGTGGGACTCGGGGATATGTCGCGACTCAAAATAGTCCTCTAGTTGTCTAACCCATTCCCTAAAGTAGTAAGCGTCCAAAGAACCATCAAAGGTAGGCAGGCGATAAGGTGACTCTAAGTGAGGTCGTGGAAGCCTAGGCTCAGGTCTCGGGTGATAAGCTGAGTGGGACATGTAATTAGGGTGGGGATAGTCAACGGGTTTCTCCGTCATAATTCTAGTCATATTGCCCACTAGGTTAACGATGTCATCTAAACTCTTTTGGAGTCTTATCGGGTCCATTGGGTGAGTGTCAAGTGAAACCTAGTGAAGATTGGGTGCAAGGTACCACTCTCTTCAAAGAGAAAACACCATTTCGACTTGCTATAAGGTGCAGGAAAATATTAAACAGCAAGCTACAAGAATGATTTAAGTGATCTAGGCATTTGGAATGGTTGCTAAGGCTTGGACGACACCTAAATCAAAGGTTAGACCCACTTAAATGCCACCAAACAGTGCAGGAAGTTAAAGGGCAGCAAGCTAAAAGGATAGACGAAGTTATCTAGGCAGATAGGTTGGACTCAGGAACGTGGATAACAAGTAAATACTACCTAAAACTCTCCCAAACGGATGCTAATAGGTGCAGGAATAAAGTGGACAGCAGGTTCAGCCAAGGGTTATGTAGTCTAAGTGTTTTGGTAAGGTCTTATGGTGAGGACAGCACCTAAACAGCGACGAAAAGTTCTCTAAACGATGTCTAACAGTTGTTGGAATAATGTAGAATGCAGCTACAAACAAGGTCTTAGTTGCCCTTAGCAGTTAATAACAAAGTAAGTCTAAAGGCAGCACTCACACGATAGCTAGGACAACTTAAATGCCAAAATATGGTTGCAGGAAATGCACTTGCAGCGGTGAAAACAGTGAATAAACTCTAACGAAGCAATGATATGCATGCAAGTTTTAAGCTACAATGAAAGGCTATACCCTAGGATGTTTTTCTACATATGTCGTGCATGCCTACCATGCTCTGATACCAAATGATGTGATACAAAATCCATGCGAAGGTGATTTTCTTAAAGAAGTTTGCACGCTTAGATTTAGAGGCAATAATAAGTAAGATCTTATACGGAATTGAACGATAAGATAAATATTAAGTGGTACTTAGCTTAGGTTAATTCTCATGCATTGAAGTTAAGTTCAAAAGATAGCCATCTTAATCCAACATTGCATACATAGATTGTTTCAACAATAAATTTCAATACTAACAATAAGATTAGGCTATGAATGATCTCTCACACAACTCTTCTAATTACTAGGCTTTAGCGGAGAAGCATTAATAAGATCTTCATGAAGATAATAAAATTCACATTCAAGGATGCAACTATGAAGATAGATAGTCGGGTGTCGAGGTTACCCAAAGACAAGAGGGGGTACGCACTCTGGCAAAGTTGTTTGCAAGTTGGGAACGACGTGGACAACAACTTGGTCTTCTTGGAACAGCAGTTTTGTAAGGTAGTGGAGCTGGGATCTCAAGAAAAGAGACCTCAACTTCTGGACAGCAACTTAGAGGTGTATAACCAGCAACAAATGAAGATCGGAATACCAGTTTGGCACGTGAAATGCTTCAAATCGCAGCTAGACAAGATCCAGAAAATGTGACAGCCATTCCCCAAGTCAGAGAGGTCTTGGATAGCTGGATAAGCCTCTCGGGAATCCAGGATAGCAGGAGGAGACTTGCTGTATTAAATGGACAACAATTAAAGATTTTCCCAAAGAGGGAAATCCTGGAGTGAGGGCATTGGGAAGAGACGGTTATGGCTGCCAAGGGGTGCCGTTACATGTAGTCAATAAAACTTTCAGTTAGGAGTAATTATATTAAATCAAATCCAATGAGAATTTAATTGGGATTGATTTAGGGGCTTTTAATTGGGAATTAATAAAAGAAAGAAATCAGGAGGAGGAAAGGGGTGGCGGGTCCAAGACAAGAGGGAATCCGTTTCAATTTTCAGATTTTGAAATCTGAAATTGAAACTGATGAAATCTGGAATTAATTATGTGAGGGGAGGCATTAAAGAGGTATTTAAGTGAGGTGGAAATTAGAGAGAGAAGCAATGGGGTGAGGTGGCCGGCCATAAGGAGAGAGAAAGGAGCTTGGTAATGAAAAAAATGGAGCCCTCAATTAATGACAGATTTTAATAACAAAAATCTGAATGGAACTTTAGGTTTCAATTTAGGGAAGTTTCCTAATGCATGACAATCAAGAGAATTGATTTGAATTTCAAATGAAAAACAATTAAGAAAATTGCCAAAATCAAGGATCTAATTAAGGAAAGTCAATTATGTCTCATGGGAGATTTAAAATTCCCATGGAGGGAGGCCGGCGGCTAGAGGGGAGGGGGGAACGGCACCAAAGGGGGACGGGTGGAGGGCCGGCGGGTGGTGGCTGCTTGGGCGCCGGTGGCTGGAGGCCGGTGGCTGGGCGCTAGCAGTTGGAGGCCGGCGGTGAGTGGAGGTGGCCGGTGGCTTTGGGACCAAGAGTGCCGGCGGGTGGGTGGGGAAAACAGTAGAGGAGAAGAAAAGATATGGGGTAGAAAACTAAGAGCTCCACCAAGGGGCTGTTGGGTATTGCTTTGAGCCTCTCCTAGGCTTTCCTCACTTGAGAACTCACAAAGAGAACTCTAGAACTCACAAAGAGATCCAACACTAACATTTTCATTCACAATAATCATCATCCCTTTCTAAGAGGAAGGGGAGGGCTTAAATAGCCAAATACATGAAGGAAAATAAAAAGACACAATTGCCCCTAGGGCTAACATAAAACAAAGCCCTCAAGTGAGGGTAGAAATGGAAAAGTACAAATAACAAATAAAATACATCAAAATAAATAGACACGATCGTAGCCGGTTATCTCCGATGTCCTCCTACAGCCTGCATTTTGTTTTAACCCGATCTTGTGGAATTTGTTCTCATTCACAGTTGATGGAGTGTGACTTTTGAAAGCTGCAAGAAATCACTGGTTAGTATTCATAAACAGAGAAAACAGAGAAATGGATTAAGAGCTCTTTTCATTTCATCATCTGTTTGTTCCTATGAACAGTGCCGTATATGTAGGGAGAAACTCTAACAGAAAGTGTAAAAGGGCAGAGCCGTTTCTGTGACTGCCAAAGGTAGCCATGTGCTCCACTTCCGTGAGTAAGTGTGGTATGATGACTATCAGGGCATGATAACAGCCTCCCTCAAGCTGATGGTGCCGGAGAAACCATAAGCTTGGTACGTAGATTCGTAAAACGAAGACGAGGAAGTGCCTTAGTGAATATATCAGCGAGTTGATCTTGGGAACTAATGTGATGGACATTGATAGCAGCTGACTTAATGCAGTCCAGTATGAAATGATAGTCCACCTCGATGTGTTTCGTTCTTGCATGAAACATAGGATTATATGCAAGTGCGATGGCTGAAACATTATCACAATAGATAGATGTAGGTGCTGAAATTGGAATTTGAAAATCAGCAAGAAGTCGCCGAATCCAAATGATATCAGTTGCTGTTGTAGCTAAAGCCCGATATTCAGCTTCCGCAGACGAGCGAGCAACCGTAGATTGCTTTTTAACACATCAAGATAGAATAGTGTTGCCAAGAAACAAACAGTATCCGGTAGTAGATTTTCTAT
The DNA here is from genome assembly GCA_016618105.1 of Dendrobium huoshanense. Lineage (NCBI taxonomy): Eukaryota > Viridiplantae > Streptophyta > Magnoliopsida > Asparagales > Orchidaceae > Dendrobium > Dendrobium huoshanense. The sequence goes on along the minus strand of CM028346.1, from coordinate 46,189,905 downwards.
CAAATGGATTCCCCGCCCAATCCGTATCGGCATAAGCACGCACATCAAATGAGGTTGGACTGATTTGAAGGCCATAGTCTACGGTGCCTTTAACATAGCGAAGTAAATGTTTTAGTGTCTGGAAGTGATGTTGCAAAAAAGTATGTATAGATTGACACAGTAAATTTACAGTATAAGCAATGTTCGGACGAGTAATCGTCAAATATTGCAATGCACTTACAAGTTGTCGAAATAATTCTGGATTTTCAAACGGCTTTAAGGCAATTGTATCTACAGGTTGTTTCACGGGAATGGGTATGGCAACCGGCTTGCAATTGTCCAGACCTGCATGATGTAATAAATCCAAAGCATATTTGGATTGACAAATATGATAGCCGTTAGCATGAGAAACAGCTTGAATGCCTAAGAAGTAGCTGAGAGTGCCAAGGTTCCTAATATGGAACTGTTGATGGAGGTTAGACATCAGCTCAGCAATGAAGTCGGGGTTATTACCGGTGACTAAGATGTCATCCACATACACGATAAAGTATATCAGATTAGAGTTATAATTGTATATAAGCAAGGATTGATCGGCTTCACTATGCCGAAAGCCCCAGGTTTGCAAATGAGTAGTGAGCTTAGCAAACCATTGACGTGGGGACTGTTTAAGTCCATATATATATGGCTTTTTGTAGTTTGTAAACGTAGTCCGGATGCTGAGAATCCTTGAACCCCGGAGGCTGGTGCATGTAAACAACTTCATTCAAATCCCTATGTAAAAATGCATTGGAAACATCTAACTGAGTAATTTGCCAATGATGGTAAACTGCAGCTGTAATGAAAAGGCGAATGGTGGGTAATTTTGCCACCGGACTGAATGTTTTAGTATAATCTATCCCATATTCTTGCCGGTGACCTTGTGCCACCAAACGAGCTTTATGTTGAGCAATCGAACCATCTGATTTTCTTTTTGTTTTATAAATCCATTTGCATCCAAGAATAGTTTGAGAGTCGGGCGGTGGCACAAGAGCCCATGTGCCTTGGTGTTGAAGAGCTTGAAATTCGGCTCACATGGAATCACGCCAGCATTTGTGCTTGCTGGCAGCCGAAAAACAGGTAGGATCTGATTCTTCCACTAGTAAATGTTGCAGATCAAATACAGCTTTGGGCTTTAACGTTCCAGTTTGCAACCGAGTCACCATGGGATGTCTAGTAGGTGGGAGTGATGTAGTAGGAGCAGAAGCAATTGAAACCGGTGAATGAGCAGGTGAGGATGTAGATGGAATATCGGGTGGACTGGGTATATGAGAGATATCAGTGAATTGAGGATTTGGAATATGAGAAGTAGTAGGAACTGAAGAAGATATATTTGAAGATGAGTGCAAGTCCTGTTGAGATGAAGGATAGGGAACCAGTAACAAAGGAGGAGAATTTGAATGTACAGTTGGTTTGGTAGACGGTGGTATGGTGGATGTAGAAGACTGAAATGGGAAAACCTGTTCATGAAATTGAACGTGGCAGGAAATCAGAATTTTGTGATTATTGAGATGATAACAACGATATCCTTTATGATTGGAACTATATCCCATAAATACACAAGCTGAAGATTTTTGAGCGAATTTGTGAGGAGAAGATGGTTGAAGCCATGGATAACACAAACACCCAAAAACTTTGAGATGATAGTAAGAGGGAATATGATTATATATATTTTGAAATGGAGACATAGAATTTGTATTTTGGGAGAGAAGACGATTAATCAAGTAAACCGCCGTTAGTACAAATTCAACCAAAAAATTGGTTGGAAGATGAGCCTGTATTAACAGAGTACGAGCGGTCTCAATTATATGACGATGTTTACGCTCTGCTATTCCATTTTGCTGTGGCGTATAAGGACAACTAAATTGATGTAAGATGCCATGAGTAGAGAAGAAATTCTTAAATTGTAAACTGGTGTATTCACCGCCTCCATCAGATCTGAAAATTTTAATTTTTGTAGTGAATTGTTTTTCGACCATGGCTTTAAAGTGAGCAAATTTGGAAAATACTTCAGCTTTAGTACACATAGGATATACCTAGGTAAAGCGAGAAAATTCATCAAGAAAAAGAACATAGTAACGATATCCATTAAATGATAGAACTGGGGATGGACCCCGTACATCAGACACGACTACTTGAAATGAAGAAGTACAACGAGAAGTAGAACTGGGAAAGGGAAACCTATGACTTTTTGCAGTTTGACAAGGATGACATATATCATTAGTTACAGAAATATGTAAAGTAGGAAAACTTGAAGCTAAATTGGATAAAACATCTTTGTGAGGATGTCCCAATCTGGCATGCCATAGAGACGAACTAGTAGTGGTCACGAGAGCCTTTGAAGATGAACTGGACGAAATGACGACTGAGTACAGACCGTCATGGCAGGGACCCGAGAGAATCAAATGATTGGTTTTCCGATCCTTTATATCATAGCTATGAGATGAAAAAGACACAGTGCAAGCATTGTCAGAAGTTAGGCGGTGAACTGAAAGGAGATTATGAGAGACTTTAGGGACATGTAGAAGAGGCGAGAGGGAAAACTTACATTTCGGGGTAGGAAGAAGACCTTGGCCCGAGTGAGAAATGGGTAGTGACTGACCGTTGCCTACTTGAACTTGTTGAAAGCCATGATAAGGGTGAGCTGTGACCAGTTGATTTGGATCATTTGTAATGTGAGATGTCACACCTGTGTCCAGAATCCAATCAGTAGAGCTGCTGCCATTGTCTGTAGCTTCAGCCACAAATGCAGAGGGGTTGCTTTTGGTGTAATTGAGATTTGTGCAATGCCAGCATTTCTCAGCTGAGTGACCGAGCTTGCCATAAATATGGAACTCAATACGTGGTGAAGATGTTCGGCCACCACGGGAAGACGAGAACCTGCCGCAACCACGGGTATTGCGAAAGGGCTGACGCGGCGAACCTTGAGAAGAAGTTGCAGCAAGAGCCAGTGAAGTATCCGAAATCTGAACTGAATGAAGAGCTCTGGCCGCTTCATTTTCAAGGTTTGTCTCCTCGCTGCAGAGTAACGAATAAAAATCATCTAGATTGAGCGGCTGGAGGTTTGTGCGTATTGCCGTTTTGAAACCTTGATACGACGCCGACAAACCATTTAAAGTGTACATAATTACATCCTCCGATTCCAAGATGCAGCCGGCACCAGTGAGTTGATCGACTTTGACTTTGATGTCGGTTAAAAACTGCTGCATAGTCTTGCTCCCCATGGAAATGTATTTGAGATCATTTTTCAGTTGCAGGATTTTAGACCGATTAGAAGATTGCAACCTTTTTCCGATGGTCAGCCAAATCTCCGAACATGAATCGAGATGAAGGACATAGGGTAGAAGAGATGCGAAGATAGTAGAAAATAAAGCAGCAGCCAAATTTTGATCGATTAACATCCACGTAGCATACAAAGGATTGAAGCTTACAGAGCCATTGGCGGAAACAATTTGACGAGATGGGTGTGCAATGGTTCCGTCAAGATACCCTTCGAAGTCGTTCGCTCGAAATACTTTGAGCACTTGCGATTTCCAGGTGAGATGATTATCTGGGGTTAGTTGGATAGTAATGACATTCTTAATGGTGGACATTAAGAATTTCAACTGAGGAGGAATGTTCACCGTTCCCAGAAGCTAAGCGGCATCAGTAATCGGAGCGGGAGCAGGATGTTGAGCGGCATCGGCAGTAGAAGAATTATTGGAAGCCATCAAATAAAAAAAAACACAAGCCGTAAGGCTTACACGGGCTCTGATACCATGAAAGCTGCAAGAAATCACTTGTTAGTATTCATAAACAGAGAAATGGATTAAGAGCTCTTTTCATTTCATCATCTGTTTGTTCCTATGAACAGTGCCGTATATGTAGGGAGAAACTCTAACAGAAAGTATAAAAGGGCAGAGCCGTTTCTGTGACTGCCAGAGGTAGCCATGTGCTCCACTTCCGTGAGTAAGTGTGGTATGATGACTGTCAGGGCATGATAACAACTTTGTTGTTGACGAGGAATATATTGACATATAAGCTATTTCAGCTTCGATTTAATCAAGGAATATTATAAATGGATGGTGAACAACAACTATGAAGCTAAAACTATATGAGCAGTCCTTTCACTGGCTATTTACTGTAGATCTTAGCCCTTCAAAATTTTTTATAATTATTGGAAAATTGTGCGAACCCTTCTCGTGAAAGGAACACCAAAGCAGAAAGAGAAATTGGAAACCAAAATTAAGAAATACAGATTATAGCCCTTCATACTCATAAAATGTAAACATGTTCCATAATGAAATCTTAGTGTCATGGATGGATTAATTTTTTAACTATTAACTATGATTTTAGTCACTTGTTTACTGTCAGGTCTTTTAAATTCAACATGCTTAGTATGATTTCATACAATTTGCTTTTCTTTGTAATGGCTAATTTCTGTATTTATAGTTGTTTTACCTGACAGAGCACTTGTTCTGGATTGGGTTTTTGCCGATGGGCCACCACTACAGTCAAAAGTTTTTGATAACAACAACTACCAGGATTTCCATGCCGCTATAAGGAAAGGTTTATCTGAAGAAATCTACTGGTTAGAAGAAGAAGATAGAATATTTAGGAAGCTTTGGGACGAAAGAAGATTTAAAGAGGAGGCTGCACGTAAGAAGGTCAGTCCATTATATGCTATGGCCCTTGAAGTTGTGTAAATTGTTCAAAACCAGTCCTAATGTAGTATAAATTTCTATTAATGCTTATCTTGCATAGAGCTTCTTACTTGGTATTTATGTTCTTGCTATCACAGGCTGAGAAAGCAGCACGTTTGAAGGCTGAAACAAAGGAAAGAACTTTGAAAAGGTTTTTACTGTCTCAAAAGCATGTAGTGTATACAGAGCCACTTGTTATTCAAGCTGGAAAGATGGTTAGAGTTTTGTATAATCCCTTTAACACAGTTTTAAATGGGAAAGAAGAGGTTTGGTTCAAATGTTCATTTAACCGTTGGACTCATCATAATGGTCCACTGCCACCACAAAAGATGGTGCGGGTGGGTACTGATACACATCTCCAAGCACTTGGTAAGTTCGTCTATGTCAAATGTCTCATTTATGGGACTTGCAAATAGTAATTGTAATCATAAATTTTTGATATACAATATATTACTGACCTCCTTTATAGGATTCATCATCAAACTATCAGGACACTCCTCATAGATTCATTTTCATGCCTTGTGTTTTCCTGCCGGGCCTTTTATTATTTCATATTCCCATGAGGTACCATAAAAGATCTAGTGAAGGTGGTAGGAATGAGTGGTAAAATTCACCTTTTCTTGAGAGAAACAATTGGAACCATATATTTGGTAGAGGTAGCATGGATCCAACAGGAAGTCTTGTGCTTGAGACATTTGACACCAGGTACAAGGTAAGCTCCTTGGTGAATATGAATTCTGTGTACTCCCTAACGAGTGTTACCACAATGCGCAAGCTCGATGCTAAGGCTTAACACCTATAGTTGGTTACGAATAGAAGAGTATCATTGAATGGGTACGTTACACCCCAAAATGACTTCTAGGTAGACATAAAGCGAACAGAGAAATACATGACTACACTTTATATTTTATAACTTCTAACATATACAAAATTTAAAATGTTAACCGTTTAAGCGCATTATAATATTTTGTAACACAAGCAAATTCAAATAATAATTATCCTTTCATTTATGGATGTAACGCCCCACAATACCCCTTAATAGTATTATAAAGTGTCACATGTATAAACATAACATTTTCAGTCATCTATCATATGATACTTTTCATTATTTGGAAATTGATATAAAAGTTGTAATAATGTATCATTTATTGCATAACCGGAAGCATCTATAAATTCCAAATTACTTCAAATATGTACTTACAGAGACATTAATAAAAATCTCAAATAGTGTCCAATGAACTATCTGCATACCTCAATAGTAGACTTACAAACAGATTTAAACACTAACATATAAAATTTAAATACTTGCAACTTAGTCTGCTTTGACCTTTTCCTTTCCTTTTCATGTAACAGTCAGTATAAAATAACTGGTGAGTTTTGAGGCTGCGGGCTTTGAAAATTCGGCCCCGACCTCCGCTCGACACTGTTTGCTTTTTCTTCGGCGAGGGAGTTTTAACGGATTTAGGTTTGTAGATAAGACATTACCTAGAGATTTCGTCCTCATTTTGTGAGGACTTTATGATATGAGTTCTGGTTTCTTATAGGCGCAAGCCCCTATAGTTAATTACCCCTCCCAATAACAAGAGAGAATTTTCGATTAAGGCTAATCGTCAATCAAATATGTAGATAATACGTGTTATCTGACATATAATAGCAGCATGGGTTTGGGAATTTGAAGGTTTGAAGGGTTGAAAATTTTGATATTTAAAATAAAAATTTCACCATCTTGCACTTAAAAAAGGATGGTGGGGGAATGGATGATAGACCCGATCAAGATCCCATGGTTCCATCATCCCAGGCCATTGTGGTCCTTTGTCTATTTAGTTAGAGGAGGTTGTCGACCGAACCTGACAGAAGGATCCCTAACAGCAGCCATGGGTTGCTTCGTCCAAGGGCATCTTATAAGCCTGGGGTGAATGTTTGTCTAAGGTGACAAATTTGAATTCACCTTAGCTAACGGAGGGCTTTATGCCCTATCGATTATATCCTATTGATTCATATCTCAAGGATTTGATGCCACTAAGGAGCGTATTGGCTCTGGCCATAACCGGTATTTCGTGGTGCCATTTGGCACAAAACCACTCGGTTCAGAGGGCCCTGGGTCATAACCGTTTATTCTGCGGTGCCATTTGGCTGCAAAATTGCCGGTTAGATGACACGTACCACGTCCTTATTGGCAGAATATTATTTGAGAATGGATCTTAGTGATATTTTTGACTAGGCATTAGCTCTTTGTGAGCTGAAGTTATATTTGAATTTGTCCGCCTCAGCAAACTTTTGCGGAGGGTGTATGAATTTTGCTTTGAGTGGTTGATGATTAAGTTTCAATTTTAAATATCTGAATCTTGGATTTTTTGAGATTTTTGGATTTCAGAACTTATGGAGTTTTGGATTTTTGGGCATTTGGATGGAATTTGAAAGTATTTGTGAAATTAACTCCTCCGGTTGAGATTTTTATTCAACACGGCCATCATCGGGGTATATGGGGTCATTCATTTGAAAATATTTGTATTTTATGGATGAACCTCGTCGACTTTGTTGAGCTGCCAACAGAGGATCGAGTTTCTCGGGCTTCATGCATTTGTTTGCGAATTTTCTTTATTAAAGGCCTTGAAGGTCTAATATGAATGTATAAAATAAATATTCCGATCAACTTCGTGACTGTATATTTATCCGATGGTTCAAACCCTGTCTACTCATATTTACCTGCTTATGAGGATCGAGTTTCATAGGCTTCACGCATTTGTTAATGAATTCTCTTGATTATAGGCTTTGAAGGCCTAATATGAATATTTAAAACAAATATACCGATCACTACAACCGTGTATTTGTTTGATAGTTCAAATCCTGTCAACTTCTATTGATCTGTATAGAAAAATTAGGTTCGAACTTGAATTCACTTATTGACCCGCATAACATTCCTAGACGTCACGTGTGTACCAATAACACGCTCGCCGGGGCTCATGCTGGTGTTTGAGAATTTCATTGATTGGACATACCCATCGTGAACCTATGTGTATACAAACTATAGTGCATGTGCAGGGGCAGGGGCGGAACCAGCTCTAATTTTGAGGGGGGGGCAATTTTAATATAAAAATAATTAAATAAAAAAATAAAAATAATTAAATATAAAAAAATTATATATATAATATTATGAAAAGTTGTTTTAATTTTTTATAACTTTATATTTTATCTAAAAAAAATTTAGCTTCCAAATGCAAACAAAATATCTATCTAAATCATCACCATATTTTCACCTACAAAAAAAAATTTAAAAAAATATTGCTAGATCAAGAAACAAATATACATAATTGATATTCTTAATCAAATCATTCATATTTTTTTTGCACTAATTAACTCATTTTAAAAAAGTATTTCTAAACTAAAATTATTGCATAGAAAAATGAGCCATCTTTACTACCCATTGTCATAGTAGTTAAAAAACAAAGAATATATATACATTGAGAGAAGATAAAACAAAAAATGCAATGTATGATAGAGATGAATAAAGCTGTCAAGTAGGGGCAAAAAGGTTTTTTAGGGGGGCAAAATTGATTTTTTAGGAGGGGCAAAAAGTATTTTTTACTCTCCTATAAGTTATTTTTTTTTTGAGGGGGGCAATTGCCCCCCATGTAAGATGGGGTTCTGCCCCTGTGCAGGGGTACTTTGAAATATTTTAGCAAATCCTGGTAGTTGCCATTTGAATACACAACATTTCATTTGAGAACTTATACACGCCTTCTGTCTGCAAGTACGAGTGTTGCGGATCTAGTGGTGGTCGTTGTAGATTGTAGACGCCTTCTGTCTGTTTGTATAATTGTTGCAGATCCGGTGGTGGTGCGTTATAGATTGTAGACGTCTTCTGTTTGCTTGTATAAGTGTTGCAGATCCGGTGGCGGTCGTAGCAGCTTCTGAATTGAATTGTTTGCTATTTTATACAAGTAGACTGCCGTGCACTACTTGTTGATTTTTGCAGGTGGATTGTAGTGCACTAACGAATTTCTTACTTTTGCATACATGTGAATTATAGCGTTATCACCTGATTGTAATGAGATACCTCATTGTTCTGATGTAAAACTCTCTTTTCTCATTCACCTGGAGGGTTCTTATTGAAATCCGTAGCCATTGCCTTGAAAAGGACTCTTTTCAAGCTCTTTAACATAGTAGACTTGTTACTTCTGGTGTTTGTGGACACCATAACTGTTTTTTTCTTAAATTTATGACTAAGAAGAAGCTTTGGAACACTAGAAAGTTTAGTTTTAATTTATTCAAATATAATCTTCCATTCTGCCAGGAGGTGTCATTTTTCGTACATCAAGCTGTCTTCGTGCTCGATGTACTCATAGATCTTAGTTACTGTTGTCATAGGTGACATCTGTACTTGTGTCCACAGGGGTTCATTATACTTACGATATATCCACTGTTGTTTTCCACAAGCGGCTCGTGTACATTTGCGAGAGACCGTTGTATTCACTACGACCTCTTAGAAATTCTCGTAGAAGAGCCATTTGCATAAGTATCATATCCACCTTTCACCAATCTCTGGTGGTTTGATGTACTTGTTTGCAAGGACGAATCTTCCGCCATCAAGTGGTAGTATTGCCATCTCAATATATAGGCATTGTTGCTAGTGTTGGAGGTTTCAATAGTGCATATAGGACACACGTATGCATTCTATAGCCATTTGTTGTTCTTGCAGATATGGCGCATTTAATCTCAAAGGGACTTGTATGTGCTTCAAATATGTTGCAATCATCTTTCGCAAGCATCGGGGTTTCACCTCCCACTTGCAACTTGTTGTTATCTTGGATAACCGTACATTTAGACTTTGGTTTGTTCGTTCATCCAAAGCCCAGTCCTATGTATTTCATCAAGGTTCCCTATCATTCATGTTGCTAAAGTCCCTTGCGACCGGACCCGAGTTCAAATTCCACTTGAAATTGTACATTTCGAGTTCAAAGTTCAAGCTCAAGTCCTTGTTCAAAGTCTTGTTCATCTTATTTGATATCCAAATCAAATGCAAGACCGAGTCCATTGTTGTCCTTGAAAGTTCAAGTTCTTTATTGTTCATGTCAAGTTTGGATCCAACTTGAGTTCAGTTTGAGTTCCTTGTTCTCCACATCTTGTTCCAGTTTTGAGTTCAGAGTACAAGTTCAAGTGGTCTCGTTTAATTCATTTCATTTTCAAATTGAGTTCAAGTCTGAGTTCACTCGAGTCCGAGTTAGGTGCACAAGTTCACATGTCCCTTGTATTCAATCCGGTTCGAGTTCAAAGTACATGTTCAAGTGCTCGTTCAGGGTCTTCTGAAGTCCTTGCAAGTTCAATTTCATGTTCACTTAGATATGAATTTAGTTCTAGTTTGATTTTATTTTATTTGAGTTTGAGTCTTGATTAATCGTTTAGATTTTGTTCGAGTCCACAAGTTCACTGTTCATGTTCATTTGAGTCCAAGTCTTTGTTCTTTTGAGTTCAAATCAGGTCTGAGTGTGATCGTATATTCACTTGAAATTTCGGCAGCCTCCTGGCGTCTCCCCCGTTTTGGGGAAAACTACGAGAAACTGGACCTTACCACCACGCGCAATAAAGGCGTGTATGTGGTCTTCATGTAATAACCGGTTCGGCCCCGGTCGGTTCAGTTGAACCGGCCGAACCTATACTAATAGGCGGACGATACTATTCGCGAAACAGAGCAGTTTCGCGAATAGAGGAGGGCGGATGGTCGGGCTTCATGCGAGAGCGAGGTAGGTTTCTTCTTTCTCCAATTTTAGCAAATGATTACCTTCTAGGATAAGAAATAACGATTCCTTTTCATTCTTATCGTTATCAGAGTGTTATTTTGGGAGAAGTGTTGTAGAATTTGTAGCAAAATGTATTCCTTGTCAGATGATCAAAGCAGAACATCAAAAGCCAAGTGGACAACTGCAACCCTTACCTATACCTGAGTGGAAATGGGAGGATATTGCAATGGATTTTGTGATTGGATTACCCAGGTCAAGGCAGAGTCGAGATGCAATATGGGTTATTATTGACAGATTAACCAACTCAGCTCATTTCTTACCAATCAGGCAAACAGATTCAGTAGAGAAGTTGGCAAAATTATATATTGATGAAATTGTGAGATTACATGAGATTCCAAAATCTATTGTTTCAGATAGAGATGTCCGTTTCACTTCTAAACTATGGAAGAAAATTCAGGAAGCTTTGGGCACACGATTGACTTTCAGTACAACAATTCATCCACAGACAGATGGACAATCAGAAAGAACAATTCAGACTTTGGAGGATTTAATGCGATTATGTGTACTAGATTTTGGAGGAAATTGGGAGACTCACATACCGTTGATTGAATTTTCTTACAACAATAGTTTCAAGCTAGTATTGGAATGACACCATATGAGGCCCTTTATGGAAGAAAGTGCAGAACACCCTTGTGTTGGGTAGAAACTGGTGAAAGAAAGGTGATTGAAACTGAACTGGTAGATGAGGCTACTAGCAAAATCAGATTGATCAGAGACAGATTAAAGGCGGTTCAAGACAGGCAACAAAAATATTATGATGCAAAGCACCGACCAGTGGAATTCGAAGTTGGAGAGTTTGTTTTCTTAAAAGTTAGTCCAATGAAAGGTGTTCAAAGGTTTGGAAAGGTAGGGAAATTGAGCCCAAGATTCATAGGTCCCTATGAAATCATTGAAAAGATTGGGAATATGGCATACATATTGGATCTACCAGTACACATGCAAGGAATTCATAATGTGTTTCACATATCAGTGCTTCGGAAGTATGTCTCAGATGACTCAAAGAGAATACAGTCCAAATCGATTGACTTACAACCTGATTTGAAATATGTTGAGAAACCTGAAAGAATATTGGATTATGATGTAAAACAACTGAGACATAGGGCAATACCTTTTGTAAAAGTTTTGTGGAAGCACGGATCAGAAAGAGATGCCACCTGGGAGAAGGAAGCTGAAATAAGAAGTCAATATCCTCATCTATTTAACTAAGGTATGTGTTATTACTTGATTTAATTTTGATGACAAAATTTTTATAAGAAGGAGAGATTGTAATAACCGGTTCGGCCCCGGCCGGTTCAGTTGAACCGGCCGAACCTATACTAATAGGCGGACGGAACTATTCGCAAAACAGAGCAGTTTCGCAAACAGAGAAGGGAGGACGGTCGGGCTTCACGCGAGAGCGAGGTAGGTTTCTTCTTTCTCCAATTTTAGCAAATGATTACCTTCTAGGATAAGAAATAACGATTCCTTTTCATTCTTATCGTTATCAGAGTGTTATTTTGGGAGAAATTTGAAGAACAAGAGAAACGGACGAGAAGGATTAAGAGAAGAAGGTTTGTTGATTTTCTTTCGGATTTCTCGTATAAATTTCCTTCCTTTACTTCATTCCAAGTGAACAATATATTTCTTGAAAGATAAGGAAGGGATTGAAGCGAAGAAAAAGAAAAAAAAATTTTGAGATGAAGGATTTTGAGAGTTTGAGAAGTCTCCATTCAAAAGTGTAAGTGAATTCCTTCAAATTTCAGTTTTAATGATATTTAGAATTTAAATCAAAATATTATTTTGATAGAAGTAATTGTTTGAAATTAGGGTTTTAGAAAGTGAAAGATCAAGTCATAAGTGTTGATCCCGCGAGGATTCAACAAGAAGAGAAATTGATTCAATAGTAGATCAAGCATCAAAGACCTGAAAAGTTTAAAATGAGTAAATTATATTATTTATGTTTTATTTATGATTTCAATTTTCTAAATAATTGATAAAAAAAAAATCTTATATTATTAAATGTTGAAGACAAACCTTTATAATTTTATAGCCTTAAGAAAGAATCTATATGTTATAAAGGTTTAAAAGCTTATGTAAAAAGAAAAGAAATGTTTATAAAAATACATGTTAATTATGTTATATGAAATGGTAATAATAAGGATGAAAATGAGAAAAGAAAAGAAAAAGAGAATAAAGGAAAAGGGTATTGAAAAATGGCAGGAGTCACCCCCTTATGGTACTGGCTGGGGACGCCGTACTCGTGCACGAAAAAGGAAAAAGAAAATTCTATGGAAATGGGAAAAGGAAATCAAATGGAAAAGGTTGTACCTTTGGGTACTTTGAGACGGTGCTCCTGCGCAAATCAAATGGGAAAAGTAAATGTAAATGAAAATTTAAGATAACAATTGTTTCAAATAATATAAATGAAAATATCCAAAGAAGTATAAGTTAAGGAAATGAAAGAAATAAGGTTAAGAAATGATAGAAGATATCTTAATTAATTAATTATAATGAGCAACTTATATAGTTACCCACTGAGTTTACTTAGTAAACTCAAACCACGAGTTTAAATATTTCAGGTAATTCCTAAGAAAAGAAATGACAGAAAGAGAAGAACATGTTTACAGAAGACGCCGTGCAAATGATAACAAGTAAATTAGATTTTTGTGTTTAGTGGCTCTTCAGTTTATAGAAAAGTTTTTGATGATGAATTATTTTATACTTTTGGAAATGTACTATCGGCCGACTTTTCGTACCCGCCTCGTTAGATCGAGCATCCGGGATGGTTCGTGACACTTTAGTACCTGTTTAAAAAGACAGTTTGTTTTTCCCCAGCTCAAGGGTACTTATAAATAACCCCGTCTTGCCGTAGGTGCCACACCTAGGTCCCATCTCACCATGCGCAATAAAGACGTGTATAGGCGATTTTCAGGTGCGCCACGAACATTGAAGTGGGAGTTTAGATGATTACTCGCCTCGTCGTAGGCGCCGCACTGGGGTCGCATCCCACCACGCGCAATAAAGGCATGTATAGGCGGTTTTCCGGTCAGCCGCAAACAACGAAAACAAGCTCTCGGAGTTTTAGGGCAAAAGGGTTATACCTGCTCGGGGTTGACAATGGAGGCTCGTGGACCGAGGCAAGAGGAGGGTAAGCATGCTCTCTCCCTTTTTTTAATTAATTTTAATTAATTATAACTAATTATTTTTTAAAAATAATTAATTATAATGGCAATAATTAATTTTATTTAATTTTAATTAATAACAACTAATTAAAATTAAAATAATAAATTTTAATTAATTATAGCTAATTATTAGTCATAACAATTAACCATTACTAAAATAATTAATTTTAAATAATTATTATTAAGAATAATTAAATATAATTAAAATATATAATTATAATTTATTTTAATTAATCATTATTAAAATTAATTAACTATAATTAAACAAAATTAATTTTAATTATTGATAATAATAAAAAAGCAAAGAAGAACACAGGATTTATGACTGGATTTGAGCAGGATTTGTGCTAAATCTTGCCAAATCGGGCTTGATCGCCGTAAATCTCACGACGGGATAAATCCTCCATTTCCTTCTCTTTACCGTAAATCCTACGGCTCAGCGGACTTATAGGATCTGGTCGAAGAAGCGACCGAAAGGATGAAAGTTACCTTCACGGGCAAGCTCCCGTTCGTGCTTCTGATCTGACAGAAAGGGAAGGTCGACGAAGGGGCGAAGTCGAACAACGAGAAGGGAGCCGAAGGAGCGTACGCGAGGGAGAAAGTTGCTACCATAGTGAGCGAGCTTCGGTGTTGCTTTCGACCAAAATGTCATAGCATCCGATCGCAAGAAGGGAAAGTCATCGAGAGCGAAGTCGAACAGCCAGGGAGGGTGCGAAGAAGCGCGCAGAAGGAGAGAAAGTTACTTCACAGCCAGCGAATTGCCGTTCTTGCTTCCGATCAAACTGTCGTAACTTCCGATCCAATCGGGAAGGAGAAGTCGACGCTAGAGCGAAGTCGTACAGCCCGAAGGAGGTGAATAAGTGGCGTGTGAGGGAGAGAGGGAACCAGCCAAAGGTTTCCTTTTAATGACGAGCAAGGCAGGGTGAGGGGTCGTGCAATGTGGGCAACGATGTGCATCATGCGAGTCGTGCTGAGATCGTGGGGAATGGGGCAGAGCAGGTATGTTGTTTATATTTTTTTTGTTTTGTTTGTCTTAAGTACAGTTCAATAGAGGCTCAATAAGTTTTGTAAATTAAATAACAGTTAAAATACAATAATCAAAATAAATTGCAACATTAAAAGCATCATTGAATAAACTTACCTTTAATTGTAAAACATCATAAAATCATATTAAAAATTAGTCTTTACTTTCTCTGAAGTCTATATTAAATATCAATTTTAGTCTTTTAAAAATTTGACTAACTTTCATAAGAATGTTCAATGGAGCCCATGTAAATCTGACATTATCACCATTGAATTACATTGAGGTCCCTTTTGACTCTTTAGGGGTCCCTTTTGTCTTACCTGCTATGTAGGTATCATATCTTTGAGATCTTTTTTACCTCACTTACAATGTAGTGTCATATATATATGAACCTTTTTGCCATACCCGTAATTATAAGTTATACATCGTATTATAGCTAAACTTTACTTTAAATTGATATTCACTATGCTTCACATATTCAAAATTCATATTTTTTACATGCTTTCATCATGATATTTATGTTATACCATTTGTATAAAAAAATTGTATATGTCATATGTTGAGAATAAACTTTATTCCAAGATATTTTCAACTATAAAAATCTTTAAATACTTATATTATACTTTACCCTAAATATGATTCACTCAAATTTGCCAAAGATGTCTCATACATGAATACTTGATTGTTATATGCATAATTTAAAATCATCGAGTTTAAAGACTATCTTTTTACATTGTCATTAAAATTCCGTGTATATGTCTACGATGATACTATATATTCTTTAATTAAAACTTTGCATTACTTACCTTTTGCCGAGTTGTCTTCTCCAATTCTCTACTTCGTACCCTTCAACAATTATAAGTTACCTACAATCATTTTTTTAATTCTATATGTACTAAAATTTATTACTCAAATAAATTGTATAAAAACAATCCATACATATATAATCATTTACCTCGTAACCTTCTCTCTGCATATAATCAATGATAAATTCTTTTTAACTTCTTTTCTATACTTCTCTAGTATTCTCCTTTAACTGGAATTCCTTACCAAAATTCCTGTTTACAAATCCTGCTGTAGAATTTAGTCGATCTTTGTTATATATTCAAACAATACTTTGCGAATCTTGTTAATAGCCCCATTTGATAGTTTAGAACATTTTGGCGTGTATGGAAATGCTATAAATGGAGGTCCTGAATCCAAAATCTAGTTGTTTATAGCACGTAAGGAAAGTTATCATGCTCGTCTATACTTTTTGGTCAACGGCTGTAATGCTGTGTACATTTTTCATGTCTTAGTGTAGGCTTGTTTTCTTTTTCTTTCTAAATTGTCTACATATTGTTATATATTGGGTAAGAAAGAATATGCTCTCCGCACTAAGATTATTGCATATTAAATTAATTTTACTTGAAGAATGTGAAAATGTCAATACAAATTAACTTTTTTAATTTGGTAGGTTTACATAAATTTAGAAACACATCAAATCATAAATAATTCAGTTTATCATTTTTTTTAATATATTATCTTAATATAATTTAATGAATTCTTCTACATTTGTATTATTTCATATAATTAATTTAGAATTAAATATTATTGTTATAAGAAATATTTATTTATTTCTTATAGTATGCTATTTTTTTATCATCCCAGCTTCTCATGGGGTAAAATGCTAGTCTAAGCAACTAAGTATATTAGTTATTAAGCTTTTGTTTGTGTTTTTAATTGCTAGTTTTTCCATTCGTCTCAGAAAACATTTGTTTCGCAATGATTTTACGAAATATGCTATTACCTTAAACATGAGGCACGTTTTTTTTTTTTTTTTTGCATTGTTATAATAAACTAACAGTACATTTATTAAATATTTAGAAACATAAATAACCTCAGGCATCGGTCTTCAAGAAGGAATGGAGAATGGAAATTCATAAAGCCAACACTGATGATGTTGATAATGATTTAGAAAATGAGTACTAATTGAGTTAAGATATATCATTACTTAAACCTGTTAAAAAATTGTATCATATCATAGGATCAAGGCAATACTTGATTACCTACTGTTGAATGTCTAAAATAATATGGCGGTGTTTGAAGGGGAAAACGAGATTTTAAACCTTGGTCATATTATAAAAATGATTTGATATTTTATATATGTATATCTTTGTTTCTTATCATGCATGACATGTTTTGGGATTTGCTCGTATATTTACAAAATTTTCTGTTTGATTTTTCCAATAAATGTGACTTAAGTTTCTATGAAAAAATTGGAATGATATTCTTCGATTGCTTTCAAGGAAAAACTTCTTTACTTAAAGTGAAGCTTTCATAGTCATTGCTGCCCTACTTCCCTGAGATTGAAAAACATGCCATGTTCTTTTGGTTTTTTTTTTTGCAGTTAAGGTTCCATTAGATGCTTACATAATGGACTTTGTTTTTTCTGAGAGGGAAGATGGTGGTGTTTATGACAATAAAAATGGAATGGACTACCATATTCCTGTTATTGGGGGAATTGCTAAGGTAGCACCACTGAACATCATACATGTGGCTATAGAAATGGCGCCTATTGCCAAGGTAAAATAAAATATTAAATGTTCATTACAGTCTGTTGTGTACTTTGCCTAAGAGAAATTGTGATAGCGTTGTCATTTTTCCATCCTTTTACACTCTGTTCGAAAAAGTTAACAAATTTTTATCCAATTTTGTTTTTTAATGGGGAGTGTTAACGAAAAGGAATTAGTTACAATTCATTGGGAGGTCTATCTAATGCATATAAAGTATATGAAAATTAGAAGGGCTTGTTCTTTCTACTTGCAATGAGAATGCTTAAAACTTGATGCAGAAGTGTTACTAGGATCGAGGAACTATGCACTATAAAATAAATGAAAGAGGAGAGCACACAAAGAATAATTATGTGGCTTGGTTTCAGCCCTAGCCTACTTTGTTGTAGCACATGAAGAGAATTATGAAAACAAATCAAAAGATCGATCCAAGTCAAGATGCATTATATAATTTGAATTTTGTATTGTTCTTATTTATTTTTTTTTTTTCTGTGTAATTTGAAATTCAAATTCAATTTTGGGTAGTTTAAAAGTAATTTTGGACTTATCTTCATTGTATGGATGACCACACTTTGAAAATATGTTTCTTATATGCTACATTCATGAAAACCAACCATAACTACCCAAATCTGTCCCTTCAATTTTATCTCTTGTGATGGACCTGTAAATACTTTTATAAGTATGAATAAACTAGTTGACTTGCTATCAAAATTTATAAATGTTTCTTTCTTTTAATTTTGTTTGGTGGGTTCTAGATTGTCGGCTTGAAGTCTTTCAACCAAACATGGTATTTTACTGAGGGTCAAGATATTTGTATCTTCTCAATAATTTTCTCCTCTTTAGTATGTCTAATATCTCTATTTTCATCATCACTCATTAATCCATCATTCCTTGACATCTTCCTTAGGAAAATTTAAAAATAATTACTCTATTTTTGGCCTACCCTACCACATCACCCAATGTTTATTCAACATTACCCATCTACATCAATTAGCATTTGAGCCAAAATATGAATATCGAAAAGTTGGCAACAAGGCAACTAAAGATTGGAAGGGTTGGTAAGGAAATCATTTGTTCAACTAGCTCCATGTGTTTTAACTGGACTCATAATTATGTCCCTGTTTTCTCAGAAGTCAGTAAAGAGGGTCATATGTTTCGTTATTGTTTGCAAACTGGTCATTTTATTGGCTTCAATTCATGAGAACGTTAGATGATATATATTATTTTTTTTTTCTGACTAAAACACATAAATATATGCTTATGCAGTGTAATTCTGTCACTGAACCACCGTTAATGGATAGGATCTGCTGCCTGTAATGGATAGGATCTGCATATAGGCTTTTGGAAAGTATACGGACCAATACGAAGAATTCAGAAAAATAAGGAATTCATGTCCTAATTGCAGTTTAGTTGAAATGCAGGGATATAATTGCAATTCTCGATTTTCTCAATAACTTCACCTATTATAAATTTATTATTGGGGTATCATTCATACTTAAAAGATGCATATGACATCAGCTTAGCTATGAAAACTCAAAACTTTCTTAGTTTTTGAACGCTATTGATGTACAAGTTGTTTCTTAATATTGAATTATATTATTTTTAGTTTTTTACGAGTGAGTCATAATTATTTATCATCGACTTCTAAATCTAATTTATCTTGTTTAGAGAATTGTAAAACTTCTCATGATACATGGTTGTTTTCTTTTGATAGTTGTTTTTATATAGTACCATGTCCTCACGTGTGTCTTAACATGGGGTTAGGTTGGCATGCTTATGAGAAGCTCTTGAGTGTCTAATACCTTAGATAACACTTAATAAAAATGAATGAAAAAATTAGGATTTATTATACCGTTCCCAAATAGTTGGGATAATGTTAATGGCGATGATGTGTGTTTATTAAGAAGCTTTAATTGCTGCTATTGGTTCTTCAAATGAATGGAAATCCTTGTAGTACGGCTGATTTAATGGAACATTTTTTTTTCTTTCTGAAGTATTTTCCCTCCACATCTTCTGTTCTCCGTTTAATCATTCGAAACTTGTTACAGGTGGGAGGCTTAGGTGATGTTGTTACTAGTCTGTCACGTGCTGTTCAGGATTTAGGGCATAAAGTTGATATTATTCTTCCAAAGTATGACTGCCTGAAATTTAATCATGTAAGTCATCTATAAATTAACTTCCTGTTTGATGCTTATCTTGTTCAAGTTTTTTTTTTTAGAAAGATGTTATGTGGGTCATGACACCAGGACTGCGATGTGGAAACTATTTTATCTTGTTTCTTTTTGATAAATATGATGGATATTTATGAGATTTTTATCCTTCTTTGTCTTTTACATGCTATATATATTATTTTTTTTAATAATTAAGTTAAACTTTCTAATATTATTTCTCAGTCACTAACCTTATCATTTTTAATTAGCTTATTAAATGTACTCTCATTTTTCTATACAAAATGTCGTTAACTCATAAATTTTCTACTCTTATAAATCTAATTTATGTTAATCCCACCTCTAATATATGCTTCACGATCAATTCATGCTCGTCCGACAAGCACCACGATCAGCTGACATGATGCCGCTGTTTGAAGGCATTGCATGAAATTACTCAAACACCACCTGCATGTGAAATATAATACACTATCGCCTTCGGAGCTTCAAAAGTTCGAAATTATCAATGCAGCATTCTCCACACTCAACTCGTTTGAATAACAGCAGAAGTGATGATATACGAATATGATATTGTGTGAAAATGCCCTAACATTGAAATTTGAGAAACTGACTGAACTATCGAGGCCGGAACGTTAAAATTACTAGAAAATGACAACCATAATGCCTAGGTTTCTGCACGAGAAAAATAGTGAAAAATCTATCTATTAGGCATAATGTAAATCAAGAAACTAATTCAGTTATAATGCCAGCTGTACTGTACGGATAGTAGCTAGTATACAAAGTGTATAAATAGAGGTGTATTGTACAGGAAAACGTATGAAATGAAATCTGCTTATCACAGCAGAATTTTCCCTATGTTTCCTTTCTCTGTTCTTTCCTTTCTCTGTTGGTAACATGGTATCAGAGCGGAATCGATTCGCCGCTTCCTCTTTTTCAATTTCTGATATCATCTTTGACTAAAAGTCACAATGGCGGGATCGACATCATCAGTCGACAACATATCCTCCATCAGCGCCATCCAGATTCCTCCCCAGCTAAAATTCTTGATCGGAAATATCAAGAATCTCGTCTCCATCACACTCACCGCCGACAACTTCCCGTTATGGCGATCACAGGTAGAGAAAGTATTCGCTGCAAATGGATTCAAAGGTTTCCTCGACGGATCGTGCTCCTGCCCATCGCAAGGTGATACAGATGCTGAAAACTCAAATCCTAGCGCCAAATCGGCGTATGAAACATGAATGCTACTGGACCAAAATCTCGTGCGGCGCTAATGTCCGTAATTTCGCCATCTATCTTACCATATGTGCTATCTTTAGCGCATTGTACAGAAATATGGTCCACACTGAATCATCGTCTTCAAGCTACGACAAGATCTCGCGTAATGCAATTAAAGAATGAGCTGCAGTTTCTCACCAAAGGTGAAAATTCGATGACGCAATATCTGCTTCTTGTAAAATCCAAAGTAGATGCCATTGCAGCCGCTGGATGCCAGATAGATTCTGAGGATATCATACTTCATACCTTAAATGGTCTGCCGACGATTTACCAGGCGTTCAAAACAGCGATTCGCACCAGTCGACAATCACTGGATCTTGATGAATTGTACACTCTGCTATGTACAGAGGAACAAACTTTGGCACAAGAAGCTGCTCGTGATCTGCAGCTGCTTCAAATTTCAGATAAAACGATGGCATTAATAGCATCTAGAGGTCGAGGTCGAGGTCGCTATAACAACTATCGTGGAAGATCAAACAGCAACACCAATTCTCGCATCTCTTATACTACAAGAGAAAAGCAATCAAATAGATCGATAATCTGTCAGATCCGCACCAAAACAGGTCACTCAGCCCTAAGGTGTTGGCACAGGCATGATCCTTCATATCAAGAATAAAAAACGGCGTTATATACCGCGACGGACGAAAATCGAACAAACGAATGGTTCTTGGACAGCGGAGCTTCTTCTCATCTCACGGCAGATCCAACTCAGCTCAACACAACTGAGCCTTACACAGGCAATTCACAAGTTACGATCGGAAATGGACATCAGTTGTCCATATCAAATACCGGCAAAGGCATACTTCCTACTCCAACTGGTAATCTCAAATCACATTCATCTTGTTCCAAATCTCTCATTTAACTTGCTGTCCATTTATCAACTAACTCGAGATAATGCGTGTATTGTCTTGTTCTCTTCGTCTGGCTACCAAATCAAGGAAGCTCGGACCAATCGTATTTTACTTCAGGGACCTAGCCACAACGGTCTTTACTCCATCAAACCGTCCCAAACGCCACCCTCTCTCGCGTTGTTTTCTGCTCAATTTGTTCCCGATTTATGGCATAATCGGCTTGGTCATCCACGCCACAGAAAGCTTCAAATATTAACAAAACTAGACTCTTCTATCTGCACCCCTTTGCACAATAATACTTGTAACACGTGTAATCTCGCCAAAAGCAAAAGATTACCCTTCTCCTCCTCTGTTTCTACCACAGGGAATACATTTGAGCTTATACACTCAGATGTATGGGGTCCCTCATCATCTGAATCTATACACGGACATCGTTACTACGTTTCTTTTATAAATGATCATTCACGTTTTGTTTGGGTCTTCCCTTTGAAACAAAAATCTGAAGTAGTTCAAAAATTCATTGAATTCTATCGATGGGTAAAATGCCAATTCAATAAACCCATAAAAAGCATACGCACAGATGGAGGAGGTGAGTATGTAAATCATTATTTCAAACAAGTGTGCAAATCTTGGGGCATAAGTCATCAATACACGTGTCCCTACACTCCGGCTCAAAATGGCGTTGCCGAACGCAAACACAAACATATTGTTGAAACAACCCGCAGTCTCCTCATACAAGCCCATGCACCTCAAACTCTCTGGATCCAAGCTCTTCTCACCGCAATTCATATTATCAATATCGTTCCCAGCTCAAAGCTAAACAATAAAACGCCTTATGAAACTCTCTACAGCAAAATGCCCACATATAAACATCTCAAAACATTTGGATGTTTGTGTTATCCTTGGCTTCGGCCTTACACAAAATCAAAACTATCTTCCTTCTCCACACCGTGCGTATTCATTGGCTATGCCGGAACTCAAAAAGGATACCACTGCTTTGATCCAATAACTCACAAAATCTACACATCAAGACATGTTGTATTCAATGAAAATGTTTTTCCCTATCAAACCCACAATGTGTCTACACAGCCACCTCAATCTTCCTTCAATATCTGCCCTCTACTTCTTGTCCCCACTAATGCTATTACCAAAAACATTTCTGTCCAGCTCAATAAAAATCCTGTTACAACGTCAAAAAAAACCCAAATCTCACTACCTCTACCACAATCTTCATCTCACAGCAGTTTACAATCTCCCGTTACTACACATGCAACAAACATTCCTGTCTTCAATCCAGATAACACCACTCAACCGGAACCATCTCCAAATATTCTCAAAAACAGTCAATACATCCAATGAAAACTCGCTATCAAACGGGTCACCTAAAACTAAAACAAATTCTCAATCTCACTCACCAAATAATTCATCAAGATCCCACCTCTTATCACCAAGCCAGCAAACAAAAACAGTGGAGGGAAGCTATGTCGGCCGAATTTCAAGCACTTCAACTACAAGGAACTTGGGATCTAGTGTCTTTCTCACCGGAACAAAATCTGCTTGGTTCTAAGTGGACTTACCGGACCAAATATAATTCAGATGGAACCATAGCAAGATACAAAGCCCGGCTAGTAGCATTGGGATACAAGCAGGAATATGGACTAGATTATCACGAAACATTTAGTCCCGTGGCAAAAACTTCTACCGTGAGAATTCTTATTGTTCTAGCACTTCACTACAAATGGTACATACATCAATTGGATGTATCAAATGCTTTCTTACACGGCAAACTCACGGACACCATCTACATGAAGCAGCCGCCGTGATTCTCAGATGCAATGTATCCAAATCATATATGTAAGCTAAAGAAAGCACTTTATGGTTTGAAACAATCTCCACGCCAATGGTTCGAAACTCTCACAGGAGCTCTTCAGACTATTGGGTTTAAAACAAGCAATTCAGACCCGTCGCTATTGATCTATCATCAAAACAGCATTCGAGCTTACTTCTTGATATATGTAGATGATATCATGCTAACCGGTAATCAACAAAAATTTATACAGACAACAGTGGACTATTTACACAGCAAATTCAAAATGAGAAATCTGGGGTCATTATCTCCGTTTCTAGGAATCAACACAACATACACCTCATCGGGAGTTATTCTGAACCAGCAGCTGTACGTTAACACTATTCTGGAACGAGCGGGAATGCTAAATTGTAAGCCAGTAGCGACTCCGACGCAACTCAAAACAACTGCAGTCAAAACCGAAGATAAACCATGCGCAAATCAGCTGCTATACCGTCAACTGGTCGGCGCTCTTCAATACTTAACACTAACTAGACCTGATATATCTTATGCTGTGAGCAAAGTAAGTCAGGCTATGCATAATCCGCTTGATAGTCATTTTGAAGCCTTAAAACGCATACTCCTATTCCTTAAAGGAACGACTGATTACGGCTTACCGATCTCAGGTGACTCTCTAACACTTCATTCTTATGTTGACTCCGACTGGGCAGGAGATCAACTGGACCGCAAATCAACAACAGGCTTTTGTAATTTCTTAGGAAATTCTCTTATCTCTTGGAGTGCTAAAAAGCAACAAACAGTTGCAAGATCCTCTACAGAAGCAGAGTATCGGGCTCTAGCATCAGCTGCCACCGAAATCATATGGTTAAGACAACTACTACAAGAACTAGCTGCAAACAACAAATGCCTACCTCCTTATATTGCGACAATACATCAGCTATAGCACTAGCAAATAATCCAGTTTATCATGCTCGCACAAAACATATTGAGGTAGACTGTCATTTCATCAGAAATTGCATTAAAGATCAAACAATACACGTTCATCATATCTCAAGCAAAGATCAAATTGCTGATTTATTCACAAAATCGCTTTCCTCTATTCGGTTCAAACAGCTGTCTGACAAGCTAATCTCATCTACCGACAACATTAGCTTGAGGGAGGGTATTAGGCATAATGTAAATCAAGAAACTAATTCAGTTATAATGCCAGCTGTACTGTACGGATAGTGTAGCTAGTATACAAAGTGTATAAATAGAGGTGTATTGTACAGGAAAACGTATGAAATGAAATCTGCTTATCACAGCAGAATTTTCCCTATGTTTCCTTTCTCTGTTGGTAACACTATCTACGCATGCGAAATGAGAACACAGCTTGACGCACCCGAGCAAATTCAATGACCGAATCATTACGCATTTAAAACATACAGCGAATAGATGCTATATTGTTCTCATTTTTTGACTCTATCTCGCTAGTGGCATCTTTTTCTATCACATCTTTCCATAAAATTCGAACAGATGTCTTGTCCGGAGCTACTTTGCATCTATTCAATATTTCTCAAGTTCTTCTGTATATGTGAGTAGGCTGTATATTAATTGAATATGTAGCAAGTATTGGATTCATCAATTATGCATTTTTGAAGTGTTGAGATATGAAAAATATTATGTAATCCCCATATATGTGTTGCTAACGTCAATCTTTGAGCCACATTTTCAATTTGTTCAATAAATTTCATGTGGTCCTAAAATATGGTGGACATAACTTTACTATCTTTCCAAAATGTGGAACACATTACATTGCACTAACTTTGATAAATACAAACTCATCAGGTTTACCCGTTCAAAATCTTGAAGAATGATATAGAGAGTGTCAATCGGTTGGACTTGTCTGCTTAACTCGAAGACGTACTTAATGGTGAATGTGTATAATCAAGAGATCAATCGACTTGATGAGGTGGGGACCAATTGAGGAGGCATGGAAGTTAATAAGTAGACTCCTGAAAGGATATACGATGCTGCCGAGATAATCCCGAGTCTAGATCAATGTTATCGCGAGGATTCTAGGACAATAAGAGAACTTAGAAGGGGTCTTGGGTAAATTTTTGAGAGCTTCATGCTGAGTGAAGATAACTCAAGAGCCCAAGAACTAGAGATTCTATGAGGGCTTCGGAAATGTACTTGAGATACGGACTGATTTTGGACCCTATAAGATCTTTGATCATGTAGTAGTGATGAAAGTCTGACAAAACTAGTCATTGATAATGGCACCATTAGTTGGTGCCATGCCTTGTAATTTTTTATTTAGAGTCTTATTTTGTTTATAAATGTTCAATAGGTTGTTTATCATACTACATAAATGTAGCCCTTGTTATAATCACCTACCTTATCTTTATAAAGTGAAGTCGGGTAAGGGCTGTAGGTTAACTAGATTGGAAAGCCTAGAGAGTCTTTCTGTTTAGGAAGAGTGATTGTTGTGCTTTGGGTTGGAGGGATTTGAGAGAGAATGTGGAGTCTAAGAGCCAGGGAAGGAGGGGGTTTATGTTGACTAGTTTTTGTACATTAATAAAATGCATATTTTGTTTCTTGCTTCATACAAAATACAATTTAAACCCTTCCATACTCTACATGGCTACCTTGATGCAGCGACTCATGAATTATGCAAATTTAAGCTTTGATATCAAATTTAGGTATGAGAATGATCCAATTACGGGTTGTACGTATATATGTATATAATAAATTTTTAAAAAAATATTCATACTATTTATATTTTGAGATTTTTTTTTTAGTTTTAAAAGATTATTGTTCTAATCTTATACTATTTATATTTTGAGATTGAGTTGAGTTGGCTTGACTTTATCCAACCCAACTTCAAATCATCTCAAAGATCGAGCCAATATTTTGGCTTATAACTGTTGACCTGTAACTCTCAAAAAAAAAAAAAAAAAAAATTCAAATCAAATCCCGGCGCCTTACCTCCGCACGTCGTCAACACCCTCACACGTCGCTTGCACGATCTCGACGCTTTCCCACGACGCATTCGCGTCGTTAAAAAGCTAAAGAAAAACAAGGCCGAAGGCCTCGTTCGACTCCTGCTCCCACAACCCGCTCTTGCAATCGTTCTCCCTCCCTCGTTCGGCTTTGCTCCTTCTGCGACTTCTTTTCCCTGTCCGAGCGGAAGTTACGACATTGTGATCAAAGGCGACAACAAGAGCTCACTGCGAAAGCAACTTTCTCCCATCGGCGTCGCTCCTCCGGCCCTTCGTGGCGTTCGACTTTGCTTCAACGACGACATTCCAGTCCAGTTGGATCGGAAGTCACGGCATTTTGATCGGACGAAGCCGCGGGAGTTAGCTCCTTCTCCGGCTCCCTCTTCGCTGTTTGGCTTCGCCCCTCCGACCCTTTCCCTATCCGACCGAAAGTTACGACATTTCGATCGGATACAGCAACGGGAAGCCCGCTCACTGTGAAGGAACTTTCTCCCTTTCAATCGCTTCGTCGACTCCATTCGTGGCCGGCAGACTTAGCTCCTTCGACAGACTTTCCTTCCAGTGGGATCGGAAGTTCAACATTTTGATCATCGGGAGTGATGGCAGGAGCCCGCTGTGTGCGAAGGTAACCTTCTCCCTTTGACGCGCTTCTCGGTCAAATCCGAACAGAGAGAGGGAGAGGGCATTTTATTTTGATTTTTTTTTTATTATTATATTATTATTATTATTATTAATTAAAATTAATTTCTTTTAATTATATTTAATTAATTTTAAAACGTAATTAATTATAATTGATAATTAATTATAATTAAATATTTTAATTATATTTAATTACTTTTTAATAATAATTATTTAAAGTTAATTAAATTAATTTTAATTAATTATTTTAATTATAGTTAATTATTATGATTAATAATTATCTATAATTAATTAAAATTAATTAAAATTAATTATTTTTAATTTTAATTAATCGTTATTAATTAAAATTAAACATAATTAAGTATTGTAATTAAAATTAATTATTATAATTATAATTAATTATTTTAAAAAAATTAATTAGTTATAATTAATTAAAATTAGTTTTAAAATATAAATAACTATAATAATAATAAAGAAATG
Organism: Dendrobium huoshanense; assembly: GCA_016618105.1. Classification (NCBI taxonomy): domain Eukaryota; kingdom Viridiplantae; phylum Streptophyta; class Magnoliopsida; order Asparagales; family Orchidaceae; genus Dendrobium; species Dendrobium huoshanense. The sequence goes on along the minus strand of CM028346.1, from coordinate 46,162,466 downwards.
CTTGCTCCTCCCGCCTCAGTTTCCATACCCTCCTTGCCTCGGTCCACGAGTCTCCTACCTCGATCCACAAGCCTCCACCGCTGGAGTTGCCAAGGTATAATTTCTGACTTAAACTCTGCCCACTGGTGGACCTCTCATACGCGCTCTTGTAGCACGGTGAAGGGAAATCCAATGCAACAAGTACGACGAGACGGGTAAGCCCTATACACGCTCTTGTAGCGTGGTGGGGACAGTCCTCGACCTCGACATCGGCGCCAATGACTGCTACGCAAAGGTATGATGTTCCAAATCCCATTCTCGTCGTTTGCGGCGGACCAGGGAACTACCTATACGCGCTTCTGTAGCACGGTAGGAGGGAGCCCGGTGCGATGCATACGACGAGTTGGGTATGCCCTATAACGCTCTTGTAGCGTGGTGGGGAGAGCTACTGGTGTTTTGGTACGGGTACTGCTGAAGGCCCCATACACGCTCTTGTAGCGTTGTGGGATGAAAATTACTACGGCCGCGGTGTCTAAGGACACCTACCATACACGCTCTAGTAGCGTGGTGGGAAAGCCCAGCTCCCCTAATTTGGGGGATATGTCGGAGTGCTGTCGAAATTTTCATTGAAATGTACAAAGACTTGAACAATTTGAAGACCTTCTTGGGCAACAATATAGAAGAGCTGTACTCGAACAAAAATACACAGAAATTGAACTAAATGAGTAGAGGACTTGTACGAAGAACAGAGGACTTGTGGACCTAAATCTAAACAAAATTCTAAATGATTTCTAAGGGTCAAAATCAAATGAAACAAAATCAAACTGGAGCTAAAATCAAATCAATATGAATATGAAATTGCACTTGCAAGGGCTTCAGAAAGACTATGAATAATCAACTTGGACATATACTCTGAGCTCATACTTGAACCCGAACACATACAAGGACAAGGCTTGAATCATACACGAGGAAACCCAAACTACAAGACCTTGATGCATGAATTCCTACGATAATCCCTACAAATGCCTGTTGATTGAGATGGCAATACTGGAGACCAGCAATCAAAAACCCGTCCTCTACAAACAAATACAATCAACTCCACCTGAGATTGGTGACAGGTGGGCATGATGTAGGCAACAATGGGTCTTCTACAAATACCTTCAAGAGATCGTAGGGGATACGACTGTCCCCTGCAAATGGATACTTGTGGATAACAATAGTGTATTGTAAGTACAATGAATCACTGTGGACACAAGTACGGATATTACCTACAACGACGATAACCAAGATCTATAAGTGCATTGAGTACAAGGGCGACTCTATGTACGAAAAAGTCACCCTCTGATAGAAGGAAGGAAATGTTTGAACAAATTAGAACTAAGTTTTCTGGTGTTCTAAAGTCTCTTCTTAGTTCTATACTTAAGAAGAAAACAGCTCTGGTACCCACAAACATCGGAAATAACAAGTCTACTACATTGAAGATCCTAAAAGGAGTTCTCCCCAAATCAGCAGTCCTTTACTCCAAAGTTCAGAAAGACCTTCCCCGGTGAATGAAAAAAGGGGAGTCAACATCAAGATGAGGAGATCCCTCATAACATCAAGACCATATCGCCACCGGATCTGCAACACTTATGCAAGAAGACAAAGGCGTCTACAATCTACAACTCGTCGCCACCGGATCTACAATATTTATGCAAGCAGACAGAAGGTGTCTACAATCTACAATTCATCGCCACCGGATATGCAAGCAGACAGAAGGCGTCTACAATCGACAATCCATCACCACCAGATCCGCAACACTCATATTAGCGGACAGAAGGCGTGTATAGGCTCTTAAATGAAATATTGTGTATTCAAAAGGGAAATTACCTGCACAACTACAATTATTCCAAAATACCCTTGCACGTGCACCACAAATTGTATACACATAGGTACACTAAAGGGGAAAATACAATCTCAACCCGCATGGGCCCCGACGAACGTGTTATTGGTACACACGTGACGTCTAGGGATGCTGCCCGGGTTGATAAGTGAATTCAGGTTCGAACCTGATCCTTCTATACGGATTAATAGAAGTTGACAGGGTTTGAACCTTCAAACAAATACAAGGTTGTGGCGACCGGTGTATTTGTTTTAATACATTCATATTAGACCTTCAAGGCCTATAATAAAAAAAAATTCACTAAACAAAAGGCACGAAGCCTATGAAACCCAATCATTCTATTTGAATCAATAGGAGTCGACAGGGTTCGAACCTTCAAACAAATACGTGGTTGTAGGGACCGATGTATTTGTTTCAATACATTCATATTAGGCATTCAAAGCCTACAATTAAAAGAATTCACTAAACAAAAGGCACGAAGCCTACGAGAAACCCGATCCTCGGTCAACAGTTTGGTCAAGTTGACAGGGTTCAATCAACAAAAGGGAAATGACCTCAAACACCCCAATGATGGCCGTGTTGAATGCAGATCTCAACCGGAGGGGTTCACAAAATATTTCAAAATGCCCTCAAACTTCTACAAAATTTAAATATTTTTCAAGTGACCTTAAGGTCACCCCGATGATGGCCGCGTTGATTGAAGATCTCAACCGGAGGGATTCACAAATACTTTCAAATGCCTTCTAAGCTTCACCCAAAAATCCAAAATTTCACAAATCCCAAAATCCAGATATTTAAATTCGAAATCAAACCATCAATCACTCAAAGCAAAATTCATCCACCCTTCGCAATAGTTTGCCAGGGTGGACAAATTAAAACTTACCTTAGCTCACAAAGACCCAAATGCTTAGTCGAAAATATCACTAGGATCCATTCTCAAACAATCTCCTGCTAGTAAGGACGTGGTACGTGTCCTCTAACCGGCGGTTTTGCCGCCAAATGGCACCGCAAGATAAATGGTTATGACCCGGGGCCCTCTAAACCGAGTGGTTTTGCCGCCAAATGGCATCACAAATACCGGTTATGGCCAGAGCCAATACGCTCCTTAATGACATCAAATCCTTGAGATATAAATCAATAAGATATGATTGATAGGGCACAAAGCCCTCTGTTAGCTAAGGTGGATTCAAATTTGTCCCCTTAGGTAAATACCCACCCCAATTCTACAAGGTCCCCTTGGACGAAGCAATCCATGGCTGCCGACAAGGATCCTTCTGTCAGGTTGGTTCGACTACCTCCTCTGACTAAGTAGACCAGGGACCATGATGGCCCGGGACGACGGAACCATGGGATCTTGATCGGGTCCATCATCCATTCCCCCACCATCCTCTTTAAGTGAAAGATGGCGGAAATTTCTATTTTTAAATATCAGAACTCCCAATCTTCAGTACCCAAACCCATGTTACTACTATATGCCAAATAACACGTATATTCTACGTATCTGATTGACGACTAACCTTAATCGAAAGTTCTCTCTCGTGATCGAGAGAGGTAATTAACTATAGGGGCTTGCGCCTATAGGAAACCAGAACTCATATCATAAAGTCCTCGCAAAATGAGGGCGAAATCTTTGGGTAGTGTCTTATCTACAAACCCATCTGCCTTCCAAAATTTACCCCGGAACTTAATGTGTTAAAACTCCCTCGCCGAAGAAAAACATAAAGCAAACAATCAGCGCGGCGGGGAGGCCGGGGCCGAATTTTCGGAACCCACAACAACGCTGTTTGTTTGGCTTGATTCGAGATCGATTTGAGTAAAAAATGGTTTCAATCTTTGAGTGATCTTCAATATTCAAGCTAGAATCTAGAATTAATATGATTTATGTACTCTTTTCTCTATTGCAGTTCTACAATAAAATATACAAAATCATACAACATATGCACAAAATATCACATGTCAAAACTTAAAAGTTTTAACAATTATTTGGCACTCATGATGAAATCAAAATATGATGTTATTATTAAACTTCAAATAATAATTTATTACTTTTTGATTACAAACAACACAATGAAATTTGAAACTATGAAAATCATGTAACTAGTTGAAAGCCATGCACTCTTAGAAATTTGATCGTATCAAATTTGAATGAAATCAAATCATACATACAAACCAATATCAAGATTTGAGGAGATGAAAATAAATATAAGAAAAGAAGTTACCAGAATGGTTGAGTTAAGCCTAACACTTGTACAATGAGTTGACTTCTCCTAAATATCTTCAAGTCCCACACTTATTAAGAGTTGGTCTCGTAAATAAAACTAATAATACAAAATAGATTGTTCATTGTACAAGAAAAGACCCTTAAAATAAAATTTCTCAATATATATATATTTTTTAAATAGAAAAAAGTTATAGCCTCAAAGTCACTCTCAACCTTACATGAAAGTATCCAATCCTGTTTATCGTCCGATACAACTCCTGTACAGAGTCATGATCAAAGTCCATTGTCCACGTGTTTTGCATCGTTCTGCAGACTAGGTTGCTACATGTAAATCCCATAAGATTCGCAGCTGCAGCTTCAAATGACGAGATAATGAAGTCTTGTTTCATTAATTCTCATAAACGTGACAGATTTAGCTGCGTTAGGTCTTTTTAATTTGCCGGTTGCTTCAAACATTTTTTCTACAAAACTTCCTCGTAATATTTCTTTGAAGATGGTATGTTTGACTGAAAACTTTCATTTCTAAACAATAAACTACTAACTAAGTGTCTTCTATTTCACTTTCATGATTCCAATTGATTGAATCAAAGGACTCAACATGCTTGAAATTGATCTTGTATCTCACCATATCTGAGGCGTGAATTCATTTTATGAAATAATCTGGTAGCATCGTTAATTGAGTTGAACTTTGTTGTACATAAATTTCTAAACAATTTAAACGGCCATGTTTTTGATTGGAACTTAGCTAGCATGCCCTCAACCTGTTCGTGTTCGACCTATTGCCCTCCAGACGGATTCATCTTGCACTTTTCAACTATTATGTTACAAATTTTATTCGGCTTAAGATGCACGCTAGTTTTGTATGGCTGTTTCAAACTATTGTTAATTTTTTTTTTCTCAAAATGATATACTGTAAATATTGAAATTCAAAAAATCAAAATTATGAGATGGTAAACTAATATTTATTTTAGTACTTAATCCACATAATATCTCTTATGTTTCTTTAACCATGCTTTTTTCACTTTGGTGTTTTTCTTTAAAAATTTTACATGCTATGTGCAGGTGAATGATTTTCATCACCATGTAAGTTTTCGATGGGGTGGAACAGAAATAAAAGTGTGGCATGGAAAAGTTGAAGGCCTATCTGTTTACTTTGTGGAGCCTCAAAATGGGTAACATATTAACTTGTTCTTATAGTAGTCGTTTCGCTACACACGTCCCTTTTGGAGCCTCAAATGTCTTAACTATTTGATGCCGGTTTTATAAATTCTTCTTTTCTGTATAACTCGGTCAAGATTTGGATTCGGGCTTCGAAAACCATATCACCTGTCCCTTAGGCCCTTTCTTGTTAATTCTAGACCCTAAGCTAACTCTGCTTAACCTAATTTAAAACATCAGAATTGATTTTATAATATCTTGGGCCAAAGTAGGCGTTATTTGCCACACTCTGTAGAAAAGAAAAAAATCATACCTTTTTCGCAATCTTATTTTGCTATTATGTAGTAAATCTGAGTAGAAATAGTCCATTGTGTTTTTTCTTGGGCAGCTTCTTCCAGTCTTCCTGTTAAATGTCGTATCTCTACATCTCATTTTGAACTTAGTTACCAGACCATGAATACATCCGGTTGTACAAGAGGTGATCAATCGTGGCCTGGCTTGATAAGGATTGGCCTTTTGGGTCAAACCAGAGGTCAGTCAAATGAAAAAATATATATTTTGATAACAAAATAAATATCTCTAGCATTTATTTTATATTATTATAATGTGCTTTTAGAGTCAAATTAAAAATTTATATTTAATTAATGTTATGTTATATTTTTTTAGGCCTTTCCTGTGACCTGGCTTAAAATCTTACCCAATCCTTACCTGGACATTATGTCACCCAATGATCATATTTAGATTCTAGGTATAGAGATTACAGTTTTCCTTTGATATGATTACCCTGTTTATGTACTTTTGACATTATTTGGTATCATTGTTTAGAGAGCTTCACCATATTTAATTCCTGATGGTTCTCCTTTTGCAGAATGTTTGATGTTGGCTGTGTATATGGAAGAAACAATGATGGGGATAGATTCCAATTTTTTTGCCATGCTGCACTTGAATTCATTTTTCAAAATGGACTTCGTCCTGTAAGTTATTTATTTTTTGAAAATATTATAGTTTGGATTTTTTTCCGTTAGTTAAAAGATACTAAACCGAGGTTATGGAGATTAGGACAGTTACTGCAATGACAATTTGAGCGCCTTTAACTATATTCTTGAACTACCATATTAGTCCAGTTAAGAGTCTGTTTAAAATCTGTTGTAACCAGACGAGCTTGTTCATGCCCTCGTGCTATTTATTTTCCTCATAGATATGAAACTTGTCCTAGGTCAAAACAGTTTCTTGCATTTTATGTTTCTTGGATGTTAGGAGTAAGATGAAATATCTAATTTGATTGTTAAGAAGCTGAGTTCTCTAAGTTGCTCTTCTGTTTTTTGCCCATCCTTAACATGAACTACAATGCCTCTTGGTTCACTAAGTTCGCTTTCCATTGGCCGATCCCTTTTCCTGTTATCAATCACAATCACTCATCAGGAGAGGATGAGGATTTGAATAAGGAACTTGGCTCGCTATGTTGCTATCTTTTGTTGTTGATTATTTAGCAGCATTGCAAGAGTAATATGTTTTTTTATTATTATAAGGAGGCCGGCATTTACTGAATGCGTCAATTAGCATTAAATTTTCTTATTGCACTGAAACTTTCCGTAACAGATTTCTTTTCTGCAGGATATTCTGCATTGCCATGATTGGTCCAGCGCCCCAGTGGCGTGGTTATTTAAGGAACATTATAAACATAATGGGCTGGCTAGTGCTCGAGTTATTTTCACTATTCATAACCTTGAGTATGGGATACATCAGATTGGCAAAGCAATGATTTATACTGACAAGGCTACCACGGTTAGTACCTCCCCTTTTCTCCAAAATCTAGTACTTGGTGCATTTAGTTGTATCTCTAATGACATACAAATAACCCCTTCTTTTTAATGCACTGCTATTTAATCAAAATTATATGCAGTTATTTTCACCGAATCTGCAATTGGTCCATAGTTGTCAAAACCTTCAGTTATTGTCCTTAATGTTTCTAATGTTACTTCTGGACACAAATTTCCAATTTTATGTTTTTTATGTAGCAAAATATATTAACTATATAAGGATGTGAGAACACCAACGGCTGTTACAAAGAATTGTCATGAAAAAAGAAATATATAATTGCACGAAAAAATATATCAACAGGATTAAGAATGAAACATTGTATGGATTCAGAAATACAAAATATTCATTTGGATTGTTTAGTTTAAAGCCTAGTGGATATATGAGAGTGTTCTCTTATGGTTCCTTCCCCTTCTAGTATAAAGAATATAAAATTGCTTATTGAGCAAAGAGTAGATACTCTGAATGCTTCAATCAAACTAAAAAATCTACTGAGATATATAATCCTCGTTGTGTTCACGAGTAGGATGAAGTTGAGGTGCTTTAAGAACTTGAGTGCATGACCCGACCCGGACGTTAATGTGGCGGGAGCAACTGGTCGGAGGGTTATTTAAATTTTATTGACTAAATTTTTTTAATTATAATCATTTCCAATATACTGAAAGAGCAGCCACAAACTCCAAATATGTTTTTAATAAAAACACCATAACTATTTTAATAAATACATTTCTCTCAGAGCATCGAGAATTTGCTATACGATCTCTCATCTTCAACTCATTTAACTTCTTTGAATAATACATATTGCGTGCCGGAACATTCATGGCCTTAGAGAGATATAGGGTTTAACATCCTAATTTTGTACGAAGATCCAACATGAACACAAATAAGAGAGAGGGGTGTAAGAGTTATAAGGGACACCAAGATTTTATACTAAAAATCGTAAAAAGGGGAAACCACGAGGTCTAGCCCAGTTAAGATGATTCTGCTAGTATTTGTAGTCGATTACAAATGTTGCCCTTCATTGAGGGAAGCCTTAGTTCAATGCAGCAAATATATATCATATAAAACACATTACATGATAGGAGTTCGAAGAATCTAGTGATATGAGAGTTTTTCTCAAAAGAATGTTGGCATGTTCTTTTGGTCGGTTAGGACCGTAGTTGGATGACAGAGGTCGTAGGGTCCGTAGTTGGGAGAATGAGATAGAGGGGACCGTTGTCGGGTGATAGAGGTCGGAGGGGACCGTAGTTGGCTGGCAATGGAGGTCGGAGGAACCTTAGTTGGTGGGCTACAATATTGGAGTGTTTGTAGTCAACGCGCGACGGTGATCGAAGAGACCATAGTCGGCAGACATTGGTACTATGATGGTCGAAGAGACCGTAGTTGGCTGGCAATAGTGGTCGTAGGGATCATAGTTGGCTGGCGACGGTGGTAAGAGGGATCATAGTCGTAGTCGTAGTCGGTGGGTGAAGGAGGTTGGAGGGACCGTAGTTAGCAGGTAACAAAGGTCGGAGGGACTGTAGTCGGCTGGCGACAAAGGTCGAAGGGACCGTAGTCGGTGTGTAATGAAGTGGAGGGACCGTAGTCGGTAGGTGACGGTGGTCAGACAAAGGCCTAGCGATAGCTGACTGACGTAGGTTTGACGGGGCCTTATTGATAGTAAATCTAAATTGAAAAGGACTCTATATATAAAAAAAATCCCAAATTTCAGAGTAAATTGTGGGGCTTAAATTAAAAAAAAATCTAATAAAAATTGAATTTAAATGAAAATTATCATCCACAAAATTTAAAGCAAATTGACTCACCTTCGGAAACCGCTTGTCGAAGGTGATAAATTTGAAAATAATCTCATCTCACAAAGAGCCAGTGTTTTGTTGATTGTATTACTATAATTTATTCTTAAATAATCTCTCGTCTATAAAGATGTGGTGTTTTACCTCTAATTGGTGGTTCTATCACCAAATAACATCACATGTAAATGATTATGAATGATCACTCCAATCGAATCATTTTGCCGTGAAATAACACCATTACATTATGATTACAACTGGAGCCTACAAGTTTCCCAATGGAGAAAAAACTCTTTTAAGCCCTTCTCTTGTAAAAATTTCTTTTGCAGATCTTGCTTTTCACTCTAGAAGATGCCTCACCTGCATCATGCCTTATACACATAACATGAACCAACATACTTGACTTAAACTTCTTTTATAAGCATCTTCTTTTGACGATCTTTGTATTTTATGATATTTCAAATTAGCTTTTGGATTCATAGGTGAATTGAACTTGGTTTCAATTTTATATACATGTGCACATGCACAATTTTATCGCCCAAGTATTGGAACAGTCTTCAAAGAGGCCTTTCTTTTTTAGTTGTACAACTTTAAAATTCTTCTTCTGTGTTTTTTTCTTTTTCTGCCCACTGTCATTTATTTTAATATTTTGTATTTGATACTTAGTAGTTGATCACAATGATCATTGATCTTTTACACAGGTATAACAAAGCATTTTTCTGTTTACTGCCAGTTATTTTTATATTTTGACTTTGAAACAAACTGGTTCATCTAAATGATTTTTGACCTTTTTTTACACAGGTATCATATACATACTCAAAAGAAGTTTCGCAAAATCCAGTTATTTCTGCCCATCTTTACAAATTCCATGGCATTGTTAACGGCATTGATCCAGATCTCTGGGATCCATATAATGACAATTTTATCCCTGTATGTTTGGTTTTTCCCCCCCTTCAAATTTCTATTTTCATATCCTGGTCATATTTATTCTAACATTAATGTCAGTTGGTGTTCCTTAATATACATGCACTTTCAAACTAAGCTAACTCTTTATAAGTAACATGTTTTATGATTACCTTGTTCAAATAGATTGAAGCTTTGCAGGATCCGACATGTTGAAGAATTAGTTGATAAGGTCAGATATTAGAATAGGATATTTAAAATATTTTTTACACTATAGCATCAGAGAAAATGTCAGCAATCAATAAAAGTGTGATTTTTTACTTATATAGCCATGTTAGGCTGTGTTTGTTTTGGCCTCACTAGAACTACAACATGTGTTGATCCTGTAGGAGTTAATTAGAATTATTTATTGTCATATAAATTTTAGAACACGTCATTTTTTTGAGTAGAAATCTATGTTCATTATTATTGTAATATATCCTTATCATTAAGGATTTTTTTTTTGTTTTTTTAATTACTCTATTCGATTGTTTATATAGGTACTCTATTCAATTTTTTATATAGGTACTCTTTTATCAACATATTATTTGATTCAATAAGAAGTAAAATTTTGCCTTTTTATCATGATATCAAAGGTTGGGTTAGAGGAAATTCATTATCTTCTCTAGGTTCGTGAATTCTAAATTTTTTTAGGTGATCTTAATCTCCAGTATAGATATGGATCTTCATCTCGCCGCTTCCTCTAGATTGTATTCGTCCCGCTATCTTTATTTTGCATATATTGTGAATTTGTTGATCGCTTGTCTTCGTCACTAACCACAAATCTTCCTCGTTGTTCTACAAGAGATCCTAGATTTGTGAATCTGCTTGCTTGATGCGAGCACTATCTGATTTATTTTTTTGTAGGAATTTCGTTGAGTATATTTTTTTTCCTTTCTAGTTTGATTTCTATTTATTATGAGATTTGCATCTCATTTTATTGTTATTTTGTTCATCGTGATTCGGGTAGAGATGATTCATTGTAATCCATTAGCGTTAGATTGGACAAAAAAATTATTCCTATTCTAGTTAAATGACGAAAAAAATTCTTGAATGGGAAGAAGGTGTGAGACTATATTTTGGTAATTCATTGTGAACCAATGAATTGAAAAGTTGAAATTTTTTTAAGAAAAGTTGGATAATTTGGAAGTCTGTAACTTGAAGATCATGACTTGGATCAACAATTCTTTTGAGACATCTATAGGCATACAATTGCCAAAGTATGAGACGGTCAAAGAGATTTAAGATCATTTACAACGCCTACATACATAGTCTAATTAACTCTAATAGATCCTGCTTAGTGGACCTGAATTGGATAGCTTTCTTGATTGCCTACTTCAAAATAAAAAGGATTTTCTTTGCAGTGCTCGATTAGTAGATGACTGGAAAGCCACTAGGCATGGAGGCACTTCAGAATAATGCTTTCATAGCAAATGGTGTTTATGCCTCACTCAACATGTGCGAACTTCAGTAGAATTTATGTTTCTTCCATAAAGCTAGGAAGGTTTGATTATTAGCAATATAGTTAAAATTTAATATCAGTATCAGAATATATTGAATGCTCAAAAGCTATGACCAGATAATGAATGTCTTTCAATTAATTTAGAGGTCATATATCTTTTAAGAACAAAGAGCAATGATACATGAATAGGGGAATGGGATCAACTAGTTCAATGGCAAGGACTTCTAGAATTAGAAGATGAAATGTATGTGATGTGATACGTTCAAGAATTGCACATGAAATTCATTAAGAATCACAAAGTTTACCAATGTAAGATTAAACTTTCGTAGGTTAAGATTCAAGAAATTTCCGTTAACGAAATGTTATGATAAGCGGTTACAAACTAGTGTTTAGACACAATTAATGAAGGGTCTCAAAAGTTACACAATAAAGCAAATGCGGAAAATAATAGAATCTCATGGCTAATGTCTAGAAAGTTCACAACGAGTACCTTGCTCACTCACACTCAAGTTGGGCTTAGCGGGAGAAGGCCTTTAGCAAACTTAACGATGCCACGAAGACGGTGGTCACACCAATGGCCTTTAGCCACGGAGAGGTTGATGGTGACGAGGATGGCGTGAATGCTTGACTGTCGATACTTCAATCATAGCTTGAAAATCGTCGGTCGATGATGCTCACAAGAATCGGGACGACTCGCTCCAAGTATTCTTCAACTGTGGCGTCGTCTTCAAATCCTACTTCAAAGTACGGAGATCGTAGGATATTAATGCTTCCGTCGGCGTTGAACACTAATCCCCACTCAAACTCCGGATTCGCCATACATGCTTGATGTTGGAGAATCCTTCCAAGGAGAAGAGATTTAAGTGAGGGTGAGGGAGAATCCTTGCGTTGGGGGGGGAGATGAGGGAGGAGAGGCCGGCGGGATTTCCAAGGAGGAAGAGGAGGTTTCGGCCAAAGTGGGAGAAGGGGAAACCTAGGTTAGATGAGGATGGCAAGAGATTTACTCAAATCTGAAATTGATTTCAGATTTTAGTAAATTAGGAGGGAGTTATTTGAAATTATTTTCAAATTTCAAATCTAATTAAGGGAGATTGATGAGCCATTAATGGAGCCCATCAAAGAAGGGGGGCAGCGGTTTCCATAGAGGAGGGAGAGGAGAGGGAATTATTTGAATAACCTGAAATTATTCTCAGGTTTAGGGGGGATTAGGAGGGAAAAAGTCATTGAAATTGATTTCAATTTCAAATGTCATTAATGCCTTAATGGGGCCTTAATGGGGCTCCACCATGGATGGGGCCGGCGGCTTCTAGAGGGGGGGAATTGGTGTGGGAGCAATGGAATAGCTTCCAAATTAGCACATGAGGTTTAGGAAGGGTTAGGATGAATTCCGTTTGAATTTGAGTTTCATCATGAAAACGGACTTAAAACTTTCATAATTTGAAAATTCCAAAATTGGAAAGTTTTTGAATTTTGAATTTCAAAATTGGAATTCGTAGGGAAGGGGTCGAGTGGGTGAGGGGAGGTTGCCGGCGAGGTGGTCGGTAGAGGTTGAGGTGGTGGTCGGCGGCGGTTTCCCAAGGGGCGGCGGCAATGGGGTTGAGGGGGGAATTCTTGTAGTGGAGGTGAAGAAAATGGAGGAAAATACGAACGCGGTGATCGAGAACTAACCACGAGCCGCGGACTCTTCCAACGACTGGTGGGCCTTGCGAATTGCTCCTCTTGAGCTCTCTTCCCTCTCAAGCACTCATGCTAGAAAAGTGGAAACAAAACATAACTTTATCATTCAAAATTCATTAACCTCAATACAACTAGAAATGACCTATATATAGGTCCCAACACAAAAGAAAAATACAAAGACTATATTGCCCTCGGGGCTACAATCGTGACTCAGCTCATACTAAGGGTACAATAGGAAACTCCAAGAAATAAAAGAAAAATGCATAAAAGAAAATACATAAATAACTAGAAATATAAACTCTGAATCGTGGCCGTTGATCTGCGTTGTCTCCTGTGATACACATGCTTGAATCTCTGATTGATGTCCGCATCAGTATGGGTGGACTATAATTAATGTGATGGAAGCCCTATCATAAATAACACTTTAATAATGAGCACATAATGGAATGATTTTTAATCATAAGATGACTGCAATTCACAGTGCAATGCTGCCTTTATAAATAACATTAATTTAGTAGATATTTATAATTTAATCTAATTGATAGATGTTATCATTATTAATTGGTTTTAAAATTAATGAATTAATGATTAATTATGATATTATTTTATATTAAATATAAAACATTTAGATTAATTTCTTTATTATTTTTAATAATAAGGCTAAGGAGTTTCTTAACATGTTTGTTCATAAGCTTTGTATCAAATATTAAGTGAGCTTCTTAATGAACTTTTTATTGAGCTTTAAATAATATTATTCATCTACATAAATGAGTCGAGCAAATGGATGTTCAAGCTTGTTTATTCAACAATCGGATACTTTTAGAACGGTTCAAGCTTGTTTGATTAGTTAACTAACGATCATGAACGAGCAACAATCAAGCCGAGGCACGAGTAGTTTATTGAACGCTTGGTTCATTTGCAGCTATAATTTATCCATTATATTTTATGTTTAGTAATTTTCTAACTAATTAGATGATGATATAGTTGTCCTTTAATGCAATGCAGGTGTCTTATACTTCAGAAAATGTTGTTGTGGGTAAGAATGCTGCCAAAGAGGCATTACAGCAAAGACTTGGCTTGAATAATTCTAATCATCCATTGATAGGAATAATCACTCGTTTAACAGTCCAGAAAGGAATTCACCTCATCAAACATGCTATTTGGCGAACACTGGAATGCAATGGGCAGGTTCTTCCCTCATGCTTTCCTTACTTGAAGTTAACTGTCTTTTTATCAAATCTGGTTAAGATTTCTCGTAAAGCCTTGTACTAACATTTGGAACTGAATAGTATATTGATTCTTTTGTATAACTCTCTTGTCTTTCCATATGAATGTGGCAGTTTCATTTAAGAATCTTCCGGACTTTGTTTCTTAGGTTGTTTTGCTGGGATCTGCTCCAGATCCTCGCATTCAAAATGATTTTATTAATTTGGCAAACCAATTGCACTCTTCACACTCTGGCCGTGTGCGACTTTGCTTGACCTATGATGAACCCCTTTCGCACTTGGTCAGGCTTCATTTGCAGTCTTGAACATTATTCACATTCTTAAAAACATTTTAATGTCTTTCCTAATCTAATATATTGTGTTTTGTAGATTTATGCAGGTGCAGACTTCATTCTTGTCCCTTCCCTTTTTGAACCTTGTGGTTTAACTCAACTTGTAGCAATGAGATATGGTTCTATTCCAGTTGTTCGAAAAACAGGAGGTGAGTATTTCTAATATTCATTTCGGTCACCTAACCCTTACCATCCATCATCTAAAAACTTTCAAGCACTTGCAGAAATGGTGCGTTTATTGGCGCATGCTGAGAACACAGAATTTGGATGAATTTTTAATTATGCACTTTTTGTTAACCTCAGGCTTTCTTCATCTAGAAACTCCTACAGAAACAGGGATGATTGCATGCATGATAATACATCATTTTTTTTAAATATGCCTGCTCAATTGTAAAGTTTCCTGCATTACATCTAAATCTTTGAAATTACCACAAAATTCTAGTGTTGCTTGAGCACTTTTCAATCTTATTTAGACTTCGTTTGAGACAGTTTTTTTACTGCTGCTTAAAATAGCTTTTTAGTACAAAAAATTTAATTTTTATATTAAAAAGTTACTTTATGAAGCAGTAAGAAAGCTGTCCCAAACGAAGCCTTAGTATTTTGCTTGGGTGGAAATTTAGACGTATAATGAACCTAGGGACTGTCCATATACGAACTTGGCTGTGAGGCATTTTAAAAGTGCAGGATTGGGATAGCAATTAGCCTTTGAAAGAATGAACACAGACGTCTTTTGGTGTTAAAAATTTTTCTATGCATGTCCCATAATAGAGGTTCTCTGACTTTTATTTTGAACTTTGAAATTTAGTGTAATTATGAACCTACTTCATAACTGAATTGAACTTTTGTTGCCCCCTGCTACGAAAAAATAAAAATCGCTCATTCATCTGTTATTTATTATTTCCAGTGCTGGCAAAAGACTAAACCGAATCTTTCTACGTTTTTAGGATTGTATGACACAGTTTTTGATGTTGATGATGATAAAGAGAGGGCTCAATCACTGGGTCTTGAACCAAATGGATTTAGCTTTGAGGGTACAAGTTCCAGTGGGGTTGATTACGCTCTTAATAGGTAAGTAATTATAGATTATTTTCCTTTTCATTTCTCCATATATTGGAATTCAATTTTGAAACTTACATGATGCTATGTTGGGTTCGTGTAAAACCTAACTAATCAAGCACTTTTTTTTTTATGTGACGCACCAATCTCGTGGCAGTTATAAAATTCTAAATTTGAGCTAATTGGCATATATAAAATTGATTAAATTGGTGGTTCAACATGCTTGAATTGGCTTTCTCCACCTCTCAAACAACTCCGAAGGGTATAATGAAGTTCGTGCATTTGACATGCTGAATTGGAGAAACATGTAATGATCATTGGGGTTAAGACCTAGGCAAGAAGTGGCTTCTGATGGATTTTTTAGATGACAAATTTTTAGGAGAAAATGGGTGCATGAATGAATCAAATCCCACATTTAAAGGGCAGAAAAAATGCTTGGATATATGAGAAAAGAGTTGGACCAAATATGTAAGATGTCTTTTGATATAATGAATGGAGCTTCAATACGAAGTCTATTGATAAGTATGTTTACGATGGAGTATTTTTAGGATTACATCGAGAATTAAAAGTTAAGGTTCAAGCTAATATTGGACAAATCGGGCCAAAGAAGACAAGATCTCACAAATATAGGTTGAATCATTACAATGTATGTCTAGGTTGGGCCCAAATGGTTAGAATCAATACTAAGACTAGCTAAGTCAATCCTTGATTAAATTGGTCATCTTCCTCGCACATGTGAGGCCTACGAGGAGCAAGGGTGACCAATGAACTCTGGTTGCCACTTGATCAACAATACACTGGATCAACAATCAAGTGGTTCAACAGATTGTACCCTAGTCCTTCAAGTAAGAATCATGTCAGTTGCAAAACTTGTTTCTATGGCGCTCATTTGGGGACCAAAAATAGACTAATCATTGCTTTCACTACCAACCTGACACAAGCTATTTATCTCCATTTGTTCCTTTTGAGATGAATAATTCCTAAATATTCTTTGTTAATATTATGTCAGGATCATACACTACAGGAAAACCTGTTATTACCGGCGGACGGAATCCGCCGGAACAAATGTAAATTCCGACGGTACCGGTATTTTCCGGCGCATGTACCGGCGCAAATATCTCCGCCGGTTTTGAGTGCGTCGATAAATTTGTTCCGACGCATATTTCGCGTCGGAACCAGTTCCGGCGTTGTTTCCGACGCATTACCGGCGCATTAAACGGTTTGTTTGCCGACGTGAAAAACGTGAAACTTCCGGCGCTTATTGCGCCGGTGTTTACCGTCGCAGTATACGACGTTAATTACCGGCGGATTAAGCGTCGGAATTTCGCCAGCAAGATTCTACGCTTATTTGCGACGCAATTGTTGCGCCGGTAATTAACGGCGGGATATTCGCCGGTACTGACGCTCGATACATTCGTTGTATCGTAGTTTCCGGCGCATAATCCGCCGGAAACCTGTAGCATTGACAAAAAAAAAATTGCCATCCCAGCCAACAATCCCATTTCCACACCTGCAAACCTATCAATTCTAACAGATACAAATTTTCCCAAAAGCAAGCAGTTCACAACTTCACAATAATTTAACAGTTTCACAACAGTTTAGTACTAAAAATCAACTGATAACATCATTTTTCAAAGTAATACAACCAATAACACAAGTTAATAACACAAGTTCACATAAAAATAAAAGTTCATTTCAACTAAATTACACTACTCTGACTCCGTCGACTCCTCCTCAGGTGAAGCTACGTCTTTTCCACTCAGTTGCTCCCTCATCTTGCGCATTTCATCCAGCAACTGATTGTGTTGCGCCTGTGCTTGCAGCTGAGCTTGAACCTGTGCTTGCACCTGTGCTTCCAGCTGAGCTTGAACCTGTGCTTGCAGCTGAGCTTGCCAATCAACTTGTGATTTCCTTACTTGTTCTAGCTCAGCTTGAAGGGCAACTATTTGTTGAGCTTGTAAGGACTCATGCGAACTGGATGCGAAGCTGGATGCAGTAGAGGAGGTCATCCCCTCGTATGCCTGAGCTTGCGCACCTAAGCCATATACTCTACCATGCTGCATTCCTCCGACGGACTGCGACCACATGCGATACTCAGAATATTCCATAGAGCCGCCAGAAGAGCCCTCACCTGCTGCGGCACGAGTCTCTCGAATCCGTGTATATTCCTCCTGTGAAAATCGAATATAAGTATATATATAATTAAACTAAAACTTATAAAATATCAAATATTTATAAATATACTTACATGGGCCTTCCTTGCTCTCTCATCAATCCATTGTTGATCCTCCTGTCGCTTATGAGTGCGACTATGCAATTCCACAGGAGTTGGTTCTCTACCAAGTGACGCTTTCTGTTACAATTAAGAGAGTTTTATCAATACTAATTATTAAAAAACAATTTTAAAAAATAATTAAAATTCATTACCAAACGACGCCTGTGCTCAGTATGTGGAACGGAGCCTCCTGTATGAAGTGCACTACCTAAGCCCCCAACATCAGAAGCTCTGTTCTGTCGATTTTGATCCCTCCTCCTAGTGTACTCTTCGCTGCCCCAAGCTGCATTCAACTCAGCCCATATCTCCTCTCCAATCCACAATGGTCGCTTCCCAACCTTTCTAACATCTGTGAACATGTCGCGCATCCGAGTAGAGCCACGCTTCTCAAAATTCTTTCTAATCCTGTCATTGTGTTGGGGCAGCCAACAAAACTCTTTCTGCAATAAAAAACAATCAATTAACCTTAAGTAAGAAAGAATAAATCATTTAACATAAAATCAAAAAAACAAAAATACCTCAAACTCTCTAAACCACATCTCCCGGACTTCTTTTGGGACTTTCTTCCAAGAAATATAAGGAGCGTCAAACCTGCTCCGTATGATGTCCCGTATTTTATGTGTTGGTTGTTTTGATGGATAGAACCTACAAAAAAAAAGTTATGTAAAACAAATATAAAATATAAGATAAAACAATTAGTTAGTTTAAATAAAAGTTACCATACGTACGTGTCACCCTCAGGTGCTATCAACATTCTACCATCTGTCTGCTGCTCTGCTGCAGCTGCTGTCGAAGGTCCAGCTGCTGTCGAAGGTCCAGCAGCTGTCGAAGGTCCAGCTGCTGTCGAAGGTCCAGCTGCAGCAGGCTGATAGGGTGGTGGGGGATAGTATGGTGGAGCATATGGTGGAAATGGATAAGTAGGAGGGGCACCAGCATAAGGTGGGGGTGTGAAGTATGGGTAGAAAGGAGTAGCCTGCCCGAGATCTGGTGAAGGAAATCGAAGGTCCGGTGAGTAGAACTGCGGGCTACTTGCTCCAGGAGTGGGTAAAAGCTGTGTAACAGGCTGAGGCTGTGAAGCAGGCTGAGGCTGTGTAGCAGGCTGAGGCTGTGTAGCAGGCTGAGGCTGTGTAGTAGGCTGAGACTGTGTAGCAGGCTGAGCCAAGGTGGTCTCCTCAGTATGTAGTGACCTATGTGGTCCAATTGTAGTCTTCTTAGTGCGCCTGTTAAAAATATTTTTTATCAACCCTCTACTAGGCTGCTCCTCACCTGAAGCCATCTGCACATAAATAAAAAAGAAATATTAGAAATATGAGTTATAACAAAAATGGAAATTAACGCAGTGCAGTAGCTAAAAAAATTTGACTGAAGTAAAATACAGGTAAGTAAAAAAAAACGGAGTGCAGTAGTTATAAAAAACATGAAAGCAAAATACAGGGAAGTAAAATAAAAAGCAGTGCAGTAGCAAAAATAAATTTAATTTACCTTATGTTGTTAACTCATCATTTGTTGATTCACTTTCATCAGATGATACACTCCTAGCACAATCAGATTCATCATCACTTTCCTCTATGTTTAAATCTACCTCCTCTAACTGCAACTCGCTCTCATTAAATCTGATTTGGTCATCTACATTGATTGGGAGATCTTTTAAATTAGACATAAACTCTTCTTGGTGTGCTGTTGGTATCGTACTGGTTTTCTCAATTACTCCCCTTGGTTTAGTCTTCATAACTACCAACCAATCCTGTTTGCCTCGTATTCCGCTTGGATAGTTAGCATAATAGACTTGAGTTGCTTGACTAGCAATGATGAAAGGATCAAACTTTGCATATCTCCTAGCCTGCTTTACTTCTGTTATACCATAAATTGGATGAACTTTCGTGCCTCTATTTGGTACTGGTTCAAACCATTCACAATTGAAGAGATACACAATATTCCTCATACCGGGATATTCAACCTCTAATATTTCTTGTAATACCCCGTAGTATTCAGAATCATCGCCTGTATGTGTGTTCCCTCTTACACATACGCCTGAATTTTCTGTCTTCCTACCTTCACACAAATTTTTTGTTTGAAATTTATAACCATTTACCTCAAATATTTGATAGCATTTTACTAATCTATTTGGTCCCCAAGCTAACTCAGATAACCTTGAAAACTGGGAACTGTCTTCAGCGTGTACCTTTAAATGTACAAGATGTCATTGTTACTAATATTAATTGCAGAAATAATTAACTCATTAAGTAAGAATAATTATTCAAAATATACCGTATTTTTGAACCAAGCTGTGAATTCTTTTTCCACTATCTTCTGGACTTCTCCTTCTTCTGATATACTAAGACCATCAATGAACCTCCTACAAATTCATATCTTGAGTTTAGAAGAAAGTTAAAAGAGAACTAAAAATATAACAAAATGAAATCATACTTACTCGAGATACGGCTCAACTTCATCACAATTAAGCAAGATGTACAATGTGATAACTGTCATCTCTTTATCAGTCAAATAGCGCACGGTGCTAGCGCCTAAAGGTTCCCCAATTCCACTAAATACAGATATATTAGAGGATTTACCAACATTCTGAGATGTTGAACTTTCACCAGATTGAGATATTGTTTCAAAATAATACGAGCAAAACTGAGTAGTCTCGTATGTTAAATATGCTTCACAGATAGAGCCTTCGGGTCGTGCTTTGTTCTTAGCGGTCTTCTTAAGTTTATTTAAATATCTCTCAAAAGGATACATCCACCTATATTGAACAGGTCCACCAACCATAGCCTCATATGGTAAATGAATAGGTAGATGCTCCATAGAGTCAAAAAAGCCTGGAGGAAATATTTTCTCAAGTTGACACAAAATAAATGGAATTTGCTGCTCCATATGAATCAAATTTTCCACATTTAATTTAGAAGAGCATAAATCTTTGAAGAAGACACTTAACTCGACCAAGGGCTTCAAAATCTGATCTGGCAGATAACTGAAAGCAGTGGATAGTAGACATTGCATGAAGATGTGACAATCATGACTTTTCAATCCAAATAATCTCCCTGATCTTATGTCAACACACCGGCTTAGATTGGAAGAATATCCATCAAGTACTCGTAGAGTCTTCACCCATTCACAAACTGCTCGTTTTTGCTCTAAAGTTAATGTGAATGGAGCTTTTGGTTTGAGGAATTTTCCCGCTCCACCATCCTTCAATTCCAAAGCTTTCCTTCTACAAATCTCCTTTAAGTCCATCCTTGCTTTTATATTATCTTTTGATTTCTCTTTGATGTCCATAACTGTATAGAAAATATTATCAAAAACATTTTTCTCTATATGCATAACATCCAAGTTATGTCTAATCAAGTTTGTTCTCCAATATGGCAACGACCAAAAAATACTTTTCTTGGTCCAATTATGGTAGACACCATATTCCGGCAATCTGAACTCAGCTAATCTTGGAGATTCCATTATGGTGGGCAAGAACTCTACTCTTTCAAAAATTTCTTCACTACTGAATCTTGGTGGAGGAGGAATCATCACCATTTTATTTTTAGTAAAAGCTTCTTTATTTCGCCTGAAAGGATGACTTTGAGGCAAAAACATTCGATGACAATCGAACCAACTGTTCTTCCTACCATACTTTAAAGTGAATGATTTTGTATTTTCCAAACAATATGGACAAGCTAACTTGCCTGAAGTGTTCCAACCTGAGAGCATACCATATGCAGGAAAGTCACCAATTGTCCAAAGTAATGCTGCTCTTAGTGTAAAATTCTGTTTGGTGGAGATATCATATGTACTTACTCCTTCCCATAATAAACTTAAATCATCAATCAGAGGTTGTAAGAAAACGTCAATCTTTAATTTTGGATTATGTGGCCCTGGAATTATAAGTGACAGAAACAGATAAGGAGTAGTCATACATAACTCTGGAGGAAGATTGTAAGGAGTGAGTATCACAGGCCAACATGAGTACGGTGTAGCCGACTGACTGAATGGAGTAAAATCATCTGCGCATAAACCTAATCTGACATTTCTTGGTTCTGCCGCAAATGTGGGATGTGTACGATCAAAGTGCTTCCAAGCCTCTGCTTCTGATGGATGTGTGATAACACCTTCTTGTGGAATGCGATCATTATGCCATCTCATATGTGCAGCAGATCTCATGGATGCATATAGCCGTTGTAGTCTTGGAATTATTGGAAAGTAGAACATCTTACTAACAGACACATCCTTCTGCTTTCTTCTATTTCTAGATTTGGGTTTAAATCTTGGTGCATTGCAATGACGGCATACAGTTTCTGCAATATCTGCTTTAAAGTATAGCATGCATCCATTGACACAACAATCTATCTTTGTGCATGTCAAACCAAGTTTCGAAACTAACTTCTTTGTCCGATATAGATCTGTAGGAATTAAATTATCTGTCGGATTGGTTTCCTTAAGCAGCCCAATGAATTGATTAAAACATTCACGAGCAACATTATATTCAGCCTTGATGCTTAACATCTTCACAGCAACAGATAGTTCTGAGTGAGTCGTGCACCCTTTCCAGATTGGTTGCTGTGCAGCATGCAATAAATCATAAAAATTCTGTGCCTCCGTATTCGGTAACTCTTCATAAATTCCAGTTGCATCATGAACTAATTCCTCAAGATTTGGACGGATGTTTTCAGCCTCAGCAACATTACTACTTGTAGAAGGACCGCATTGATAATCAAATTGTGGCTCATACTCACCATGACAAGTCCAATACCAATACCGTGGCATGAATCCTCTGCGATACAGATCAACAGTTACGTCATCTGGTTCTAGGATCACTAGATTTTTGTGTTTAGAACATGGACATCGAAACTTTCTTTCAGATATAAAGATCGGCAGCTGTTTCGCTTGCTGAATGAAAAAGTTCACCCCATTGATGAATTCATCAGTTAATGTCTTTCGACTTTGAGATAATCGGTTATACATCCAACTTCGTTGATTTCTAATATCCATAACCTATAAATAAGAGTAAAAATTTAATGGATTTATATATTTCTAATATCCATAACATAAAATTATGTTACACTTATTAATGAATTGTTCGCTCAAAGTCACAATACCCTCACTAGGTCTACTAACCACTAAAGATATGGAGTAATGTTGATCTCCATAATCCAACTTTACCTTCAACTCCCTCTAGTCTTATCAACAAGAACAATACCATCAACAAAAAGCATGCACCAAGGTACATCCTCTAGCAAATATCTAGTGCTAACAACCATGACTAAAACATAAAAAAATAGACTAATGTTGATCTCCATAATCCAAGTTTACCTTCAACTCTCTCTCTAGTCTTATCAACAAGAACAATATCATCAACAAAAAGCATGCACCAAGGTACATACTCTAGCTAATGTCTAGTGCTAACAATCATGACTAAAGCAAAAAGATATGGACTAATGTTGATTTCCATAATTCAAGTTTACCTTCAAATCCCTCTCTAGTCTTATCAACAAGAACAATATCATCAACAAAAAGCATGCACCAAACTATTCTCTAGCAAATGTCTAGTGATAACAATCATGACTATAGCAAAAAGATATGAACTTAAGGCTAATCCTATATGTAATCCAACCGAAATAGCAAAAAAAATTGAAAACAAAAATCAAACCTTCGGTTCTCCTCGGCGGCGCGCGACTAGGCAGTGCGATTCGGAAGGACGCTCGGCGCGACTAGGCAGGAAATGCGCGCGACCCGAAGTCCGGTGACCGTCGACGGCGAAGTCCGGTGACCGTCGGCGATGTCTAACCACGGCGAGCGACGAACGGCGACGGAGGGAGACGGGCGAAGCAGCCGAAGTGAGAGAATGTAAGGAAACAAATGACGGCCAGACGGGTTCGGGGTTGCGAAATAGGGCTTTTACCGGCGGACGTTCCGCCGGTAATTGCATTAGTGACGTCGGTATAATTTCCGACGTCTCATCCGTCGGTTATATTTCGTTGAGTTTAAATACGCCGGCGCAATTTCCGCCGGTAACAAACGCCGTAATAGTTCCGCCATAACGTGCGACGGAAATGGTTCAGACGTCCCAATAGCGTCGAACGTTCCGGCCGAAAATGCGTCGGTAACGTTACGGCGGATTTTGCGCCGGAAAGTTTGACGCAAACTTTACGTTGGACAAAGCCGCCGGAAACTGCGCCGCTTACTACCGTCCATAATTTTCCGCCGGAAAATCCGACGGTATTTGCGTGTTTTCCCGTAGTGATACCCGGTAAACTTGTGTGAACGAGGCGGGAACGGATGTTTGACGAAAAATTTGAAACATTTCATTGTAACATGATAGAGTAATTATCCAAAATTTAATTAAGAAAAGTCACTCATTTCCAAACAATATTTTCTTTCCATAGATAAACATGTACATAAAAGTCTGTTACAAAAATATATGTTCCTCTATCACATATCATCCTATGAGTCCATCTATTACAAAACATCAAACTAACAAAAAGAACTTGTCACGTCTCCCTACAGATGTAGGTGAATGATTGTCTATCAGTCATTACTGATTAGCGGGTCTTCCTGAAAACATCCCAAAACTAGGGAACGAGCTGACGCTCAGCAGGTATCATGTAACTCTACCAATTTCAAATTATAATGCAAAGAAGTTCAAATATGCATGCTTTAATATGAAACTGAGTAACATGTAACTAAAGAATTAAACAATATAGTGTCATGTAAAGGTAGTCGTACACCTATATCTATATGATTATTTTACATTTCATATGTTTTCTGCTTCTTTAATTTCATGTTTTTCAACTTGTCTTTATTTAATGTATACATATAATTTATCTTATTCGTATCCTATACACCCGTACCGAAGTGCTGAAATTATACTAATCAGGTACACATACATATTTGTCATATCATTTTTCTTTATCATATTGCCCCGAAGAATCATATTGTGCCAAGACACCATATTGGTACTCCGCCTCAACATGTACAATTTCACATGCAATAACTATTATAAGATAGGTGACTAACATACATATCAATCATATGCTTCTAGCTATTATATTTATGCAAGACTACATGAAGATTCTTTTTGAATTAAAATGTGGATTTTCTTTATCATATTGCCCCGAAGAATCATATTGTGCCAAGACATTATATTGGTACGCCTCAACATATACAATTTCACATGCAATAACTATTATAAGATAGGTGACTAACATACATATCAATCATATGCTTCTAGCTATTATATTTTATGCAAGACTGCATGAAGATTCTTTTTGAATTAAAATGTGCAACTTTCTAAATACCATAAACAAGCCAATAATTATTAAACATACTAGTATACTATTTTCATATAGAATATAAAAATTAACATGCTATTCTAATACTAAAATATATCATAGTGCTAACTTTTAAAAGAGCATAAAAGAAAATTAAACTTGAAAGTGTTAAATGTATCTACCTCAAAACAAGCAAACAAATCTCAAAATGCGTGTAAATTGTCTAACATCGCGGCGAGCTCTTCTTATCACTTCCCTTTCCAAGACCTAAGGACAAAGACTATCATTAGCTCAAAAAGTTTGTATTCAATAGTGCACCTCCCTTCATTTGATTCCCAATCTTTATAGGTTTTTAATTTAATTTGAATTTTCGGTTATCCCTAAAAACCCCAAAATTGGAAACCCAAAATTCATTATTTTCTTCCTATGAACGTGCAAAGACATCCCCTTAATCTAATTAGACTTTTATTTTATTAAAATTTTGAATTTCTTTAATTCAAAAGTAGGAAAAATAAAGTTTCATACAAAATTTTAATTTTATCTCATTAGAACATTTTTAAGGTCACTAGGAATAAGATTTGTCAAGGCCACCTCAAAGAAATCAAATTTCGGAATTAAAAAAAAAAACTAAATTTTAAAACTTGAAAAATTTTCATGAAATTTTAGTTTAAACCCATACGAATCTTTCTAATATAGATATAAACCATTTTCGTGAAAACAATTTGAAATAAAATTAAAATCGGAGAAAACCCTAATTTTTATAAACCTAAAATCTTTTTAGGAAAAAAACTAAATTTTCTTGGTTAGAATCCTTCCCCAAATTTTCCCTATCAATATCATTGAAAAATTATTAGTTTTGGAGAAATCCTAGAATTTTCAACTTAAGAATCTAAGTAAAAATGAAGAGATTTTTTATTTAGGAAGTCACCTTCTTCCTTAGGCTTTCCCCTTCAATTCCCTCCCAAAACTTCTACCGAAAAACGAACTTCGTCGTCGCCCTAGCCTTAATTACTCCCGCCGCCCTCTCCCTCTCCCTCCTTCGGCCGAACAAAAGAATGAAGGGACCGAAATAGCTTATTTGGGTGGTGGGGTAAGAGAAATGACGCATGTGCCCTTACATGCATGCAAAAAGTCTCTTAAGAATCAGGAAGGGCTATTTAGTCATTTGTCTTTAAGTAGACTTTGCCGATTTTTAATTTCAAATTTAAGCAAAATTAACCCTAAGTCCTTTATACCAAATTGCTCGAAATTTTATGTAGAATTTTATAAAAATAATTTCGTCGAATTTCATCAACTTTGTAAATTCGCCTATTTTCGTCTCGGTGCGTCTCAACACTTCGCGACCCTATGGTTCGACATTTTTTGGTTTTGCATATTATTTCGTATTTTTCATTACATTTGAATGAGAGGGTAATTGTTATTTTAGATAATGGTTGAGCTTTCTGACGGTGCGAGACCAATTGCATCACACACCTCTTAGGTAGGCTATATAACTAAGTTGTGCATAGGCAAGCACCTTGCTTTAAATTTCTAGGCAATGAGACGAGCATTTTGTCTCAATTTGAGAGAGAAGTTTTCATATATCTAGTGTCATAGATGAGTTAGCTTTTGATGATGATTTGGTATAAGAAACTATAAATGGAGGATTAAGAGTTTGATAAATAATTATGCATTCTTGGAAAGTAGCCCAAATGTATGTACGAGAGTTTTAAGTTTTTTATCAGTAAATTTCTAAAATGAAGAGGATGAGTTTAATGTGAAAGTAAAAATGTAGGCTACAAATTCAGTGATTGAGAAGACAATATGATGATAAGTATGAATAAATGATGATAAAGATTATATTATCTGTGAGCAATATACTGCCGCAATGTGAAGCAATTAATTCTATTTTCTTATGATAAACTATGTAGTAATATTTTTGAACTTGGCATGCATGTAACTCGGAAGTTTTATATTTTTACTCGTGTATTCTCTCGTGATAATCATTATTTTATATTATTTAGTAGCATTCATTAATATTAAAAGGTATGCATAACTTAGAGAACTTTTTTATTACCTCACTTTGCTAAGCCAGAAAATGGCAAGTATAAGCTATGATGCACAGACATGGACATGGGACACGGGTTAGACACGTTATTATATTTTTTTATATTTTAAAAAAAGTTTATATTTTTGTATAATATTTTATAATATTTACAAATAATAAGTCATTTAACTAGAATTTGTCTTTAAAATGGTTAATATTAGGATGTTGAGAGTCGGGCGTCGATGATGGGTATCAGGCATCAAGAAAGGAGACGACAATGCTATCGAGGGTTGGGCATTGATGTCATGCAGTAAGTATTGGGTGACGATGTAAAGAGCACGTTTGTCGTCGATGTTGAGAGGGCATTGGTCGTTAATGTTGAACGATTTTGGACAAAGATGAGCTGTCAAGATGTGTGTGTAGAAATTTGCAGCGTTGAGCATCAATTTCAAGACAGTGTTAGACTTTGATTTTAAGATGATTTTGAAATGTCAATGTTGTAACAATGTTATATGTCAATATTGAGATGACATCAGACATTGTTGTGAAACCAAAGTCCTGACCCGCCAAAGAGAATTGAAAATGAGAATATTCGGTGAATAATGTATTAAGTACGAGTAATTGATTTGGTGTTGTGGATATGAAATAAAAAAATAGTTTTTATATTTTAAATACAACAAATTATATTAAAAAAATTATAAAATATTTAAGACATTCATGTCCAATTTATATTTAATATTTTTTAATCAGACACATTTTCGGCTTGTCCGTCACATGTCAAAGGTGTGCCCGACATGTGTCGGAGGCGTGCCGGACGTGTGTCATGTTGGATACATATCGAACACTGTACTCTTCTTTGAGAAGAAGTGTCGGCACATCATAGAGTTTAAGCCTTAAGCAATGCTTAGTCATTTGATTGTTGATGAAGATAAGTTGATTATGTAATCTAACGTAATAGTTTTCAAGCTCATCTTGATACATATATATTTTTAAATGTTTAATAATCAATGACTAGTGTATTTTCTATTTCTGTCACCTTTCAGAGCAATATCAGCTTGGTATCATAGCCGTGAATGGTTCAACCTCCTTTGCAAGCGAGTTATGGAGCAAGACTGGTCCTGGAATCGCCCAGCTTTGGATTATATAGAACTGTACTATGCAGCTCGCAAATAAGATTTTCTTCAATACCTTGCAATAAGGTAAAGCCATGCACGTTCTATTTCTATTTGGCTGATATTTATGTACAGATTTCGTTTTACTACTTGTCGTCCTTTTTTTACTTCTCTATATGTTTTTTGGTTTAGGCATAATCAGCGGTGTAAGTAAGTTCTCATAAGCTGCTTTCGTAAGAACTTTTCCATATAAGACAGTTGATTTGTTGAGAACCTAAAATCAGTCAGTTTTTGCTCAAGTAGCATCTTAGTGCTATGATTGTGGCTTGGTTTGTCGCAATACAGTTTAAGCGTTTTCTTTTTTCTTTTTTTTTTTTTTTTTTCCCTGAGGTTTCGTCCCAAATGAAGCCTTAGAGTAGGTAATTTCATCAATATATTTTTGATGTAATATATATCAAGATGTCTTTCAAATCCAATCACATGTTTAAAAAATAATAACAATGATAATAATGATTGATTCAAGTTGGTCATTTAAATTAGAGGCCAATTGATCATTTCTTCTCACAAGCTATCCTCACCAAGCCTCATTATCATTGCTCCATTCCAACCACAACTTTTCTTCCTCATCAAGAAGAACCTAAAGCCTAACATCTCACAAATCTAGATTTTCCCTTAATAAACCATTAAATGGCCTAATCAAATCAAGCTCCTACATGCATGCTCATCAATTATGGACATGTGGGCCTTGCTTCTCTCGATAATTAGAGGATATACCTTTTTACCTATTTTTTTATATTTTAATGAGTTTAAAAGTTGATCATAATTAAAATAATATTTATAAAAAATATGAGGTTGATTTCTTGAATTATTTCAGGCTTAAACCTATTTTAAAAGTTATCAATTCTAAATTTTAATGGATTAATATCTTATCATGAATTTATTATTTGGTAATAAATGCTTGTCACAACCACTTCTCTATATTTTGTGATGGTTGAAGCTTACCCTTAATGCCTTGCATAATAGATTTAGTTGGTGATGCAAGCCTATATCTTTGCTTGGTTGGGGTATCCCTATAAGTACATTGTGGTCATATTTTGTTATCAGTACATCCAACCATTTCAATCAATATATAGATAGTTTATGACAATCTGGAATCATAAATATTTGATTGGATGTTGGTGACAATTTATTGTTTGATGGAATTTATCAATCAATTTCAAAACTTTAGATTTGATTGATTAATATCATAAAGTTGACTAGGGGATTTTGTTTTTTTAAGTGGATAATGGTATGTCTTGAGAAGGGTCGAACCACCCTGACATGACATATCTACGAAGCGTACGTACAACAATACTTATGGTGCCCCCCACACCAAAAAAAAAAAATAAATAAAGCTGATTCTGCCCCTATTCTTGGCTCTTAAGCATATTTGAATCCGAGTGGAATATGTATAAATTCAAAATCAAACAAGTTGAAGATGCATACTCATTCAAGTTTGACTAATTTACACCCCCATTTACACAGAAGAGGATGAGGATGCCTCTATGCAAGATTAGTCCGAATGTTTTTGACTTTCCCCTTATTGTCAGGTTATAGGATGCAAAGAGCAGGTGTTAGAGGAAATTGAAAGTTAGTATAATTTCAAGCACCTTTAATTCAATCTTCATCTTTCTTATAATCACGACACTTATGGTGCTAAGGTTTCTATTTCACAGAAGATATTTAGGATCACATGAATTTATTTGTAGATTTTGATTATTGAAGATGCTATTAAATTTTTTTTTTTTTTTGGTTAAAACCCTCTTATGGGGCCTACGTGTTCATTTAAAACATCGGTTACAAGATCCTTAAAAGGATCTACCAGCTCACTATTGCTCATAAGAGCTACATTCCAAAAAGAAAAAAGAAAGCCTACGAGCCGGCAGATCCTTATGCTACGATTACAAAAAGAACTTAAAAAAGTCGGGCTAATCAGCAATAGCACCCAAAAAAGGAGAAACCAATTAATCTTTAAAACTTTCAGCTCCGTTCTCCTGCAAAAAATTATACTATATGGCAAAATGGAAAAACATAAATTAGATAAACACACCTTAGTCAAAAAAATGCCTTCCTTATAGTTGAACCTGCAAAACAGCTTCAATGGAAAAATTAGTTCAAACATATTATGATACAGCATAACCGACCACCACCCATGAAGAAAATTCCTGCAACACACCAAACCCTGCATGTAAAACCAACCATCATTCCAAAACAACCGCTCAAACGTCGTGCTCTTACCAGCCAAGCTATCTTCCAAACTCAACCAAATAGTACCAAACCCACTAACAACAGAATTACTAGAAACAACCCAATCACAGGACACAAAAACCTCCACAAAATCCAAACCATACCCAAAGTAAAAATTACAAAGCATCCAGTTAAAAGGGAGAGAACACCCAGTCCGTCTCCAAATAGCAAGCCAACCGGCCCCAAACATCCAAACCATATACCTCAGCCACCACATCCCCCAGCGGAGAACACAATTCTTCCAGGTATACCAAAATAACGACCACATGGAACAGCCCCAGAACTTCAAACCACGCGCGGGATAAGCCCAGTAAGACCGGGAACAAAAAGACAGAACCGAAGACCCAGAATACTGCAAAATGATGAACGTAGGGGAGAATAGCTGACGAGCAAAGCCAGAAAAACCACCAACAGCATCAAAGGAAAAAAAAAACATAAAAAGGCCACAGCCGACAACAGTTAGCAGCTTCTCATATAGGGAAGCCCCATACGATCCAAATTAATCAACCCTTTAATGTTCCTAGGAATAGAAGCATTATTAAATTGGTAAAAAAAGTCTAAATTACAACCCATCTTAGCTAAAGCATCAGCCATCGCGTTACCTTCACGCAAAATATGAGATATAGAGTAGTTCATACCAGATAAAGCTAATTTAATCTCACGAATCTTATAGAAATTGGTAGGATTATAATTAGAATTATCACTAATATAATGAATTAGGAGAAGAGCGTCAACTTCAACCCAAATATTGATGATGCCAAGGGACATGCAAAGTTTAACACCAAAATTTAAGCTATCAATCTCAGCAGTAATAGCATTGGTGCCAGAAGAGGGACCAGCAAAAGCCACAACAATTTTACCATCATGATCGCGAATAATACCACCACATCCAACCATCACATTATTATAAGAACCGTCCGTATTAAGTTTGAAGTAGTCATTCAGTGGACGCTTCCAGTAAATTAATTTCTTCTTACTCTGAATCCTATTGTTGGAAAGAACCAAACCAAAAGCAGAAGCAGCATAATAATATTTCTTGAAAGAAATTGGTTTGATAAGATTGGCATTATACAATTGGAGAACTTTGTTCTTAACTTTGGAGATGATCTTCATGGCATCCATACGAACATTGTTATGCTTGGAATCATTTCTACTGGCCCATAAGTACCAACATATTAAAACAGGAATAATATTTCTAATATGCCCTTTGATAGGGATGATCCAGTCCTTAATTAAAGAAGTAAAAGAATCATAACAGCTATCCACCATCACTTTAAAGATATTATCAAAATAATTCCAAACTTTGATAGCAATGGGACCATTAAAGAACACATGATTAATATTCTCAAAATGAAAACAGCATTGACATTTAGAAATAATAACCAGACCTTTTTTCCTAAGCAAAGAATCAACAGGTAAATAATTAAAGTTAACTCTCCAAAAAAGAAAAGAATAGCTAAGAGGGATATTATCATGCCAAAAATAATTATAAATGTTGTTAATAGGCAA
Source organism: Dendrobium huoshanense (assembly GCA_016618105.1). Taxonomy (NCBI): domain Eukaryota; kingdom Viridiplantae; phylum Streptophyta; class Magnoliopsida; order Asparagales; family Orchidaceae; genus Dendrobium; species Dendrobium huoshanense. Next base: position 46,130,453 of record CM028346.1, on the reverse strand, counting down.
ATTCTGCTTAACCGATAACCAAACAATCTTAGTATTAAATTTGCCATTAGGAGCCTTGTTAAAGAGGATGCAATCATCAATATTCATTTGAATAGAAATCTTAGAAATAAGCTCAATAATAAAATCAGGGATAACATCAACTAATAAATTAAAATTCCAATTATCAAAATTATAGAAATCCTTAACTTGCAACTTCGAAATAGAATGGGTATTTAACATATTATCAATAGAGAAATTGTCCAGCCATTTATCTTGCCAAAAGTAGATGTTGCCCGCACCCAAACCCCATTGAATAAATTCTTCAGCCTCCCACTTAACTTTACATAGTCTCTTCCAATTGGCAAAATCACCAGGTTTATAATAGCATAACAAAGGGTGGTAATGAGAACAATACTTGACATTCATAAAATTAGCCCATAAACTTTTATTAGATCTGAAAGAAAACCAGAGTTTATGACTAAAAGTTTTGGTCATATCGGCGAAAGTACGAAAGCCAAGACGACCTTCCTCCTTGGTCCCCGCACAATTAGACCAAGAGCTCCAAATAATAGATCTCTTTTCACCTTTACACCCCCAAAGGAACTTGTTAAAAATAGTTTCCATTTTGTTGCAAATATATTTAGTAGGACTAATCGTGTGCATAAGATAGATGGGAATAGAGCTAAGCACATGTTTAATGAGAATCATTCTACCGCCATAAGAAAGAAAATTATAAGCCCAGGAAGATAATTTCTTTTGAATGTTCATAAAAATATTATCAAAAAGATGGGAACGTTTTTTACCTTTATAAAGAGGAACTCCAAGATACTTAATAGGAAGCACAGTATCATTAATACCAAATCTTCTACTAATATTACCAATACGCGTAGTAGTTATAGTCTTGGCAGGAATAAAAGCACACTTGGTAGAATTAAACGTTAACCCACTAGCTTGCTGGAAAATGTTAAGAAAATTGAAGATATAATTAAGCATTTTCATGGAGCCATTAGAAAAAAGAATAAAATCATCAGCAAAGCTTAAATGAGTAATGGCCAGACCTCCAATAGTTTTATAATAAAGCTTAGGATGACAACTAAAAAGATTTTTAATACCTCTAGAAAGAAATTCAGCAGCAATGATAAAAAGAGCAGGAGATAACGGGTCTCCTTGACGAATACCATTAGAAGACTTAAAAAAGCCCTGGGCCTTACCATTGATAATAACGGAAAAATAAGAGTTTTCAATACAATGTTTAATGAGGTTGGTATAGTGCAAGTTAAAACCAAATAGATGCATGATTTTGTAAAGAAACTCCCAATTTAAATTATCATAAGCTTTAGATATGTCCATCTTAAAAATAACATTCCCACCAGAAATTTTAGCATTAAGATCATGAATCATTTCTTGAGCAAGTAAGACATTGTCAAAAATCGATCTACCTTTCACAAAACCCGTTTGTTCTAACGAAATGATCTTAGGAAGAAAATCAGCCATCCTACTCACAAGAATCTTAGAAATAAGCTTGTTAAAAAAAGTACAAAGACTGATAGGACGAAAATCATTCCAATAAGTAGCACCAACAGTTTTAGGAATTAACACATAGTTGTAGAAGTAAAGAATTTAGGCATAGGATTACCTTCAAAAAAATCTTTCACAGCATTGATAATATCATCTTTAAGAATAAGCCAGAATTTTTGAAAAAACTTGTTGGTAAAACCATCCGGGCCGGCAACAGAATCAGTGTTCATATCTTTAATACTAATAAGAATCTCCTCTTCATTAGGAATTCTATTCAACACCAAATTGTCGTTATTAGAAACAAGAGAAGGAATAAAATAGAAATTCGTATTTAAATTAGGCAAGAAGTTGCTATTGAAAATATTCTCAAAAAAAATTAGAACCAGAAGCAGCAATCAAATCTTGATTAGTAATCTCCTCCCCATCCGGAGTAATAAGTTTATGGATATTTCTACTAGTTTTATTGTGATTAGCAATGTTGTGGAAATAAGAGGTATTCCTATCCCCCTCCACAAGAAACTTAACAGAAGCTTTTTGTTTCCAAAAGGCTTCTTCTTTTTCTTGTAACATAGCCAAACTGTTCTTGGCATTATTAAGAGCAGAAAGATTAATATCATTGGAATGAGACATGTACATACGATCGGCCTTATCGACCTCATTCTCAGCAAGCTTGATGTTAGTAAATATATTTTTAAAAATGTTCTTGTTCCACCATCTAAGAGGTTGTTTCAACCTCTTAAGCTTTAACCAAAGCCTATTCATACCAATCACACCATCATTGGGATGAAGAGGAGCAGCCCAATTACAACTAATAATGTTTTCAAGTCTGTCATCCAACAACCACATGTTCTGAAACCGAAAGGGTTGAGAACCAGCAGTATTGTTATTAGACACAGTAAGCAGTAATGGAGAATGATCAGATAAAGTCCTAGATAAATGTTCAATATGAGTATTATGGAAAGAGGAAATCCACCTATCATTGAAAAGGATCCTATCCAATCTTTGCCACAAGGTTCCCCTATTCCAAGTAAAGCTATTACCCAAAAAGCCAATGTCGTGAAGATTACAATTCAAAATCATATCATTGAAATCTTCCATGGCTAACAAGTGAGGAGGATTACCACCAATCCTCTCGGAAGTGTTGGTAATACAGTTAAAATCTCCTCCAACCAACCAAGGAGCACTAATAGTAGAACAGAAATCATGAAGCAATTCCCATAAAGTTTTTCTACCAGTTCTAGTACAGGAAGCATAAACAAATGAGGCATAAACGGAAATATGATTAAAATTAACATTAACATGCACGACTTGAGGAAAATCACTAATAATATCAATAGAAAAAGACTGTTTCCACATAATCCATACCTTGTTATTACAATTGGCATAAGCGTGGTCAAAACCCAACATATTGCAAATGTTATCTAATTTAATAGCAGAAATAAACGGTTCAAGTAAAACGAGAATCTGAATGTCATTGCTCCTACAAAGGTTCTTAACCCGAGCTTTCGAAGTGGTATTACCCACCCCCTTATATTCCAAATGAGGACTTTAAACATTAATAACATTGTTGGAAGCACGAGTAGCCCTAGGGTTCTCGGAAGGCACAGATTTTTTATTTTTCCCTTTCTTTTTCACTTGAACAAAAGCTTCCTCATCCACAATCTTCCCCTTATAATTCGAATTTGACACCGCCACATCGTTTAGATTTCTCAAATTATCAATCGGAAGGACAATTTCAATAGAGCCAATTTCTCCTTCTTCCATACTATCCACATTTCCAGCCCAATCATCATCATCTTTTTCCAATAGGTTTAAAACATTCCCACTATCTTTAGTAATACAAAGGTCTTTGGTAATGCTATCGGTATTATTGCATTTTTTTGAAATATCGCAAAGTTGATCTTCATCTTTATTTTTAAACACATCATCTTCTTCATTTCCCGGTAACACATTTTGGGTTAAATCATCATCCACACTTTTGTCACCAATATTATCTTCTAATTCCTTTTCCAAAGCAGCATAACTATTAACATGAGCTTCTAACGAAGTAGATTCAGTGTCAAATTCCTTATTATAAGGTTTAGAAATAGGTTGAGTAGCATCTTGTCCTTCAAACATCTCACAATTTCCTTGCTTGGTGACTCCTTCCACATTCAAATCAACTTTTTTAGAAATCCCCTCCGACTGTTTTTTTAAATGCGGATGAGCAACAAAACATTCCTGAATCGCGTGACCATGAATTTTACAATGTAAACAAAAATCAGGAACTTTCTCATATTCAACTTTCTGTAAATAACCACATTTATCAGATCTAATCCATATTTCTTTAGGATGTTTTTTGGTAATGTTAATTTCCACAAGAACCCTAGCAACAGAAGGTCTAGACCTATTAGCAGTCGCTTGATCAATTTGCAACGGGCGACCGAAAATAGATCCTAAAGCATGCAAAACATGATTATTAAAGAAATGTAACCTTAGATTAGGAAAAGATATCCAAATAGGCACAATAGGTGTGATTCTTCTTTCACGTCAAAAAACGGAGTCCATTTTAATAACCTCATTTGACAATTTAAAATGTAGTAAGATCGCCTCGTGAAGACCCGACTATAGTCTAAATCATTCGATAGTTGTATAGAAACGTGTCTAGCATCAAGAAGACCAATTGAAAATTTTCCAGATAGCTTAAGTTTCGAAAAAAAATTCCTTATAGCGTCAAGGTTCGGCCGCCTAACAGTAAACTTCCCAACTAAAGTGAACTGGTAAGGACTAGCTAATTTCAAGATATCATCTTCAGACAAAAGTAGAGCAGGAACACCTTTAACCGTAGATTTAGTGAAAGAGATTACCGGATTTTGTGAAGATGAAGCACCCGTGAGAACATCTCTAAAAGACCTAGATGCAGGAGCAGAAGATCCAGACAAACCTTGCAAAGAATCGCCCTTATTAGACGGTGGAACACCCCACACACCATTCGGTAGAATCACTTGACTTTTCTCCATGAGGAAAAAAGAAGGAACGGGGCCTACAGGCCAAGATCGAAACCACGGTTGCGATCAAAACAGGGAAAAAACAGAGGAGATCAAAGGAAAAAGATCTGGAAGCAACGAAGGAGCGGGCCGCCAAATCGCAAAGAAATCGCCAGAGCACAATAAACCCTAGCGACGTGTTGAAAAAAAAATGTTGAAGATGCTATTAATTATATTTACAATTAATTTTTTTTTTTATCAAATTTAACTAAAAATATGTCAAATTTAATATTCAATTTCCTTAAAAAAAAAAAAAAACTGTGCTACTATAGCTCAAATTTATGATAGGGACTTATTTGAGTAAACTTCACTCTCCAAAAATATAAAACAAAGCTGAGATCTAATTTTTATAGGTGGCCATATTACCTATTTTGTAAGCAAAAATTATGATAAAATGTTCCCATTTTGTTGAACCATTTAAATTAAGTGGTCCATTTTTTGGGACATTTTTAAAGTAAATATAACTGTGCTTTTTAATTATTTTTAGGTGTAATAGTACCCTTAATTTATACTATTCAAGCCTACTTAGCAGCAGGTCCAGCAGGAGAAAAGGATTCCATGAAAGCGGCTTTTAACGTACATCTTTTAAATTGAATTTATTATATATTACCCACCACTGTTTGTCTTGGTGGTGAAGAGCCGGCTAGGCAAAGCCCAGGTCCCTGGTTCAAATTCCTTGGCAAGCAGTGAAAGCCTTAAGTGTTGGCCCGTGTAAATTGGTGTGGGTTGCATGCTAGGTCGACCGAGGTTTACACTGGCCTAAGGACAGTGCTTCCTCATCACAAAAAAAAAAAAATGAATTTATTTTCATATAATGTTGTATAAAATTCTATTTTATATATAGTTCATATAAACCTCCATTAATTACCATATAAAAAAACTCATAAATTTTTTTGCTGAACAAAATTTATTTTATAAAATTTAAGTACTTAAAAATTTTCATTTAATTATTAATATGAATATTTTTCTCCTAAAAAATGATTAAATCTATAAAATCAGCCCTTGCAATTATTCATGTGGGCAACCTCATGAAAAAGCTATTTGAACATTAATACAAACGAAGCCGATGGCTTTTTAGGAGCTTGATAGATGATTTTATCAAGTTGGATATTCTAAATGTGATTATAAAACTATTATTTTTTATCTTAATTTTTAAATAATCATATATATAACAAATTTTATAATACTTAAACTATAAAATTCAAATACATTACATTAGATTTTCATTTAATTCATATGGTTACACAAATAAAAAACAATATTGTTTTCCAGAAAATATCATAAACCCACCGGCTGGGCGGCGCACCACCACTTTTATTCAAACAGTTATTACAGTATAAAACGCGCGTCAAAGGCTCGTTCTTGTCACTCAAGAAACTAACGAAATTGACAACCCCGTAATAGTCACCGCTCCTGTACGCGGCACGAGCGTCACCACCACGCTATCGTCGCCGGTCGCCCCAATATCCTGGAGCAACTCCGTTATACACAGCTTAAGAGTCGTCTTCATCGTATTTGTCTTCCCTTGATGATTCAGATGCGGCACTTGCGCGAAGCTCCCCGCGCATTCCGCCACCGCCGGCCTCAACACAGCAGCCGAAGACGCGTTCACATACACATCAAATTTATTGTAAACTGTACTGTCAAACTGGATTCCTTGCACTTCCAAAACCTCATACTCATTGCCTGTCCTCCCCGACGTCGGCGGCCTTTTCACGGTCACCGTCACGTTCGACTTGTCAAGAGTAACCGGGAAAGTCGGCTCAACGGCCGGCCTAACCGGCCTTCCAGTTCCGGCAGGTGCCGATTTCGCATTCACCCACGGGTTATCCACGTTTTGATACTTGTAACGCAATAGCTCCGTGTTGAGGCAGTCTCTTACCTGTCAAAAAATTAAGCTTATTTGAAAAAAAATAATTTTCTAAAAAAATCAAATACAAAAATTAAGCCTTTATTCCGCTACATGAATCTTTTTTTTTTCATTGTGTTATATTAAAGGTCAAATTCTCATTTAAATCTAATAAAGAAAGCTCATTCATAATATTTTCTAACCAAGTCTTTTTAAGCCCACCTCTATAATTCTTAACAAAAGTCAAATCTAATACCTCTACTCTTTCAACCGAATCATTGAAAGGCCGCCGTTTTATGTGACCAAATCATCTAAGGCGACTCTCTATAATCTTATCTTCTACTAGAGCTACTCCAACTTTTTCACGTATATGCTTATTTCGTATCCTATCTCTAAGGATAAAGTCACTCATCCACCTGAGCAAAAGATTTTTTAACAAATTTGATCCTAAAGTCCTACATAAGTTCTAGAGCTCAAAATGAATGTTGTCGTTGAAAGTTTAAGCTTTTAAGAGCGAGAAGAAAAGACATAATTTTTAAATGGAGTTTATGCTAATTAATTAAGAGTTGTAATTTATAAGAAATAATGAATTTTGCGTGACAAATTACCTTTACTCTCACTAACTGTGCGTTCTCGTCGTAGAAGAGGAAGCCGGCGTCGAGCCAATCGGTGTCGGTGAAATCCTGGCGCTGGCCACCGAGAGATTTCCATACGTCCCAGAGGCGGTCGATGTTTGAATGGTGGGCGAAGAAGATGGGGTCGCGGGCGGCTGAGTAGAAGACGCCCATGTCTTCACGGTTGGGCTGGCGCGAGTCGCCGGTCCAGAGGTGGACCGTGCCGTGGGGGACGTTTTCGAGCGAGCCGGCGCCGGGGTCCGGTTGGTCTCCGGCTCTGAGGGCGGCTCCCAGGAAGAGCTCGGATGTCGGACCGTTGGAGACGACTTGTCGGTACATGATCTTGAGATTGTCGTCGATGAGCTGCTGGCCGCTGTCGGGCGATGTGTCTAAGCTGAAGTCGAGGTCGATGATGGTCGGAGGCTGGTGGGCCGGGTCGCGGAGCGCGTCGTAGAGGGAAGAAGAAGCTGCAAAGTTAATTGTAATATACATTGTTAATTCATATTCATATAAATATATCATGTGATTCTTTTTGTTTATTTAGGGTATCTTTGAGTCTGCTCTAATTTTTTATAAATTCAATTGCAAATATATTAACTTAAATATATATACTTTTTTCACATTTAATAATAATTTTTTTAAGAGTGATTATAAATTATTTATGTGGATAAAAATATATATTTATTAATTTTTTTAATTATAAAGTTATAATTAAAGTTTATAAACGTACATATTGAGTATTCACCATTCACTAAAACGGTGGGTTTAAGATGAAAAATGTTGCTAATGATATTAATTTTAATTTATATTACAAAATACAAATAAAACTTGATATTAAATTATATTTTTATCTATGGTATTACTTTTCTCTGTAAATAAATTCAAGATAAAAATGATATTTTTTAATCCTAGTAACCAAAATTAATAAAAAAAAAAGTCTTCTTTCACCAAAATTTATAGTTGTGATAAGCTACTTACATAAAAAAATTTATAATAAAGTGAGTTTAATTATGTTTTTATGAAGATAATATTAAAAATTAACATGATATTTGTTTTGTTGATTATATAAATATCTTAATATTTTACTAGCTATTTTATCATTTATTTATATTAAACAATTTAATTTTTGTAAATTTATCTTTAAATTAAAAGCATAAATTTTTGTACTATTTAAATATATTAGCAATATAATATGCCAATATTTTAAAGCCTACCTTATTAAAATGGACTCAATATATTCTCACTCAATTTTTTTTTCATAGTAATTTTACCAATTTTACCAATATAAATTCATAAAAACCAAATAAAATCATGTGCGATAGCTAATTTCATAGATAAAAAGTTTCCAAATTATTATCAAAAGTTTATCATAGAAAATGTTTATTTCAATTTTGTTGTTTTGGCGTTCAAATATTAAAAAAAATTTATTTTTTTCTAGAAAATCTTGCGATCAGTGACAGTCGAAGTACTTGGTGTATAGATGGAAGGCAACTGCATCCCGTCCGGCGAATCCCAGTTCCAGAAGGGCAGCGCAAAAGTGTCATCGCCAATAAGCTTTCCAAGAATACGCTCATGGAAATAGAGGTACCATCGGTGATACGGGAAAAAAAGCCAGCAGTTGTGGACCTGAAGCTCGACGCCGGGAAACCCAACCTGGTCGTAAGCGCCGTCGCAGTAAGCACAGTGCACGTTGGCCTGCTGCATGAAGTTCCTCGGATCGTCGGCGGGGAGATTCCTCATCAGTTCAACAGCTTTGTTGTACTTAGCCACATACTCTGCGTCGACGAGGTGGGCGGCGGGGCGCACTCGGAGAGGCGAAGAAGCCGGCGGAGGAGTAAAGTCAACGATAGAGTTCACCGGAGGGCAGCAGTTTACCGGCGTGGCGCCAGATGGAAAATCAGCAGGTCCACACTGTGTTAGATCAGGCGGCTGGACTGGTGCGCCGATGGCAAGGCCAGTGGCTGTGCCGTAGAGGCCGCCGAGGCCAATGAGGATGTTGCGGCGGGAGGAACTGCCATTGGCAGCATCCGCAATATCGTCTTTTGATGATAAAGCTCGAAAGGAGAGTTTTTTGGGATGGCGGACGATGGTTTTCCTGGAGTGGAGGAGGGAGGTTTGGTTTTGGAAGGTGCACGAAGAGGAGATGATGGGTTTTGAGGAAGTAATAGATAAGAGCGTCGCCATTGGCAGAACTTGCTTAGCTTGCTGAACTAGACGATGGTGATAGCTATTTATAGGGAGAAAAGCTAGGGAAGATTTATAATATTAAAGTGTTTTTTGTGATCTTAGTACTGCAAAACATAAAAAATATAAATAAAAAATTTATAAGCCTGCATGAAAGTATCTCTCAATATATAGTAGCGTCAATATTTGATATGATTTAAAAATCCAATTAGAATTTAACCCTAAAATTTCGGGTTATGGTCAACTCTGATCGGAAACGGGTCGGGTTTGGGTTCAACAATTCGACCGGTTTCAAAAATCTGGTCAGGTTCGGGTTAATCCTTTTGACCCGAAATTGACCTGTTTTGACCCGAAAAGTTGAGATTGATCCGTTTTCGACCCATTCTGACATGAAAAATAGAGTTTGATCCATTTTTCGCTGAAACTAGCAATTTTTTCACGGTCTCAGGTCATTAGGATTGTGTCGGGTTGACCTAGATCCGAAGCATGTCTATTTCGGGTTGATCCGAATAGTGCCGGGTTAATTTTGGGTTCGGGTCGAACCCGACCCATGACCCAAAATTGACACCCCTGAATATCTCTGAATATAGAAATATACGGGAGGAGGTGTGTACTTGGCTAGCTGGATTCTGCTTTTACAGGTTTCGTATTCTTAAGGGATTTGTGCTCCTGAAATCCACTAGTTGGACTTTGCTTTTAGAGGTTTCGTGTTTTGCTGAGATTTGCCATTAGCTCAAAATAAATAAAGTAAGATAAAAAGTACTGGTGTTGGTTCGAGCAGATAGCAAAGTCTCGATGGAAAGACTCAGAGATCATTTGAATTTTCAGAGATTAATATTAAAACATAAATGGTAAAGGAGGACTTTAGCAGCTACACTATCTCAGCAAGAAACCATTAAAACCCAAACGATGAGATGGGCTTAAAATTAAAGGAGTTTGAAAATTTGCGCAGTATTGTATGTCACTATCGCAAGTGCGAGTATCGTTAAGAAGGAAAACACTGAGGGTGTTACATATTCTGAAGATGGAGTCGCAAATCGCAATCTTCTGAACAAACTTAATTCATAAGCCTCAGCCGAACACAAAGAAGAAGTCACGTTAACTACATGATGAAATAAAATGAGAGTATCCAAATAAGGGAACCAAGAAAAAGATAAAAATTCCATTGAAGGTAAGTAAATAGAAACTTCGGTGTAAGCTAACTAGCTAAGAGATGAAATACAAACAGAACTTTGATGTAAACGGTGAAATTCTCTTAGTTTGATTATATATATATATATAATCATAAAAAAAAATTTATCTTCATTAAGCACGAATCCAGAGGCAAAATAAAATTAAAAACTTTCAAAATTAAATTTGGATCCATCCGAACTCCGATTTCAATAAGTGTATAGTCAAACTGAACATCTCAAAAAGTAGAACCAAACGACACCAAATTCGACCTAGTCCGAGCCCAATGGGCCCAAATCAAAGACCCAAAGCACATTTGGAAGGTTCAAACCATACATTGGATGATCAAACGATTTTCAGATGTGGCATGCTTATAGTCGAATTGAGTGGCTCGACGAGAAGAATTCAATGAGCACAAGATAATCAAATTCTGACATCATAGGTCACTCAAATACTAAATAAACGATCCATGATCCAGGGAATCGATATCGGCCGTCCATTCGAACCACTCCCACTGTGCCCTTGATGTTCTCTCTATTTACTAGCCATGAGACTCACAGGAAACTATAAATAGACCAATCATTCTTCAATAAAGAAGGGGAGGAAGGAGGGCCAAGTAAGGAAGGAGGAAGACGATGAAGGAAAAGAAGAGATGAGAGAAAGATAAATATGAGATCTCTCTTGCCACCAAGACTCCTTCTCAACCACCACCCCTCCATCGACTGTCTTCAAACTCTCACCGAACCTTCGCCTGACTACCAAATGTCACCGGAATTACGCCCGTCCACAATCACCGGAATTGCGCTAGGCCACCAACTGAACACCCTAGATCTATGCCCAACCACTGACTATCTCTGGATTTTCATTGGACTTCCATCCGACCACTAAGTGTCGTTGAACTTATGCACGACCATCAATTGTCGTCGGATTTTCTCCCGACCATTATTGTTGACTATGGTCTTCTTGACCTCCATCGTCTGCCAATTATTGTCCTTCTGACCTCTGTTGCCAATTATGATCCTTCCTACCACTTTCGCCTGATTAAGGCCTTTCCGACCTTTGTCACCCGATTATAGTCTTTCTGACCAATGTCATCCGCCGATTACAGTCCTTCTAACCTTTATCGTCAGACTTCAATCTTGCCAACCTCCGTTGCCCGCCGAGTATGGTCATTCTATCATCTACCACTAGATAATGATATTTTTGTCCTTTATCATTAGATCACAGACCTTCTAACATCCATCTCTAGACAACTATCTTTCTGACCTCTATCGCATGCAAACTATGATACTTCTGACATCTGTTGCCCAATTATGATCCTTCTAACCACTTTCGTCTGACTCAGGTCTTCATGACCTCCGTCGCCTGATTACAATTTTTCTGATCAATGTTGTCCACCGGCTACGGTCCTTCCGTCCTCCATTACCAGATAATGGACTCTCCATCCTCTATCACCAGATAATAGTTCTTCTAACCTCCAAAGCCAAACAACGGTCTTTCTAACCATTATTGCCTGTCGATTACAGTCCTTTCAATCTCCATCAGGCTATGGTCTTTCCGATCTCCGTCGCCCAATGACTACAGTCCTTCCGTCATACATCTCTAGATAACGGTCTTTCCATCCTCCCTTGACAATTAATGGTCCTTTTGACCCCCATCACCAGACAACGGTCTTTCTGACTACTATTGCCAGTCTTTTACAGTCCTTTCAACCTCTGTCACCGACTATGATCCTTCCAACATTTTTTCTCTAGACTACGGCCTTTCTAACCTCCATCGCCTGCCGATTACGATCCTTTTGACCCCCGTCGATAGATAACGGTCCTTGCGATTTTTATCGTCAGACTACTGTCTTTTTGACCTCCGTCATCTACTGACTACTATCTTTTAAACCTCCGTCGCCAACTGAGTACAGTCTTTTTGACCTCTGTCACCTAACAATGATCTTTTCGATCTCCATCGTGCTCCGACTACAATTTTTCCTACCTCCGTTTCCCGTCAACTATAGTCATGCCGACCAAACAAATATATCAATACTTATTCTTCAAATTCTTACCATATAGTGCACTCAATTTGATATAGATTTGCTACATCAAGTCAATACTCATTCATATTGGATCATGCCCTGTGTTTTCTCCCCCTTTTTAGGGTTTCTTAGTTTCATATTTTATTGAATTTTATGTTCTTTAGTTTCTTAGTTTCATATTTATCATTTATTTAGGTTAATTTGTAATTGAATTGAGTAAAATCAAATAGTATGCTATCTAAATCAACAAGCTTTGATTTTTTATATATTTAATAATCAAGTAAATGTTATTAATTGAAAGCACACGTTCACTTATAGTCCTACTTTGAACCATCAACTCACTCCAAAAAATTTCAAATATCTCCACAGTCATCAAATAATAATACATTTGATTCATGAAAACCACGTATTAATATGTGATTAAAGAGAAAGGATTATATAAAATCATTTATTTGGATTCATTAAACAGTTTTTTTGATGATTGAAATGTCTAACCTCCCTATCATTAAAAATAATAATAATAATAATAATAATAATAATAATAATAATAATAATAAACATCAATTCACTAATAAAAGGAAGGTACAAAGGTAGACCACAGAAGTGGCCACAACACATGGTTACAAGAGAAACAATAAAAACAAAGCAAAGACCAATAAGGATAAGGGTCGATAAAGTCGGACTCATACCAGCTTCGGGTAGCCAGGGCGGGGCCATCCACTGGACAAAACAAAATCGAAGGGCCAACCAGGTTGCCAACCAACCCTGACCATCCACGACACTAGCAGCAAAGCTGCTTCCTCATTGTCTATATCAGAACCATTTGAACGGTCAACCAACAAGCCACAGAGGCATTCCAATGATAGAAAAGCAACATAATCAACAACCCAAATCCAAGAATCAGCGACCACGTCTACCCCGGCCTTGCGGCCTACCACGGGAGGCAACAGAAACAAGAGGTTAATCGTGCAACAAATTAAAAGAATTGTCAGGATCACCATCTCCGATAGATTCCACATAATCAGAAACAGAATCGAAACCAGAAGCCGAATCAGAACTATAGTCATGAAGCCAGTCCAGCTGAACTCAATCAATGCCCGAATTATCCTTAACATTATACATTAAAGCTTGAGGCTCCATAAAAGTAACAGGAACATCAACAAACTCATTATTCACTACGCGATCATTACGAATAGGGGTAGAGATACCAGAATCAGCCACCTTACACAGTTCCTCACCCAAAATATCTACGACATTAGACTTAACCGGGCTATCCAACATCTCAAAATTTAACAAATGACCACCTAAAGCAGAAGGGGCGGACTTCACAGACACCAAAGGAGTCTCACGAGGAAGGGCCTAGGCCAAATTCATACCCAATGGAATAAAAGGTTGAGCGTCAGGGGATAAAGCTTCGACACCCAAAGAAGTCGAGGGTTCGATCTGAACCAAAATAGGACAATAACCTAAAACATTGGTATTATCCGGTACCATAATTGGGGCTGGAAAAACTCCAACCTCAACACCAGGCAGCACACCAGCCAATGGGGCAGGAGATCCCACAACATTAGGAGAACAAACCGGTGAGCCAACAGTGGGCAAGACATCAAGCACCACCTCATTATTAGCATTATCACTACCCAAAACCTCAAGCACAGAAGGAGCAACGACATTATCAACATTTTTAACACAGTGTGGGGCTAAATTAGCGTTCGGGATAGAAGAATTAGGGATAGAAGAATCATTAGGAAACCCAGCCGAAACAGGACGACAATTACCCTGAGTATGTCCAATACATTTACAGGTAGCACATAAATGAGGAAATTCATCCAACACAACCTCCTGGACATAACCTAAAGTTTCATAGCCTAACCAAACTTGCTTATGATAAGATTTTGTTAGTCAAGTTCGACTAAAACACACGCATTAGAAGGTCGGGAACCAACCGAAGTAGCTTCATCAATTTTCAAAGGCTTGCCAAAAATCCCACCAAGCCCAAAGAGAATCCGAGGGGAGAAGAAGTGAGGACGAAGACGCGGAAACGAAATCCAGATCGAAATAACCGGCGAGTCAACACTGATATCCAAGCTAGGCGACCATTTTGTTAATTTGATATAACAATTAAAGACAAGGTAAGATCGGTGATAGAACACCCTACAGTAATAAAGATCGTTTGATAACTTGATCAAAATGTGAGAGGGATCCAACATAATAACAAAAACTTCTCCTTTAAGCTTCAAATTGAAGAAAAATTTTATAATAGAGTCAAGAGCAGATCTCTTAGAAGGGAAAAAACCCACTAACGAGAATTGAAAAGGGGCAGCAAGATCGTTGATTTCCTGGTCGGAAATCCATAAAGACGGCAAGCCACGAAATGTAGAAGTCCGAAAATCCGGGTAAGAAGGCGTACAACCAGCAAGAGCCTCAAGCTAGAAAAGAACGAGAATGAGAAACCCCACCTAAAAAACCAGGGCCCTTAAGCTTACTAGGCGCCATACCGGCACCGCCGGAGAACAACAAGAAAATCAACCAAAACACCCACCAAAACATAAGTAGATAACAGGAAAGGAGAGAACTTCCCTGAATCCAGGAGCTCGCCGGAGGGGAAGCCCCAGCGGGGCGGGGGAACACCCGGAGCAAAGCGGCTGCGAAACCCTAGCAGACAAGAAAAACCCTAGTCCAAAAGCTTGAAAAAAGAGTTTTAAGTTGAACAATGGTCTAACCTCCCTATCTTAATAACTATATATGGCTTATTATAATATACTTTTATAATTTGAACATGGGCTTTATATCAAGAAAGACTATTGTATTACAACTTATCATATAAGTTTTTTTAGTATCTATTAATGCTCCCGCCTTTAATTAAGTTTCATTTGAGATAGTTTTTTTACTATTTTTAAAATAAATTTTTAGCATAAAAAAAAAAAGTAGTATCCAAAAGCTATCTCAAACGAAGGTCGGCTTCGTTTGGGAACTTCGTTTAAGATAACTTTAATCTTATTATTTTTTAAAGTAGTTTTTTAGTATCAAAATTTTTTCTAAGAAATTATTTTAAGAAACAGAAAGAAAGTCGTCCCAAATAAAATCTTAGTGAACTGCTTCATTGCATTATATCAATTTGATCTCAAGATTTTCTATATTAAGAGTATTACTTCTCTTAAATTAATCTTATGTAGCTTCCTAATTTCAAATTTAAACAACAGTGGACAGTAACCTAACGGTCCTCTTCTACCTAATATCTTTTAACTCTTTGCATCTTTGGTACCTTCTTTTAGGGAAAATTTTTGTTTAAGTCGTTAGGTGCAACAGTTCTTCAAAGATGTTTATTCATTTAAATATATTTTTTTTAATGATGAAAACAATTTCTTTGAATAACTTCTTAATGGATGCAGATCTGAAGGGAGGAGTACTTTTCTTTGTATCCGGCCAGCAGCTGCCTGAAATAGTGAAATTGATGGGCTACATAAGTTCTTCATTGATTGACTTCACTTGTTTGATTTGGTTGTATGAAAATATATATATATATATATATATATATATATATATATATATATATATATATATATATATATATATATATATATATATATATATATATATATATATATATATATATATATATATATATATATAAGAATAATTTAATGGTCATTAAATTTATTTTAAAATTAGTGAAATATCAAATTAAATAGATTAAATTTAGGTTTCATTTCGGATAGCTTTCTAAAATGATTTTTTAGTACAAAAAAATTTGTACTAAAAGCTGCTTTAAAAAGAACAAAAAACTGTCTCAAAGGAAGCCTTAGCTTTTTAATAATCTCATAATAGATTTAGGCTTCATTTGGAACGGCTTTTTTATTGCTTCTAAAACTGAATTTTAGTACAAAAATTAAAAAAATTTATACTACAACTCCGTTTTAGAAAGCAATAAAAGAGCCGTGCCAAATGAAGCCTTAGATTTCGTTTGGGACAATTATAACTTATTGGTCAATCTTCTAAAGTTTCCTGCATAAGTAGTTATGCGTCACAGTTCATTTATCATACAGTAACATGTTGGTGAACCACTCAACACTATTCATTGAAGTAAAACTATTGCACGGAAACGAAAAAAAAGTCTGAAATTTGTAATATAAATAAATGGCAAAATTATAAGATAAAATAATAATAAATAATTTTTAATAAATAATATAAGACAATATAATTTCTTCTTAGGAAAAAATAATAGTTTTTATGTTTAATATTTATTATTATTTTTTGTTTGACGTTATATTTTTTTTGATAAATTTATATTTTATATCAACTGATAGTGGATATAAATAACACGTGAAACATGCATTGGACGTAAGAGAGCATTTTAGATATATTTTTATTTCTTAAAGTATACGTAATTTGCGTTGGACCGATAATATAATTAAGGGATTTTTACATACATACCACTTAAAACTATGATATTTACTTATTTAACACCTAAACAATGATATTTACACATACCACTAAAAACCTTTTTTCATTTCTAAAAAGCCACTCCGTGCTCTCCGTCTCTGCTCTCCGTCAAATCCCGCTCGAATGCTCAGTTCGCAAGGTTCAGCTGCCCTAGTCGAAGTCGCCGCCTCCCTCTGCCAGGTGAAAACTTCTATTTTCTTCTCCATACTTCAACGTCATCGCCTCTTATTCTTTTGCACGCCATCGCCTCTCATTCCTTTGCCGGGTGAAGTTTCCCGGCCCATTCTTCGTTTTTACGCCATCCCCATTCTTGAGTTCGTTCATTCATTTATGCTTCTGATTTTTTGTATTATAGCCTAAATCTGTAAGGATTAGAGTATCTATATTTTGAAGAGTATGTGTTCTTAGTATGTGCTTGCTTATCTCTTATTATGTGTTTGCTTCTCCGCTTTTTATTTGGCCAAAATCGGTAGGGATATGGGTATTGAATATTGCATGACAGGTGTTTGATAAAATGACACTAAGAGATGTGTTTTTCATTTTGCTTCTCCATAAACCAGTGCATTCCACATTCGGAGTAAATCATGCTTAATAATTTATGCTTTGTCCATATAAATGAAATTTGTAAAGATTTGATTTACAATTACAGGTTCCTCGATTTGTGAAATGAGTTCGAGCCGGTCGTCGACATCAATGCGAAACCGGGAGATATCAATATATTGTCATTGTAATCTTCAATGTTCAGTTTATACTTGCTATAAACCCAATAATCGTGGCAGAAAATTCTACCGATGCCCACGCAACAGATCAGAGGATGATTGTCAATTTTTTAGGTGGGTCGACGAACGAAATGATTTATCACAAGAAATGAACCAGTTCACAATTGCAAATGCAACTGAAGTCCGTTCCAACCAGGCTGTCTCAGCTAAAAATGACTTTTTTCAAATTAAAGTGTTTTTGGTGATCTTAATTTTTCTTGTTGTAGTTGACTTGAATATGATTTCAATGTGTTGCAGTTGTAAATGAGTACGATTGTGCTTTTGCTTTTGTAGTTGACTTTAAGCTTACATCGAAGTGTTATATTAGTAAATGAGTTGAATTTGCATATTCGTAATTCTCATTGTTGTAACCGAGCGAGACACTTCTTTTAATGAGTAGAATTTGCTGTGATTTTAATTCTCACCGAAATGTATGTGTTATAATGGCTTAATTGTTGTCCGATTTTGATGGGAATACTGAATCGTTATGAGTAGAATTTGCTTGCAAACTTTAAAACTAACAAAGAATCTCTTGAATGATTTGTTGTTGTTGTCGCATTGATATGAAATATGAGAGCCTGGATTTCTTTTGAGTAATTCAGACCTTAACGTTGGAACCCACATATAGTTATCATCTATTGATCCAAACATTTGATCTCTTGCTAGTGCCCTTGATCGCCATATTTTCATGTAAGGTAAACTCAAACCATAAGTAGTCTCCAAGGTATTACTAATGTCCTTTGGTGTGATATCATGATTTCTTTTGACAATGTCTTGGATTTCTTGTGCAACCCAACTTGTAGTTGCTTGCTTGTTCCCAGCTCTATTCACTCCTGAGCATAAATGTGTAGGATGCAATTTTTTCACTTCAAAAGAATGCCCATCAGAACATAACGAAGCTCTTATCCTCTAAGGGCAACCACGATATGAGCATGTAGCAATAACTCGTGTTTTGTCACTAGCCTTAATCTTGATATCAAAGTTATGTATTATTGCATTGGAACGAATGCTTTTTTTAAAACTGCATGAATCCTCAAAACGCGATCCAACAACTAGTGAATTATCCTCTAAATCAGAACTTCTAATAACACCATCAGAAATTCCACCAACTAAATCATCATTGGTTGTCGTTCTGTTGCCACTTAAATCATGCATCTCAATATGGTCGCTATCACAAGTCATACCCATATTTTCTTCAAGCTCTTTCACAACGACAACAACCTCCATTCTATGGAATCAGAAGAATATGCAAGCATTTCCATTACATCAATATCACTTATAATGGGCATGTAATTTTTAGGCGATGTACCATTAATGTGATAGTGTAGGTCATAAGCATGACCCCTTAGTCAGGGGCATAGAGCTTCAGTTCGTTCTTTCAGTAAATACAAATTGACATCACTTATCTCAAGCTTTAAAGTTCTCTGGTTACCACCAACATATTTTAGCCTGTTCTGTCCCTTGACTGTACTCCAATATCCTCCATATTTGAACATAATATAACACCAACTGTTGAAATCCATATCTAGCACAGAGAAAAATTATATAAAGAAATATAATGAAGTATAACTATCAGAAAAAGTAAAATTTAAAGTTCTGTTTTGGGAGGATATTGGAGTATAACTATAATGAAGAACGACACCAACGGTTGCCGTTCAGTTCCACTTATTAATCAGAAAAGTTTAAAACAATCCAACAATCCAACAACACCGCACTCCAATATCCTAATATGGAGTTAGGTGTCTCGGCGGGTACACAGAGTGAGGTGTATTGCCGAAAATGTTCAAAACAAAGAATCTTTTGAACCTTGGTGTAATGTCGTGAGGTGTCTCGACGGGAACACAGAGGGACAGAAACACAGAGTGATGATGGCGTGAGGTGCACGGGAGGCGTCTCGACGAGAACTCAGAGGGATGATGGCGTGAGGTGTCTCGACGGAAACACAGAGGGAGATGAAGCAGATTTTGGCGCCCAAAACAACCTTGCGAACCGAGCAATCGAGCGGGATTTGACGGAAAGCAGAGACGGAGAGCACAGAGTGGCTTTTTAGAAATGAGAAAAGGTTTTTAGTGGTATGTGTGTAAATATCATTGTTTAGGTGTTAAATAAGTAAATATCATAGTTTTAAGTGGTATGTATGTAAAAATCCCTATAATTAATATATAGTTAGCCTATGAGTCGTGATAACAAAGTAACACCATTGGCATTGAAGCCATTATAAACATTTGAGATTTGTTATAGATGAGATTAATTAGGGGTGTCAATATTTGACAAGACACGAAAATTTGACTCGAATCTGATCCGGAAATTTCGGATTTGACCCGACCCGATTTCAAAACAGGTCAGGTTCGGGTTCCAGAAATCGATCCGTTTGAAAAACGGGTTGGGTTTGGGTTGACCCGACGGGTTGCTGGGTCAACCCGCGAACCATTTTAAAATCAACAGCCCCCACTGACCCGCCTGCCCGCGACGCTGCCTTGCTTGTTCGCGAAGCACCAGCGCTCGTCCGTGATCACCAGCGCTCGCCCGCGTGCACCCGCGCTCGCCCTCGCGCACGGCGACCCCCCGCTGCCGCCCACCGCTTGCCCGAGCACCCGTGTCAGTCGCCCGCTGGTTCTCACCAGCGCGCCCGCTCGCCTGCTCGCACTTTTCTGCGCAGCCACTCGCGTACCCATTTCGGGTCAGGTCAACCCGGCAACCCTCCGGGTCGAGTCCGGGTTCGGAAATCCGACACATTTACCTACTCGGGTCGAGTTAGGGTCGACCCGTTTGAACCCGAGTCATTTTCGGGTTCGACCCGAACCCAACCCGTGACCCGAAATTGACACCCCTGATTAATGTTTGGTTTTTGATGACTTTTTTAATTATTTTTAAATTAGATTTTTTATATAAAAAATAAGATTTTTTTATTAGAAAATTGTTTTAAGAAGTAGTTATAAAATTGTCCCAAACGAAACTCAAATTTACATTATTGCATCAAATGTCAAGAGAGAAGAGAACGATTGTTGGAAGCTAGTGCGGGAGTTTTAACATATAAATTTAATAGTATAGGGTTTATTAAAAGAAGACATAATTGAAAATTGTAAGGTAAATCTTTTATCTCAATATATAAATTCTAATGAAATGAATATTTATAAGAAAAAAGATATTGTGATGGCATTCATATTTGACAACTCTGATGATTGATTTGTATGACTATTCTAATGTTCTTTCTACTTTAATGTTGATGATCGATAAGTTATTCTTATAAATAATAACTTAAATGGCCTATATTTTAATTAATTAATCAATTTATTAAGGGTAAGGCATTAAGTTGAACATCTTTAATGAGAATTGACCAAAACCTAAATTGAGCATTGATAAACTTTTAAAAACTGAAATCTTTTTCTAAAGAGAGAAAAAAAAGAGGGCGAGCTAATCTGTTGTAGGGCCTTAATTCTAGGAAATTAAATGGTGAATAGAATAATGGATAAATAAGTGGTTGAGGAATTTATCTTTATATATATATATATATATATATATTATATATATATATATATATATATATATATATATATATATTAAGACAATATTAATTTTTTTCTCTAAATATTTAATTGTACTTAAAAAAATAAATTTGGTTATGAACTCTCTCTCCTTTTATATAAATGAGAATGCAAAACTACAGAGAAAAGTGCATTTTTTCTTCAGCAGAATTCAGTAAGTAGGAGATTTCCTTCAAGAACTTGAATTACAAAAACAAAATTATAAACTGTTTGTAATGAAATAATAGTGATTATTGCATGCTGGTGTCCAACAATAGAGAAGTTACAAAAAATGGCCACCTGATGTTCTAATAAATGTACCGGAGCTAAACAGCCTCCTCTGCCCAGCCACCCCTATGCTCTAACAGAAAAATAGATAAAAAAAGAAAGCCTCCTATAAGCAGGAATAATATACGAAAAAAATTAGCTAAGGATATTCTAATCAAAATTTATTCGCAATGAGTTTCAAAATATTTAGATTTATTTTGAGATGACTGATGGAGAAATTGTTAGGTGCAGAGTCCAGACGTAGAGATAAGTCCGGATTCCAATAAAATGTTGACACGTGGAGTGTACTTGTGGATATTCAATTGGATTTATTTTTTACTTTATATATTTAATGTGTCGGTGTAACTTTAAGCCAAGCGCACCAAAAGCATAGGTAAAGCGCAGTCAAAGTGCAATAAAAAGAACGCAACAAAAGAGCTGTCATAGCACAACTAAAGTGCAACTAAAGCGCACATAAAACATAAAAAAAAGTGCAACCAAAGTGCACCCCACGTGTCAAATTTAAGTGGATGTCCGGACGTATCCGGACTCAGAACCTAATAATTTCCTTGATGAGGGTAATACATCGATAATCAATAAATTTTAGTATTGCATTCATCTTAAAATAAATCTAAATATTTGAAAACTCACCTTAACTAGATTCTGACCAAGATATCCTCCCACATTTTGTTTCCCAAATATACACAAGAGTCACTCATTAGATTCTCATTCCATTCACATAAATCCTTTAGGCTAATAAACCATCTTCCAAAGAGTTTCTCAGCTTTAAAGCTTGAACAAAAGACCAGAATTCCACAGAACATTCTCTCCTTCACCACAGCGGTGATGAACTTCTTTCATTCTCTCAACTGATATGCAAATGCCACTGCAGCTCCAGTCAAATGAGGCAACACAAATGTTACCCGCCTGGGCCTTCCACTCACAGTCTAAAGGATAGCAATCAATGTATTAGCTTTAGCCACCACACATCAGAAGCTGAAGTATACAGTTTTGTATGAGAACTTGGGCTTCATTTGGGACGGCTTTCATGCAACTTCTTAAAGCGGCTTTCTAGTTCAAAAATTAAAATTTTAATATTAAATAACTACTTTAAGAGGCAGTAAGAAAGCCATATATCCCAAACGAAGCCTTAATCCAAACTATTCAACATACCGGGTGGGGTTCCACAACATAGCTTGCGATCATCAATATGTTCCACATTCAATCCAATGAACCAAGCTCCCAATGAGACATCCTCATTTGCATACTTGTGAAGTACATGCCTGTGATAATAAGATCCACAATAGTATTTCATTAACATATAAAACATGCATGAACACATGGACGGATCCACCTTAAGGCCACCCTGAAAAAAAAAAAAAAATCTTTATTATATGATTCTTTAGGTAATTTGTCCCCCTCCATATATTTTTAATCTTTATTATAAGGGTTTTTATACAATTGCCCCCCTAAAAGCTTTAAAATAATATGGTATTTAGACAATTGCTCCAACATAATTAAACATATTGTCTAGAGATGTTATTGTTAGGGAACGATGAACTAAATATAAAGAGAAATAGTAAAAAGAATCCAGGTCGAACCCCGTCAAGGGGCGCTGCCCCTTTAGACCCTCGACATATCTGCGAAGCATACAACAATGAACAAATAGGGGTCGACGGGCAGCGCCCTCAGAACAAATATTGATTGTAAGGATATTTATGAAAAAAAAAAACTCTACACTTTTACTTATAAGTTTGCCCCCTTGAAAATTATGGCCGGATCTGCCCCTGCATGAACAACACACATCGAATCGAACGGCTCGACGAGACGAATCCAACGAGCCCAAGATCATCGAATTCCGACATCATTAAGGCCTTCTAATGTCCAACGAACGGTGCATGATCAAAGGATTCGATATCGGCCGTCCATTCAAACCACTCCCAATTCACCTTTGATCTCACGCCTATTTACGGGCTATGCCACTCCAGAAAAACTATAAATAGAGCCCTCATTCTACACCAAGGGGACTGAAGGGAAGAGAGAGAAGAAGAAGAGAATGAGGAGAATGAAGAAGCTCCTCCTCGACCACCGCCGGAGCTCTTCCTGCCGCTTGAAGACGCCGGAACTCTGCCGGATTTTCGGAAAACGCAGGAAATTTGCATAATTTTGTAAACTTCCTACGAGAAACAAATTGTATTCGGATTATCCCAGTTTGTGGGACGAATCCGCCATTTGTAATCTACAAAAACACTAGTGGAACTTTACAACAGGGCGAGGCCCCGTGGTTTTTTCCCTTCTTGGGTTTTCCACGTAAAAACTCTGGTGTTTACATTATCTTTCCTGCTTGTGTGTTAAATTTACGTGCAACGCTCGGACGTGAATCTACAAACTCTACCGCCACGTATTTTCTAACACGCAACAATAGTTAAGTTTCATCCACGAACAATTTTAAATTTAATAATATTTGCTTTCACTTTTTTTTTTTAAGAGAGTGAATATCTTTCAAGATTTTAAGTTCTGGTACCATGTTTTGTGATAATCATCATGTTTATTATTGGCAATAAACCTGATATGCAAGAGCTATAGCTTGTCCGAGATCAGTGCTTTTTATTCGCTTGCTAGCGTATGATGTAAGAATCATATGCTTCATGAATTGTTTTCATCTTAATGAACTCGAGGAATTGAGCTTATCTAGAGCTGAACTTGAACTTCTCAGCTCCAATGGAGATCCAAGTATCCAACTAACAAAAAGCATCCACCAAAGCGCTGTGCGGATATGTGCGGATATGGACGCCGTCAGGTGGTGGTGAATCACAACGCGTCACATAACTCCTTTGTTGTGTACCGCAAATTTGTACCATTTGATGTGACACACTTTGATTCACCTCCGAATAACACAGAATAATTTCTTAGAAAGCTCAATATTATTGTTATTATTCTTTATAAAACATAAATATTTTAGTTTTGTTCTTTATTTTTTAAAAGATAGAAACGTAAAATTTATTATTTTAGTTATGTTTGAATTATGATAAAAGATAAAAATATAAAATTGAATATATCAATAATTCCTTTGCAAAACCGATTTTATTGTCAACTCATTATTTCTTCTTAATTACAATTAATATTTAGGGGGCTAATTTTTGGGGTATTATTCCTTGTCTTGTATTTAAGAAATTTTAATTTTTAGTTTCGCATAAAATAGTTACGATTGTTCAAAAAAAAAAAAAAAAAAAAAAACAGTTATAATATTTAAATTATAACTAATTTTTGTATTTTCCTACTAAAAATTAGAAGATTTATTTACGTACACCTAAAAATTTCTATTCATTTATATAACATCCTAATATTGAATTCAATTTAAAATTTATATTACATTTTAGATAAATTAATGTTAATAATATTTTTATAGTACATAAATATTTAGATTTTACTTTTACATAAGTTAATATAAATATTTAAATATTACATTTTTAATTATAAAAAAATTGTATTATAAGCTAAAAATCCCCCAATATTAAAATAAAATTTAATAACTAACTAAATTATATCTTAAAATTCTAACCATGAGGCTTATGAACTTAATTATCTTACATTCTAATATTAGAACAATTATTACGTCCTCAGACCGGACGTAGAAGAACATCCAGTCGGAGGCCAAATTCCGCCAAAAAATGAAAAATACCGAGCAATACCAAACAATAACGAGGAATACCATCACGTGAAGACCCAATACCGAGTTATACCGAGCAATACCGAGTTATACCGAGCAATACCGAGTTATACAAAAGTTGTACCGAGTTTTTCCTAACAAAAACTCGGTATTGCTCGGTATAGCTCAGTATAACTCGATATTGGTCTTCACAGAGCGGTATTCCTCATTATTATCAAATAATACCTAACAATACCGAACAAATACCGAGTTTTTTGGCGGGATTTTGCTTTCAACCGGACGTTCCTCTATGTCCTTACACCGGACCTAATAAAAGTTCATAATATTAATGCTAACATAATCTGCTTGGTTGGACGAGTTGCTTCATAAAAATGCTTTTTATCCTCAAAACGTAGATCAAACTCATATGACGAGTAAAAGATATTTAAATTATAATTCCATATAAAAATCAAAAGTATTTTTAAACGGCAAAACAGTTTAAAAAAAAAAAAACTCTATAAAACTAAGAGAGGCATACCCACCAACTAACAGGAAGTTTGGCATGATTACACATCTTCGGTCTCCACAAAGCCTAAACAACTCATTGCATTCAGCTCGGATCTCTATAGTAATAATAACTTCACTTTAGAATAAAGAATAGATGGAAGGCATCATGTTGGCATCATTCTTTTTATTTAAAACTTCTGCAATTGATGTTAACAGCTAGTATCTTCATCATGGGGTAAAATCTTGCATGAAATGCAAGTATCAGGTTGAAAAAAGACTTCTCTAATCAGCAAACAGTATTATAGATCTTAGATAGTGTAAAAGTCTACAAGTTCTGATTCTGATTTACTTGTAGATATGGGTATCAATATTTGGCACATCTTGAAAATTCAAGATTAGGGTCAACATGGACCCGAGATAGGTCAAGTTCGGGTTCAACAATTCGATTCTTTTTAAAAATCTGGGTTGACTCCGAGTTGGCCCTTTGACCCAAAATTAACCTATTTTTGACCCAAATTCCAACCAAATATCAGTTATCGACATTATTCGCCTTGATCTTAAAAGCTTTTCACTCAACAAACCAAATGAATTCACCAATGCTACAAAGCTACTTCCGAAGGCTACAGCAAAGTCTTTGGAGAATTCTTCAGGAAAGATACATTCAAGCTATCCCATATTCCTATATCATTTTAGGATAAGCACTTGTTAGACCTTGATATGGAACTCGTATAACTTAAAATGTGGTAAACCTTGTAGCACTATGCAGTAACACAAATGATGTGAAACCAAGAATTGTTTCTTAGAAATTAATAGAAGTTATTAGAGCAATGATAAATTAATTTTAATGCTTCTCAAATTTGACAAATCAATAAAAATCTTAGAAGTTAACAATGCGTAGGTAAGTCGTTACAACTAAATTTTGCAAGTTCCTTAAAATAACAACTTAAATGAACGTAATAAAATGATTAGCCAACTAGAATCCGACGGTTAACAAAGTAATCGTCTCACCTTGCGGCACAAAATCACTCTACTTCTAGGATTGTCGGAGGAAGAAGAACCAAACGAGAAACGAGATCACTCCAAGGTTGACGACGTAGACGATCCGTAGTGATGGCGAGGGAAGCGGCGGCGATGAAGGTGGAGAAGCGGGTGGATGTTCGTGGATAGTCCAATTGTAGTATGAAAATTGCCCGTCGATGACTTGCACAAGGGTGGGGAGGATTCGATCCAAGTAGCCGTCAATGGTGTCGTCGTGGTCAAACCCCACGTCAAAGAATGGGGATCGAAGTATGTGGATGTCTCCGTAGATGTCGAACACGAGTCCGCCTTCGAGCTCGGGATCCACCATGCATCATTGCCGGAAAAGAATAAGCACAAGGGGAAGAAAGAGGATACGTGGTGGTGGCGAGAGAGGGAAAGGGATTGGGCCGATGTGAGGGCTTGAAGGGGGCGGGGCTAGGGTGAGAGATCAAGAGGAAAAATTTCAAGAATGCTGAAATTATTTCAGGTTTTGGGTGAGAGGGAAGGAATTAATTGTGAATTTTAAATTGAATCCCATTAAGGAGGGCGGCGGCAATGAGGGGAGGGATTTGGGGCTAATTTTGAGGGGAATTGGATTTAATTAGGGAGAGAGAAGGAGCCCATGAAGGGGGCCAACCACATGAGTACGAGAGAGGGGCTTGAGTTTTAGTTGAGTGGGGACCACAATATTAATTACAGATTTTACAAAAATCTAAAATTAAATTTCAATTTTCTTAAGGGGAGAAAACTTCCTATTATGAAGACAATCAACTGAATTCAAATTTGAAATTGAAATTCAATTAAAGTGATTGCACAAATTAGGGAGTTAAATTAGGAAACATTTAATGGCTCATGAAAAATTTGAAATTTGAAATTTGAAAGTCAAAGGAGGGGCGGGTCACAGTGTAGGGTTGGCCAGCCGGCAGGAGGTGGCAGCCAAGTGGCCGGCGGCTTGGGAGGTCTTGGGCTAGGCAGCGGCAAGGGCAAGGGGAGGGAGAGAGGGAATTTTCTAGGGATTCGTGCGGCTACGAATTCACTAACCTCAATTATTTTCAATCCAGACTTCCACACAATTAACTTGGACGAACACTAGAACTCACAAAGGGATCTAGTTTTCTCCGACGAACTCACTAAGAGATCTCGGAGGAATGAACTCACAAAGAGAACAAAGAGCAAATTTTCATTTCATCAAAACTAAACTCAAATACAATGACAAAGCCTATATATAGGCCGTCTGAAAATAAAAGTCATAAAAACGACATTGACTTGGGCTACAATAAGCACTAATTCTCTCATATGGGTACAAATGAAAAACAGGAAATATAAATGACATGAATAAAATAAAACATCAAAAATAAAGACTCTGAATTATGACCGTCGATCGACGACCCCTCCGATCGTACGTGTGCCGGAATCTTCTATGGATGTCCTCATCAACAAATCTATAAATAGGGGATCAAAGGATGATCCTGACACACTAAATCATGTATATTAATCTTTAATTGGTTGTCAATCTAGTAAAATCCCAAAGCTTCTAACTTTAAGTTCCCTTTCTCTCTCATCCTTTCTCTTATTATTTCTCTCTTTTTTGTTAATAAATAAATCTGAATCTAACATCCTTTGAGATGAGACATATTTTGATATAATATCCTTTGATACAATAAGTGTGGATAAATGCATAAGACCAAAGTCAAGCAACATAATGACAAGACGATGGGAGGGAAGAGATAAATTCCAATGAAGAATTAAGAATACCACTGGCACATATTTGAACAAGATGGAGGAAAAATTAATATGAATTACTTGAGAAATTTTGGACGGAGAAAGCTGATACATACTCAAATGTTCAATGGCGAAGAAACAAAAGGTTGGACTAAGAAAGCTGCAAACAAAAAATCATCACAAACTGGGTAAGAGCTATTCAAGTAACACGCTGCTTTCACAGAGAATGGTAGAATTAGAAAAAAGGTCAAGAGGTTGGTGATGTGTTGATTTTAAAATTTTTATATAATTACATCTAACAAGAAAGATTTACACTTAAACCCACTTGCAACTATAACAACAACACCAAGCATTTCTCCTACTATGTGTGGTCAATTACACGAATTCTTTTTTTTCCATTATGTCTTATTAATGGTCAAATTCTCATTTAAATCTAATAAAAAAAGTCATTTTTAATATTTTTAACCATGTCTTTTTAGGTCTACATTTACCTTTCTAAACATAAGCCAAGCCTAATACATATAATTTCCTAACCGGGTCATCGAAAGGCTGTCGTTTTATGTAACCAAATCATCTAAGACGACTCTCTATAAACTTATCTTCCACTGGAGCTACTCCAAGCTTTTTACGTATATGCTCATTTTATATCTTATCTCTAAGAGTAAAGCCACTCATCCACCTAACCATTCTCATCTCTGCAACACTTAACTTAATATTATGCTTCTCTTTTAAAGGCCAACATTCTACGCCATAAATTATAAAAATTTTATCCCTTTAAATTTGGAGAATACTCTTTTCTCTCTTCTGAGAACTTAATTCCACCATTGCAAGTTATTTACATATCTGAGAGAAAATTCAATCCTACAATGCCCATAGCTATCTCATCAACCAAAAAATTTATGCTAGTATGATGACAAATGGAAGTGATTACATGGACCCTTTTTTCTATACATATTGCATTAAGTATGTTCACACCTTTAAAGCCTAGACAACTCACTTCATTTTGCTTTGCATTCATTTCAAATATCAATACTAATAATACTGCAAAGTAGTCTAAAGAATAAGCAAAAGGCATCTTGTTGGCATCGCTCATATCATCATAACCACTACAATTGATGTAACTAGAATCTTCATCAAGGTGCAAAATCTTACATGAAATGCAAATATTAGATTGGAAAGAGACCAATCATCAAACAATATACATAGATTTCAAGTAGAGGAAATAGGTCAGCAACCAAAATGCTTTAAAACAAAACAACAACAAGCTTTTATCCCACTATGTGAGGTCAGCTACATGAATCTTTTTTTCTCCATTCTGTCCTTTTAAGGGTCAAATTCTCATCTAAAAAAGTCATTTTAAATATTTCTAACCAAGTCTTTTTAGACCTACCTCTACCTTTCTTAATATAAGTGAAATCCAATATATCTACTTTCCTAACCGATTCATCAGATTAAAACAAGTTGAAAACTTCATAGATTTCACGCATTAACACAAGGTAAACACAAGTCCATTAAACAGGAATTCCATTCATAAACTTAGAAGCAATGCATATGTTTAAAAAGCTAAAAAAAATGCTCATTCAATGACAACCTATAACATCATTAAAAAAATAACATAATAACTTTTGAGACACCCTCAAGAAACCATACAATATCAATGTGTGGAATAAAAGCTTCATCTTCTCAAGAACATTTTGCAGATCTTCATTGAACATGTGCATCAAGAAACCTAACTTCCTTAACTTGTTAAATTTAAGCTTGTTTTTCTCAACAACTTTTGGTACCTCTTAAATGAACTTGATTGACTAGAATGAACAGCACTTGGCTGGTTTGGTTGGATTGAATAGTTAACACTTGGTCAAGTTGAGCGAACTTAATTTAGTTGGCTTGGTTGGCTCAGATAATTTGCACATATTTGGCTTGGTTGGCTAGAGGGAATTGCACTTAGTTGGCTTCAATGGACAACACTGGCATGGTTTGGTTAGATTAAATGGTGAACACTTGGTACCTAATAATCCATAAAGGCAGGCATGAGGTGAACAAATCCCATTAAAAGTCATATATTTATATCTTGCTATTATACTTCCCAAATCATTTTTCTAAAATGAAAAATCATACTACTCATTCACCACAAAATACTCCTTCAATGATTCTCAAGTCTCCTTTATCAAGTCAAATGCAATCCATCCCTACAATCGAATGTTAACCCATCATTCCATCTCTAATGTTAAAATCAATGATACACATCTGGATCATGTGATGAGTGAGGCGTTTGCAACTCTTCTGATTACTCCAAATGAGACTCATCAGTGTCTATCGCTTATCTTTAGATCTTTATAAAAATCTACCCTGTTTTTTTTTTCACTTTTGAGAATTCTTAGCCTGTGGCTTTTGATGGTGGATCGTCCCGAGTATCTATTGCTTATATTATTTCAACGCCAAAATTTCGAAGACAATTAACTTTTGATTCCTATTTTGACAGTATTTGAAATATAATTCAACATAACCATCTACAGCAAAAGCATTTTAATAAGTCTTTGAAGAATCCTTAATCTAAATCTTCAGATTTAAAATCCACCGCATCCTCGTCATAGCTTAAGATTTTGTGTTGAAGCATTGGGACTTATGGTATATTCTCAATTGAGAAAAAAGAAATGCAATTCATAGTACCATTTCTACTTGGAAAACAGGACAAAATGCACAGCGTCGTGGAGCTATTGAATACTGAAAACAGATAATTGAAGGATCTCTATAAATTGAGAAAAAAATCAAGGAGACAACGTAGACATGCATCAGCCGATAAATTTTGAATCCCCACAATTAAAATCGGTTCAAAGTGAAGAAAATAAAAAAGATCATCATCTGCACGTCTTTCGTTATCATCCGAAACAGGAGAAAAACAAAAATATGAAAAAGAAAATATAGGAGGGGGGCTGTAGAAATGGGATGTGGTCGAGTCAACAATCGAATCGCCAACCAGAAATCTAAAGGGCGACTGAAACGATATCTCGACTTATTACTTTACCTCCGCTTCGGATCCAGAGAGTTACCTCGTATCCCTCTTTGCTCGCAAAGAAACAGAGGAGAAAGATTCAATACCAAAAATTGCGAAAATTACCAATACGACAGGAGGTAAAAGCAAAAAAAAAAAATGAAGAAGAGGCAAAAGAAAACGAAGAAAATCGACTGAGCGAACACAGTGAAGCCAGCTTCGAGATGAAGAATACATCGGCCGCCGCTTGATTTAGGGCTTTAGGCAGTGTACACTATACGTTTGTTTATAGAGGAGGCTACTTGCACGTGATACGCACGTGCAGGCTGTATTTTCTTCCTCTAATTAAGAGTTTACTTGTGCTTAGTGTTAATTAGCCATGGAAAAAAATTATTGGTCAGGAAGTTCTCTAGCGATGAATCTATTTAAATTAATTTTGAAATAATAAAATAAGATATGCATAACACTCAAAATTCTCGTTCATATATTTAATATTTAAATATAACTATTTACATTAAATAGCATTTTATCAACAATGTTATCCAAAATTAGTTTCAGGATCTCATCAGCATTCAAAGTGTGGATTTCGTTTTGAATGATTTTTTTATTGTTTTTTAAACTAGAGTTTTAGTCTATTTTTAAAAATAATAAAAAAATAGTTCCAAATGAAGCCTTAGTGATGTATGAAAGATAAGACATGATATGAGCTTTGAAAGCATTGATTGGATACGATACGTGAAAGAAAATAAGAGTTCATGAGACATGCTAGGAAAGCACACATGATAGAATCTGGACATAGGGTAGTTAAAGCTACTATTAGCGAGACTAGTGATGTGTGAAGAAGTCATGATAACTTGATAAGAGCTTGTTCTCAAAGGCATTAAATGAGTCGTGAAGGAGGACAACGAGACCAAGTGCCTTAAAGTTACTAGCAATATATTCCTCCGAACTGCCTGTGTTCCCCTAGGGTTTCTTGGTTGCCTTCGTTTTTTCTTCTCGCCGTCCCTCAGGGAGAGGGTTTCCTCTCCTAGTCCTCCCTTCATGGATCTCCCACCTATTGACTTCCCCCCTCTAAGATCCTCCATTATTGGGGCTCCTCCTTCCCCCGACCATTCTTATGCCGATAACCTCACCAATAGCCCCCCCCCCCCCCCCCCAACGGAAGACTTCCCCATGTCTTTTGTTCCACCTGAGCCGAAATTATCTTTTATTGCCGATGATCTCTCAGAAGGCGCTTCACTTTGGTCCCTGTCGCTGGTTGGATATTCGTTGGGTATGGGACCTTACTATGAAAGGCTCCTTATTGCCATGAACAAGATTTGGACCTTGAAAGGTTCGATTTCTCTTCTCTCTCTAGTCGATGGCTTCTTCCTCATCAAATCCACCTCTAGTGAAGATTATTCCATGGTTTGGACGGGTGGTCCATGGTTTCTACTTGGGAAACCATTCATCCTTCAAAAATGGTCTCCCAAGTTTAAACCCAAAAATGATGAGGCATCTGCTTTCCCTATATGGATCAAAATTGTTGATTTACCGCTTGCTCTCTGGACCCCTTTCAGAATTTCTAAGATCGCCAGTTATATTGGAATTCCGTTGAATGTTGATTCTCTAACTGCTAAAAGAACAAGGTTGACTTTTGCTAGAGTATGTGTTCAAATTTCAAAAGAAACCCTTCCAAATGAAATCTAGATTTAGATAGATAGGGAAGATCTCGTTCTCCAAGTTCTGTATGACTCGAAGGCTTCTCAGTGTGAAGGATGTGGTTCTCTAATGCATTTTTTTGTCTCTATTCCCTTCTAATCCTAATACCAAACCCCAGCTTCCTTCCCCTCCCAAATTCAGAGGTCATAGTTCTAGCTTACAACTAAACCATCGCTCCACTGCTCCTTGGCGGATCCTGAACCAAACCCTTATTCCCTCTGCTTCTAATCCAATCCCAGATTCCACACTTCCCCCCATTTCTAGAAAAAAATCTCTAGCCCCGCTGGCTGCTTCTGACCCTACTCCTCCCCTAGTTGCGGCTGACTAGACCTGTCAATATTGGACCCGACCCGAAAACCCAAACCGAACCCAACCCGAAAATTTGGGTTTGGGTCAACCCAAACCCAAAATTTTTGGGTTGGGTTCGGGTCCAAAAAATTGCCCCGTTTGCAAAACTGGGTTTGGTTTGGGTTGACCCGAAAACCCATGAATGACTAGAATTAACCTTGAATAACTCATAAACTCGGCTGCCCCGCGACCGCCTGCACGCCTGCATCGCGTCGCGCACTCGAGTGCACCCCGCGTCGTTCACTCGCGCCACCCCGCTGCCCCGCTGCCATGCGAGACCGCTGCCCGCGTCGCGAACTTGAACTCTGCCCCACGTCGCGCACTCGCCTCACCCCGCTGTCGCAGCCCACGCGCGATCTCTGCCCGCGTCGGCACTCGAGTGACCCCGCGTTAAGCACTCGCACCACCTCGCTGTCGTGCGCAACCGCTACCCGCATCAGCCCTAACGCGTCGTGCCACCCCATCTTCCTGATTCCTCTCAGCCTTGGATAATTTTGGGAGACTTCAAATATTGTAGATTTGAATCTGAAAAATTGGTGGTTCTGATTTATCTGCTTATAGATTGGGAGAACTCAATAACTTTATTTTTTATGGTAGTGTCCAAGACCTCGCTTCTGTTGGTCTCTTATTTACTTGGTTCAATCTCTGGACTGAACATCCTATTCATATTAAATTAGACATAATGCTAGTTAACTCAGCTTTTCTTGATGTTCTCCCTCAAGCTTATTACAGTGTTGTTCCTACCACTAGCTCTGACCACTCAACGTTGGTTTTACATGGTTCTTCTCATGGCAAAAATCCTCGTCGTTTTCTTTTTAAGAACTATTGGACTCATATGGAAGGCTTTTGGGATGATGTTCTGTCCTCTTTCTCCCAACACAACAAATGTATCCCTATTGCCTCCTTTTACAGGAATCTCCAGAGTCTAAAAGGGAGGTTAAAAAGGAATTCTTGGGCTTCTGCTAACTTTATTTCCAATTCTATTTTAGAATTAAAAAGCAAACATCAGACTTGTATTATGGAACTTAAGCGCTCTCCTCTAGACCCTCACCTTAATCATAGCTTCAAATCTATCAAGCTCCAATTAGAGGGAATGCAAGCCTCCTACGCCTCTTGGATATCTCAAAGGGCTAAAGCTGTAATATCACGATCTGCTCCAGAATCGTCCAGGACGATCTGGGATCGTCCTGGGACGATCAATGGAAAAAGAGTTCCAGAATTTACCCAGAAGTGTTCCAGGTGATTTCCTGTAGGCATCGTCCAGGCCGATCGAGGACATCGGCCAGGCCGATTGCACTGTTCACAAGTATCGGCTGGATCATCGTCCTGTGAGCTGTCCAGGACGATCCATTTGGTCGGATCGTCCCGGGACGATCTGGATATCGTCCAGGACGATGTAACTGTTCATAAGGATCGGCCGTGCAATCGCCCTGGAGTATCGGCCAGGATGATCTTGTTTGGTCTGATCGTCCAGGACGATCTGGCGATCGGCCGGGCCGATATGTGTATTATAAAGCTGATTTCAGCTCATTTGAAGAGAGAGAAAATCAAAATTAAAATATCTGATTTTGCGTCTGAGGAGAGAGAAAAAGAAGTTTTTGGAAAAGTTGATTTCTGGAAGACGCGGAACCGTTTTCGTTCGAAATGACTGTTGAGGAAATTGCTGTGCTCGAGGTAAGGCACATTCCGTCTTTCTAAATTTTCAGTTCCGTCGCGGTTGGCGGTATTTTCTATCCGGATTTCGTTTTCGTTACGGTTTTTCGTCCGTATCTTTTGATTGGTTCAGTTTTTACCGCGTAAGTTTCTGTATATTGTTGACGTGCCGAGTGTGCACATTTTGGTTATTTTCCGAAGATTTTTGTCCGGGTATTTTTGATTCGGCGATGTTTTTCGTAGACTACAATTTTCTGTGAAATTGGAAATTATCTGTGCAGTAGAATAAATGTTCTGGAATATGATTATCTATGTTCTGTGCGAATTCGGTGAATTTTCTTTGCAGGAAATTTTGTGTAAATTCTGTTTACTGCCGTTGTGCTGCCCGATTTTTGGGTAATTTCTGAATTGTTCGGATTTCTTCTGAATTGAAATGCTATGTGTATAAGCTATAAAAAGGGAGTTATAAGGGGCCTGAATCCTATGAGATTCAGTTAGTGAAACGGGAATTCTGAAATGAGCTCAAATCTGAAATCTGATATCTGTTCTGTTCCGGATCCGATGAATTCTGTTCTGGTGCTATAAGCACATCTGTTTTGGTGCCGTGAGCACAAAGGGAGACATAAGGGGCCTGGATCCTATGAGATTCAGTCAGTGTCTGGGAAGGGAGGCATAAGGGGCTGGAATCCGTAGAGATTCCGTCAGTGTCAGGGCATTTAGTTATATGTATCTGTTCTGTTTTCTGTATCTGTTCTGTACGCAATTGTAATTCTGATGTGATATGATCTGCAAATTTTGATTTCCGATTCTATTTCGATTTCTGATCTGATATCTGCCTGATGAGTTTGGTTTTGGTTTCTGAGAATTTAGATTGGTGGTTTGTTGCTTTGCTGAGCTGTTGAGCTCACCCTTGCTTTTTGGTGGTTTTCAGGTTCTGGGAAAGGCAAGGAAGTCCAGGATTAGTTCAGAGTCTGATCAGTATAGGTACTTTTGTACTTTTGATTTTTTGTACAGTCATGACTTTTCTGTTCTGTATTTCCTTCTGTTTAAAAGCCATGTACTGTTCTGTAGATGATTATTTTGAGGAAATGAAAAGATAGATGTTTTGTTCCGCTGCATTTGATGATTTTAGTAGCTCTGTTGTTCTGTGTGTGTCTGTTGAGTTAAGTATTTGGAAGATCAGTTCAGTAACCTAATCCAAAGCCAGATCCTGGATAAGAAGGTCTCTCGTCGCGATCCGGCTCGGGCGGGATCCGTCCCCGTCGGGTTGGGTCGTGACAAGCTTTTGTGGTATCAGAGCACTGGTTTTGGAAACATGTTGGATTGTAAAACAGAGCTCTAGGAAGTGATCAGTGAGTCTGTCTGGGGGTAGTTTTGGGTCGTTTGGCTTTTTATTGTGTTGTTTTTGTGTTGTTTTTGTGATAGTTTTCCGGATTTTCTAGATTTTTCTGTATGGATCAGCCAGACCCAGACATGACAGATGGTCAGAGTGCCGATCAGGCAGCACCAGTGGAGAGTACAGCCCCAGTGGTCGGTGCTGATACGCTGTCTCAGTTTGCTTCACTTGTTGCTCAGATGATGAGCGAGACTCAGAGCAGAGCTTCTACTGTTAGATCTGAGGACATTGATCGACACCTACAGTTATTTTTGAGGTTGAAGCCTCCGAGATTTGAGGGCGCTGTTGAGCCCAGAGCAGCCGAGGAGTGGCTGAGGAGATTGGAAAAGACTTTTGACGGGATGCAGTGTCCTGCAGACAGGAAGGTTCCGTTAGCTGTTTTTCTGTTGGACGGAGAGGCTGAGCACTGGTGGGACGGCCAGCAGGCAGCCAGATTTCAGGGTAGACTGAACTCTTTGATCACTTGGGAAGAGTTCACTGAAGTGTTCCGAGATTGGTTTGTTCCCCCTTCTGCACGACAGCAGATGCAGGAGAGTTTTCTGAGGCTGGTTCAGGGGAGCAAGACGGTGATGCAGTACGAGGCTGAGTTTACTGCATTGGCCAGATACGCTCCGCAGCTGGTTAGCACTTCTGCTGAGAGGTGCTACAGGTTTCTGAGAGGATTACGAGACACTTTGAGGCAGCCTTTGATACCATTCAGGATCACTGATTTTTCTGAGCTTGTGGAGCGAGCTCGTCTGATTGAGAATGACATGACGGCTACTCAGCAGCAGTGGACTGCGAGTAGGAAGAGGTTTGGAGGTGAGACTTCTGGCAGTGGTTCCTCTGGAAAGAGGAGATTTGTTTCTGGTTCTGGATCTGGAGATTCCAGAAGGAGTGGAGGATCGTCTGGTACTGCTACCAGTACGACTAGTTCTGGATCTGTCAGTATGGCACCTGTGTGCCAGAGTTGTGGACGGCGACACCATGGCCAGTGCTACAGGATAGCTGGTCTTTGTTTCAGATGTGGTCAGCCGGGACATAGGATTGCAGAATGTC
The DNA here is from genome assembly GCA_016618105.1 of Dendrobium huoshanense. NCBI lineage: Eukaryota > Viridiplantae > Streptophyta > Magnoliopsida > Asparagales > Orchidaceae > Dendrobium > Dendrobium huoshanense. The sequence goes on along the minus strand of CM028346.1, from coordinate 46,093,069 downwards.
CACAGATGGGATTTGAGCAGCGATCTGAGGGCTTCGTCAGACCTGTTGGTTCAGCAGCAGGAAGACCGAGGACTGTTCCTCCACGCCCTGAGGAATTTACTGGTAGAGGTGGTGGTTCTAGTTCTGCACCACGGAGACCACTTACTGTTCAGAGGGAGCAGAGTAGTTCTGTTGCTTCAGCTCCTGTTCCAGTTCAGCCACAAGTTTACAGCTTGAGTCAGCATGAGGCTCGTGATGCTCCGGATGTTGTGACAGGTACGGTTTATATTTATGATCAGCCCTGTCGTGTTTTGTTTGACTCTGGAGCGAGTCATTCTTTTCTGTCCGAGCACTGTTTTGAGATTTTACATTTGGATTCGATGGTTTTACCGGTTTCTTTGTCTGTGATTTTACCGGCTGGGAATCCACTGATTGCTCGACAGTTTTGTTTGTGTGAGATTGAGATTTCTGGCAAGAAGTGGAAATCAAGTTTGATTCGGTTGCCGATTTTATCGTATGATGTAATTCTGGGAATGGATTGGCTGAGTCAGTATGAGGCTCAGATTGACTGTCTGAAGAAGCAAGTGAGTTTGCTTATGGCTGGAGAGAGAGTTGTATTTCAGGGATTACGAGGTGTTCTCTCCAGTCTGATTTCTGCGTTGGAGGTGAGCAGGATGTGGAAGAAGGGATGCCCAGTATTTTTGGCTTCAGTGCGGGATTTGAACCTAGAGGTTGGTTCTGTTTCTGAGATCCCAGTGGTACGGGAGTTTGTGGATGTTTTTCCTGAGGAGTTGGTTGGTTTACCTCCGGATAGAGATGTGGAGTTCTCTATCGATGTTTTTCCGGGTACCGCTCCGATATCGAAAGCTCCGTACAGGATGGCACCGAAAGAACTTTCTGAGTTGAAAGTTCAGCTTTAGGAGTTGGTTGACAGAGGTTTTGTACGCCCTAGTGTTTCACCCTGGGGAGCACCTGTTCTGTTTGTGAAGAAGAAGGACGGTACACTCCGTATGTGTATTGATTACAGAGATTTGAACAAGGCCACGATCAAGAACAAGTATCCTTTGCCTCGGATAGATGACTTGTTTGATCAGCTTTCCGGATCTTCAGTATTTTCGAAGATTGATTTGAGATCCGGATATTATCAGGTGAAGGTAAAGGAATCTGATGTGGTGAAGACTGCTTTCAGTACTCGGTACGGGCACTACGAGTTTTTGGTTATGCCTTTTGGGGTAACCAATGCGCCCGCTATTTTCATGGATCTGATGAACCGAGTATTCAGGGAGTATTTGGATCAGTTTGTGATCGTCTTCATCGACGATATTTTGGTATATTCTGCATCTGAGGATGATCATGCCAGACATTTGAGGATTGTGTTGGAGACTTTGAGGAGGAATCAGCTATATGCCAAATTCTCCAAGTGTGAATTTTGGCTGAAGAGTATTTCTTTTCTGGGGCATGTGATTAGCGGAGAAGGCATTTCTGTAGATCCCCAGAAGATTCAGGCAGTTGCTGATTGGCCAAGGCCGACTACGGTATTTGAGGTACGTAGTTTCTTGGGCATGGCCGGGTATTACAGGAAATTTGTGAAAGGATTTTCACAGATTTCGACTCCTCTGACGAGACTGACTCAGAAGTCGGTTCCTTTTGTTTGGACACCGGAGTGTGAAGCTAGTTTTCTGAGACTGAAGGATTGTTTGACTTCAGCTCCAGTGTTGGCACTTCCGTCAGGCACGGAGGGTTTTCAGGTGTTCAGTGATGCTTCACTGAAAGGACTGGGATGTGTCCTGATGCAGCATGGTCAGGTAATTGCTTATGCTTCGAGACAGTTGAAACCACATGAGAAGAATTACCCGACGCATGATTTGGAGTTAGCTGTAGTTGTTTTTGCTTTGAAGATTTGGCGTCATTACCTGTATGGCGTCAGATGTGAGATTTTTACTGATCATAAGAGCCTGAAGTATATTTTTACTCAGAAGGATCTGAATTTGAGGCAGAGAAGGTGGCTCGAGTTGATCAAGGACTATGACCTGACTATTCAGTATCAGCCTGGAAAGGCGAATGTGGTAGCAGATGCTTTGAGCAGGAAGTCTTCTGGATTATCAGGTATTCAGCTTACCTGTGATGACTTTCTGATTTGTGATTTGGAGAGATTGCAGTTGGAGGTGATTTCCTCCAGTGATTTGGAGTTGACTCAGATGAGTATTCAGTCTTCTTTGGAAGCACGGATTCAAGAAGCCCAGAAGTCAGATTCTGATTATTCGAAGTTGATAGCTCAGATTGGATCTGGTAAGACTCCTGAACTTCGAATTTCTGATTCTGGTGCTATTTTCTGTAAGAACAGGTTGTGGGTACCTGTGTTTGGAGATTTGAGGCGGGAGATTCTGTATGAATCTCATCATTCAGGCTACACTGTTCATCCAGGCAGTGGTAAGATGTACGCTGATATGAAGCTTTTATTCTGGTGGCCTGGGATGAAGAAGGATGTGGCGGAGTTTGTGTCGAGATGCGAAGCCTGTCAGTTGGTGAAGGCAGAGCATCAGCGACCAGGTGGACTGTTGCAGTCGTTGCCGATTCCTGAGTGGAAATGGGAGGAGGTAACGATGGATTTTGCGATGGGTTTTCCTCGATCACGACAAGGACATGATGCCATTTGGGTAGTTGTGGATCGATTGACGAAGTCAGCCCATTTTCTTCCGATCAGACAAACAGATCCAGTTGAACGCTTGGCACAGATTTATGTGAAGGAAATAGTCAGATTGCACGGTGTGCCTCGAGTGATCGTATCTGATCGAGATGGACGCTTTACTTCCAGACTTTGGAAAGGCATTCAGCAAGGCTTGGGTACGAAACTGCATTTCAGTACAGCCTTTCATCCTCAGACCGATGGGCAGTCTGAGAGGACTATTCAGGTATTGGAAGACCTGTTGAGGCTTTGTGTTCTGGACTTTAGCGGAAGCTGGGAAGATCATATTCCGCTGATTGAGTTTGCCTATAACAACAGTTTTCAGTCCAGTATCGGTATGGCACCGTACGAGGCTCTGTATGGAAGGAAGTGTCATACTCCTTTGACTCTGACGGGGGTTGGAGATAGACTGGCTTTGGGTGCCACTTTTGCTGATGAAACTGCTCAGAAGATCAGTTTGATAAGAGAAAGATTGAAAGCGGCTCAAGATCGACAGCAGAAGTATTACAATCAGAAGCACAGATTTGTTGAGTTTCAAGTCGGTGACTTTGTGTATGTCAAAGTCAGCCCGATGAAGGGTGTGAGCAGATTTGGTCAGGTAAGCAAGCTTAGTCCAAGGTATGTTGGACCGTTTGAGATTTTGGAAAGAATTGGAAAAACTGCTTATCGCCTATTGCTTTCTGATTCTATGCCTGATGTGCATAATGTGTTTCACGTATCCACTCTGAGGAAGTGGGTTTCAGACTCTGGGAAGAAGATATCTACTGACGAGGTTGAGATTCAGGAGAATCTGGCGTACAAGGAAGAGCCAGAGCTTATTTTGGCATACGACGTCCGAAAGTTAAGAAATAAAGAGATTCCGATGGTTAAAGTCCAGTGGAAGCACCGGACTACACGAGAAGCAACTTGGGAAAAAGAGTCTGATATGAGACGGTCGTACCCGTACTTGTTTTGACTGAGTTTGGATTGGATAATGTCGAGGACGACATTTTTCTGAGTTGGGGAGATTGTAATATCACGATCTGCTCCAGAATCATCCAGGACGATCTGGGATCGTCCTGGGACGATCAGTGGAAAAAGAGTTCCAGAATTTACCCAGAAGTGTTCCAGGTGATTTCCTGTAGGCATCGTCCAGGCCGATCGAGGACATCGGCCAGGCCGATTGCACTGTTCACAAGTATCGGCCGGATCATCGCCCTGTGAGCTGTCCAGGACGATCCATTTGGTCGGATCGTCCCGGGACGATCTGGATATCGTCCAGGACGATGTAACTGTTCATAAGGATCGGCCGTGCAATCGCCCTGGAGTATCGGCCAGGATGATCTTGTTTGGTCTGATCGTCCAGGACGATCTGGCGATCGGCCGGGCCGATATGTGTATTATAAAGCTGATTTCAGCTCATTTGAAGAGAGAGAAAATCAAAATTAAAATATCTGATTTTGCGTCTGAGGAGAGAGAAAAAGAAGTTTTTGGAAAAGTTGATTTCGGGAAGACGCGGAACCGTTTTCGTTCGAAGTGACTGTTGAGGAAATTGCTGTGCTCGAGGTAAGGCACATTCCGTCTTTCTAAATTTTCAGTTCCATCGCGGTTGGCGGTATTTTCTGTCCGGATTTCGTTTTCGTTACGGTATTTCGTCCGTATCTTTTGATTGGTTCAGTTTTTACTGCGTAAGTTTCTGTATATTGTTGACCTGCCGAGTGTGCACATTTTGGTTATTTTCCGAAGATTTTTGTCCGGGTATTTTTGATTCGGCGATGTTTTTCGTAGACTACAATTTTCTGTGAAATTGGAAATTATCTGTGCAGTAGAATAAATGTTCTGGAATATGATTATCTATGTTCTGTGCGAATTCGGTGAATTTTCTTTGCAGGAAATTTTGTGTAAATTCTGTATACTGCCGTTGTGCTGCCCGATTTTTGGGTAATTTCTGAATTGTTCGGATTTCTTCTGAATTGAAATGCTATGTGTATAAGCTATAAAAAGGGAGTTATAAGGGGCCTAAATCCTATGAGATTCAGTTAGTGAAACGGGAATTCTGAAATGAGCTCAAATCTGAAATCTGATATCTGTTCTGTTCCGGATCCGATGAATTCTGTTCTGGTGCTATAAGCACATCTGTTTTGGTGCCGTGAGCACAAAGGGAGACATAAGGGGCCTGGATCCTATGAGATTCAGTCAGTGTCTGGGAAGGGAGGCATAAGGGGCCGGAATCCGTAGAGATTCCGTCAGTGTCAGGGCATTTAGTTATATGTATCTGTTCTGTTTTCTGTATCTGTTCTGTACGCAATTGTAATTCTGATGTGATATGATCTGCAAATTTTGATTTCCGATTCTGTTTCGATTTCTGATATGATATCTGTCTGATGAGTTTGGTTTTGGTTTCTGAGAATTTAGATTGGTGGTTTGTTGCTTTGCTGAGCTGTTGAGCTCACCCTTGCTTTTTGGTGGTTTTCAGGTTCTGGGAAAGGCAAGAAAGTCCAGGATTAGTTCAGAGTCTGATCAGTATAGGTACTTTTGTACTTTTGATTTTTTGTACAGTCATGGCTTTTCTGTTCTGTCTTTCCTTCTGTTTAAAAGCCATGTACTGTTCTGTAGATGATTATTTTGAGGAAATGAAAAGATAGATATTTTGTTCCGCTGCATTTGATGATTTTAGTAGCTCTGTTGTTCTGTGTGTGTCTGTTGAGTTAAGTATTTGGAAGATCAGTTCAGTAACCTAATCCAAAGCCAGATCCTGGATAAGAAGGTCTCTCGTCGCGATCCGGCTCGGGCGGGATCCGTCCCCGTCGGGTCGGGTCGTGACAAAAGCATACTGGCTTTCTAAGGGGGAAGACGACTTGGGATTCTTATATGCCAAAATTCAAGCTAGAAACAATGTGAATTTCATAAGGGAGTTCTCAACCTCTAAAAGTAATTTTTCTTCACATCATGATATTGCTACTAGGATTATACATTATTTTAAGAACCTATTTAACTCCCCCAAACCTCCTAATGCTACCAACTACAATATTCCTGCTGGGGATGTCATTCCTCCTAACCTACTCCCCTCTCTGATTGCTCCTTTTACCTTTGAGGAGATTAAGGCTGTGGTGTTTGATGGTCATGGAAACTCGGCCTCGGGTCCGGATGGCTTCACTTTTACTTTCTACAAGCGCACATGGCATATCATTAGCTTGCAAGTTTATAATGTTGTCAAGCATTTTTTCCAAATGGGTTGTCTTCCTAAAGGTGTGAAAGCCTCGGCCTTTATTCTTATCCCTAAAGGCTCTCATGCCTCAAGTGTCACTGATTATAAACTTTTTTCATTGTGTAATGTGTTTTACAAAATCATGGCTAAATTTTAGCCAGCAGACTTGAATTGGTTCTGCCTCACATTATTCATGACAGTCAAGATGGGTTCATTAAGGGAGTGTGCTCCACTGATAATATCCTATTAGCCTCTGAGATTTTGAGGGACTCCAAATATTTTAATAATACATTTTGTGCAAACCTTGACATCATGAAAGCTTTTGATTCTGTGTCACATGACTTTCTGATTTGTAGAATGAGACAAAAAGGTTTCCCTAAGCAGATTATTAAATGGATTAATGGATGTATTTCCAATGTTCATTTTTCTATATATCTGAATGGCTCTCTTGAAGGTTTTTTTAGTTCCTCCTCGAGTCTTTGTCAAGGATGCCCCTTATCTTGACTTCTCTTCTATATTGTTATGGATGACCTCTCTTGCTATCTCACACAAAACAATCACTTGGTTTCGTTGGATAGTAACCGTGGTAATGTTCCTCTGAACCATCTGCTCTATGTTGATGATCTGCTTGTCTTTGGGGACTCCTCATTCACTTCGGCCACCCTTTTAAAAGAATTGTTAGCTCACTTTGCCAGTGCTTCCGGTCTTTTGGTAAATCCTAACAAGAGCAATATTTTGTTCTTTAAATAATCCCCTTCCAATGACGTTGTCTCCAGCATTCTTGGGATTTCCATGGTTGACTCCTACCTCAAATATTTGGGGCTCCCTATTTCAAATAAAAGGCTTTATTACTCTCACTTCCAACCACTTCTGAGTAAAATTATTACTCTACTTGATGGTTGGAAAGTCAAATTCTTTTATTTTGCAGGTAGAGTTCAATTCCTTAAGTACACCATTGTCAACACTATTGCTTATTAGATTAGAGGGTCCATTATACCATAGAAATGTAAAAAGATCATCAACAAATTATGTTCAAAATTCCTTTTTCATGGTAACATTTCAGATAGGAAGTTACAAATTAATGCTTGGAAAGATATCGCTCTCCCTATCAAATTTGGTGGCTTAGGCATTCCTTCTATTGAAGCTATTTATAATGCTGCTACATGCTCCTTCATTTGGCGGTTCTATAACTATAAATCCACTGTTAATAATTGGTTCAGGTCTAAGTATATCTCGGTTTGGAAACCAGCGCATGCCTCTGCCTCTAAATTTTGGAAATTGGCTTGCTCCATTGCACTTAAAATCAAAAGCAACATTTGCTTTGTTGTTCCCTCCCATGGCAACATTTTGATGGCTCGGGATCCTTGGTTCAAGGCCACCCCCTTGCGGATCACATACCTGTATCAAATTTTGATCACCTAAAAGTAAAAGATTTTCTAGTGGGACATCATTGGGTAATTCCTGACTGCTTACCATCTAATGTCTATTTAGATATTTGTAACACCCCTATTATTGAGCATCCTGCTTTGTCCTGGATTGGTTCCACTACCCCCTCCTATAAAGAATATATAGCTCAGTTTTTCTCTTACAAGGAAGTTGTTTCTTGACATAAATGTATCTGGCATAAAGGACATGCTCTTAGATACTCCTGCTACTTATGGATGGCCGCCATTGAGAAGCTTAAATGCGCGGATGTCTTAAGCATGAGAGCTATTCCCTCTTGCTCTTTACGTCAATCGGCCCAGGAAACACACAAGCACCTGTTCTTTGATTGTGAATATTCATTTCTGGTGCTCACTTCGATCTTTCCCGTTTTGGATGTGCTTTTCCTAAGGCCAAATCTCATGCAAGTTTTTGATTTTCTGGACAATTCCATGCAATTTAATGAGGATGGAAAGAATTTTAGTTTTCTTATGGTTGCCTGCATGGCTTAAAACATATGGATGGAACATAATAAGCGTCGTTTTGCTAACTCTAGGTTCAGTTCTGAACAACTTTTTCATAACATTAAGTATGCCATCCTTCATAAAGTTAGGAACAAGAAAAATTTTGACATGCTGGTGGCACATTTTCCTGTTCTCAGTTGATGCTTATGGGGAATTTTGTGTTTTTCTGGATGCCTTAGTTTGGCTTGATGTTGTTGAGGATCTGCTTGTGCTCTTACTTCTGTCTGCATCAAATTGTTTTGCTGATGCTCTTATTGGGGTCCAGTGCATTTCTTCTAGTTATTAGCAACCGGACAATTTTTCTTGTCCTGGAGGGCCAAATCGCTTTAGGTGGTTGGTCTTGGTGCTCGTGGCCTGAGTGTTATATCATCGTGTATATGCTGCTAGTTTAGATGTGAACATAAATGCTGATATTCATAGGATGTTGTTGATTGCTTGGATAGCCTTGGCGTGGACCGGGTGTATTTTTTGTTGGTTCTACCACTGTTTTCCTTGGGCTGATTCCTGTTTTCGTTTAGTGGCCGAGATCTGTTGCCTGGGACATTTTTGGAAGGATGATGATGAATGTTGTATTTTCAGCTACCCCTTGGACAGTCTTTTTTGGCAATCAGGGGCTTTTGCTCCTGTTTAGTCCCCCTCTTGCTTTGATCCGGATAGTTCATATCAACTTGAGCAACCCGAGTCCTTCGAGGCATTTTGCCTCTTTTGCTTTGTTTTTGACATGGTGTCGTTTATTTCTTTTAGAGTCCTAATCTCTTTTTGTTGTTTGAGATTTTGGACTATAATTTTCTTGTTTTTCTTTACTTGTATTTTTTTTTTATTAATGATACGGGCTTTGCCCCAAAATTTGCCAAAAAAAGAAGTTAATAGAAAGAGTCGGTCTAGATGTTTTTTTTTAAGTTTTAAATATGTTTGAGTAAATATATTTTAGGTGATAATTATATGCATTATAGAATTTTTTAGTGCTATGTATTACACCCCTCATGAATAAAAAATAAATTATGAGTGATTGGACATCTATTTCTAAATATTATACTTGTTTTATTTTAATTTAAAATTTATTAAATTTATCACAAAACTATGAAATCTATCTAATCTAATTATTTTGGGAAAAAAACTTGTTCATGATATTCTAATTAAATTTCTAATTATTATGAATCTTAAAATTATTAAATTTATTTTGAGATAATTATAATGTAAATTTAAATTAATTATTAATCTCAAAATAAATTCAATAGCTTTGATATTAATTGACCAAATTTTAATTAGAATATTATGATTCAAAAGTTTTTCAATTATTAATGACCCATCTCTTATGACCAATGCAAAAACAATCAAACAAATGCCAATCTAATTAGAGCCCATTTAATTGTAAATAAAAACTATAACTTAAAGTTAGTGAAATGGATCAGCCAATCTTTCTTCCTACTGATAATTGTAAAAAAATTTCAACTTTCAAATTTAACATTTAAACTTTGTCATTTACTATAACAACACTTGAACCTTTAAATATTAACAAAAATATCAATAACCCCGTCATACCGTTAGTCTTGTTTCCACCTTTGCATGTAAGTAGTCTTGGCAGGATACCAACAGACTGTATGCAATAGAACTCATTAGAGCAACACATCGACGGGACCAACACAAGAAAAAAGAAGCCATGACAAAGCTTGCTTAGGCAACACATCTATATGATCAGTGGAGGAAAAAGAAGTCACAACACAACTTACTATGGCAAGGCCAATAGAGTAAGAAAGGAGTTAGATCATATAATGATATAAATATTAAAGTCTAGGTGTTAAATATGCGGGAAAAAAATGTTAGTGTTATATATGTAAATTCCCCTTTAATTTATATAAGAAACATATTTAAAATTTTAATTTTTTTATAATTTGGCTAAATAAGCAAGATAATTTTTAGTTCAACATGATAAACATATTTTGTCAACTTAATTTTATCAAATGTAGTATTAATTATGAAGAAGAGCTCCTTTGACAAAACAATATTATTGATGTGCATGTGAAGTAGCTTTATCTCGATGGAGTGCTACAAATAAGGATGTATAAAGCTTCTAATCATTTATTGTACATATTAGATGAAGAAAAGAGTGAGATTATCCTCAGGAAAGTTTCAGAGATTGTTAGTAAGTTTAAGTCAGTATTTTGAGCAAAGATGCATACATAAAAATTTCATAAAAAAAAAATCCTTAATCCTTAAAGGGGTATTCATAAGAATTTGATGAGGATATGTTTATGCCTCAGTAAACTTGATGATATAGAATATGATAAGTTGATGCAGACCATCAAATTGATTGTTATGGCCCCGCCATCATATTAAGATTAAGAATTCAAAAATCAAAGGCTGTGATGGCCCCATCACAAGATTAAGATAATGAGTAATGATGAAATCAAAGGCAAAGAGCATCATCACTAACTTGATGTTCCAATATGAGTCAAATTTGTTCAAATTAGATCTCCTTGACCTAGTCTTTGATTTTCCAATCATTGGGATAATGAACCTCTTAAAATTTCATTAGGCGCTCCAATTCACATCTAAATTCACTACCTAATATTCTCAAGTGTCTCCATTCCTTGAATCCCCTCTGCCATAAGAAACCTTAAATCCAAATACTTGAGATTCTTAGGGATAGCCATGACATAACAACCTGCCTACTCTCTTCCTTTTAACCACCAACTAAAATTATTTCAACCACTCAATAGTATCCATCACATCCTTATCTCCCCAATAAAATAGGTGAAAGTCTTGGATCACCCATTTAAAGGTTAGGACATAGTTGTGATACAAGACTAGGTCATAAGTCATCTTAAAAAAAACTTTTTAGATGACAAAAAATTGTGTTGGATTATTAGCTTATTAGCATTATTATGTATTCAAACAACAACAACAATAACAACAAAAATAAAATAAAAAGTATTCAAACAACAACAAAACCAAAACCACCAATATATTATACTTTCTTTTTTTCAAAGTTATAAATTTATTAAAAACCTTGATGCATACAACTAAACGGTCAAAATGTAATGCAATTTTTAAAATTTGTATTAGTTGATATTTGGTCATGAGCGCAACTATGGGCAAATTCCAAAAGCAACTTGAAATCATTCACAAGTACATGAGGTTGGCTTAGAGCAAGATCTAGTCCTTAAAAGATGACTAAAAAAATTATATTAAGTAGTAAACCAATTGAACTAGTGTCTAACTCAAGTTGACCCAACTAGTTTAAACAACCTTAAGAGAGTGGATTGGACTCACACTCAACCCATTACATCACGAGCTAGTCATCTTTTCAATTTTTTTAATGACATATTATATATTATGAGATCTCGAGAAAATGTTGATCTATAGTTTACTAGCAGTTACGAGGTACGAAAAGTAATGGGGGGTTATCTTCGATGAAATGAGTGGAGATCATATGGAGAAATAGTAGTCATAGTTCTTGAAAGAAAGGTGAGCGGATGACAACCATCATGAATTGCTTATATTTATGGGACCTTGATGCATTGTAGATACCATAATTCAGACTATTAAAAAAAATGAAGTATGGTAAAAGAAGGGAAAAAAATCCTAAACATGATACAACAAAAAACTTAAATTTTTACTTTGGGGTTGTTTGGTTGGCGAAAAAAATAATGCAGCGTAAAAGAAATACTTTGGAACCGTTTGGATAAGTGCAAATCAAATGCAGGTGAATGTTTTATTATTCTTTTTTAAGTAAAATGAATTTAGTATAAATAACAAAGGTGGTGGTGGACGACGGTGGCAGTAGTGGCCGATGGGTGGCGGGCTGTTGTGGTCGGTGGTGGTGACTGGCGATATATGGGTGGCGGCGATGATGCTAGCAAGTGGACGGCCATCTACTCCTAAGTTGAAGACTCCTCCCTCCTTAGTGCCTTACTGCCTTAAATTTACCTTCGAATAGTACATATTTCGTTAGTTCCCTCATAAGCGTCGTCCCTCAACCGATGGATATCGCTAAGTGCTTTCTTCCACGAGGAAGGTGTACGTTTATCTCCTCCAGCCTTGCTCACATAAGCTTAAATATAGTAACACATCGATATATAAGCTAACGGCTTACAGAAAACCACCCATCAACACCAAGTTGACAAAACTCTCTATCAACTGTCATCAAATTTAATAAACTAATATATGCTGATGAACCGACCAAAGCATCATTTCTTCATCGCAAATCAAGAGATAATATTTGTCGTTTGTACACAAAGAATGAAAGTGCCTCCCCATCCTTTTTAGGGTGGTTACATTGACTCTTTGGAATAGCAAACATATTATTGTATTCACCTATATAATTATATATATAGGCTGGAACTTCATAGGGGAAGATGTCATTGTTAATATTGAATTCATGTAAAGAAGAAAGTGCTCATTCTCTCCTCTTTGGAGCAAGGATATTTTTTGTTGCGGCGCAAATCTTTGATTTTAAAATAGGGTTGACCTTTTTTATCTAGATTTGGAGCTAGCATTGATGGTTTTAAAAAATAATTTGTTGGAGTTATTATTATCGTAAGAAAAAAAAACTTTAAAATAAAGAAAACTTACAATTGAATACTCCTGCTGTTCATAGTATGGTTACATGTCGCTTATACTTTTTCTCTTTGGGTTTTTATATTTTGAAATTGTTGTATATATAATAATTTCATTATCAATATCATTGAATATATCTTGATATATGTAACATTAAGCTTCATGAAGAAGGAAATGCTTGTTGCGCCATTGGTTGGAGTTTTACAGGACGTCGAATAACGAGGAGCCGAAGGTGAATCAAACTTTTTTCATTGGGAAAAAGATGCAACAACAACAACAATAATAAAGATATTTGAATTAGGGTTAGTCAAGCACTTAAATAAAGTATAACATGATATTAATGATCATATTTTCTCCAAAATTTATAACATTTTAAATAACATATAATTAATAATAACAAAAAAAAAAAACACAAATAAATATTATACGCTCAATTTAAAATTTGTTCGTAACACTATAAATCCTTCTCAAGAGAATTGAGTTATTCAAGAGAGAGAATTAATGGAGCATAATTAAAATAAGAGAAGAAATTGTTCAAATTATAAATTATGTCTTTTATAGCTACTCTAAATTATTTGTCTTTTCATTTCTAAAAAATTTAAAGGGCCAGTGGAGGCTTATGCCCCCAGGGCCCCCACTGTGTATTCGCCCACGCTCTCATTCGTTAGTTTTGGCTCAGGCTCCACTTGAGGGAGTGTCACGCCCCATGCCAGCCCAACGTTAAACAGTTGACGTAGAGCACAACAATAATGATCATCCATAACTTAAATTACTCTACTGAATTTATTATTATACAAGAGCAACTGCAGAACATGGTGAGAAGGAAATCATAACTTAGAACATCAATTATAAGAAAAAATAATCAACTTTTATATCCAATAACTTTTTTTGTTTTACAGAGCATCTATCAAAACCCAAAACAAATAGCTAACAATAATCTACTAACCTCAAAATTCTTCTTACATTGACAAAAATATATAAACAAAATATAAATAGAACTCGAATCTTCTCATTCCCCTGTCCTGCAACAGTCAGAATAATTATTTGGTGAGCAACATTGCCTAGAAAGATATAAATCTCTAATACAATAGTCATGTATAAAAAATAAGATTTTCATCTGCATCAACAAGTGAATGTAAGAACACAGTTAATTATCATTATAGAGGAATTATGCATAATATATCACAACATAACATGTGAAAATACTGCTAAACATAAACGTTTATTCCTAGTTCTATATTAATTTCATGACATCAAGAACACATGGTGTTTGGGGCCGCTTTCTTACCTATATAGAACTTTGCATAAATGTTTATGTTCTTACCCAAAAATTAATTTTTGTACTAAAAAGCTACTTTAAGAAGCGATAAGAAAACTGTCCCAAACGAAGCTTAAGTTTCAACAAATACTAAAGAAGAAGTACATTTTTATTAGAGTTCCTTATTTTTATGAGTTATTATTCATATATGTCATTTCTGACTCAGGATCTATTTGAGACAGCTGCATTTTGTCATAAAATTGATTGTGAAATTGCATTAAGAAGAAAAATAAATTGACTATTTTGATCGAAAAAGTAAATTTTCACCATAAACTTTTCTAAAAACAAGCAAGAAAGCAAAATGAAATTATTATTATTTTCTGCAAAACAAAACAGCAAAAAAAAAGTCCCTAACATACACTCAATATTTCCTACAGTGTAATAAAACAAAGTAAGCTTTCCTTTTTAATTATCTTAATATACATTTAATAAAATTTAAAGTTATCTTATAACAAATTTGATAAGAATGTTTTGAATAAAAATTTTTTAATACTCTAATTAACATAAATAAAAAATAGTTTGATAAGCAAAAGAAATTTTGATTTTATAACTCCCAATATGCTAAAAAAAATGTTCGTTATTTTATTTTTAAAGAAAACTTGCCCTAAAACTATGTTATTACTTGGCCAACTTTTTTTAAGTTTGTTATGTCAAAAATTGTTTTAAAAATATTGAAATGCACAAACAAAATTTGATCAAGATTAATATGACTTATTGATTCATTATGAAAAATTGATTCATGATAAAAAAATTGTTCAAATCATAGTCAGACATTAATTCTTCACAATTAAAAACTTATTGAAAATAATTAAAAAATAAAATATAAAATATCTTTTAAAAAATATCAAATAGTTGAATTGAATATTGAAATAAATTTTGTTCAATGGTCAAAAAAGATTCAAATTTATTAAATAATATAGTATAGTATAGCATAATATAAATCACATCTACTATAAAATAATATATTATAAGACATACAACAATGGATAAATTTTAATAAAAAAACTTAAATTAAATTAAAAAGAGTTAAAATAATTTATAGCATTAATATGCTAAGTATAATCACAACATTTATACAACAAACGAAATCATTATTATCAAATTAAAACTATAAGAAGCTTAAATTTTCAAGTTGTACAAGTTTTTTTGGTTAAAAAAAAAAAGGCTAAAACTTTAGAAGATGTATATTCTTCAAACCATCTCGAAAGTGTTAAGCCTCAAAAAAAATTATCAATTAAGAAACTAAGAGCATTATATTCTAAATGAGGGGCATATCTTCTAGTAAGGAACTTTTATTATATTCAGTGAACGTACGCTCCTCTACGTTCGGTTTTAGACAAAAACAGCGCAATACCGAGTTTTTTTAAAAAACTCGGTACAACTCGGTACTCGGTATTGCTCTTTTTTTGCCTAAATCCGAACATAGAGGAGCGTACGTTCACTGGATAAAATAAAAGTCCTCTAGCAAGACTTTAAGCATGCCTCAAATATGTACAAATGAGTTAGGTTTTATTTGGGATAACTTTTTTGTGCTTTCTAAAATAATTTTTAGCACAAAATTTTCTTGTTTTATAATTTTTTGTATTAAAAAACTGTTTTAGAAAACAATAAAAAATTTGTCCCAAACAAAATCTTAGTCTCTATTGAGGAGCAACTTCTCTTAAATCTAAATTATTCTCATACAATAATGAGAAGTCTTTATTTTTCATGGAACAAATTTATTATTTTTATTTAAGAAATTAGAATTTTTTACGTGAAAATTTCATAAAATAGAAAATTTTCATAAACTTGATTAATATTCTCACAAAATTTATTATGTGTGTTAGTTCTTTGTACAAAATTAAAATACTAAATAAACATTATCTTTCTTTTATATGGCCATAATTTTTGTTTAGCACATAGCAATTTACATTTCATTTTACTCCCCAATTATATATGTTATTGAGCATATCTCTGCATACATGATAAGATAACTGAAATAAATTAATCACAAAAGAAAAACAGAGTGTAAGATAATAAACTAGAGAGTATCTTTAAACTCCATGGATATTTGTATACAAATCAAACATAAGGTCATAGTTTTTCAGAAAATAAAATATTGAACATTATGAAGCTTATAAGACCATTTTTTTTAAATAAAATCTCATACTTTTATTTTCAGTCAAATTTAAATCAGAAAAATTCTGAACACTGCTTGTCCCGGGTAAATTCATTATTGCGTCCTCCCACCTGACGTAGAGATACGTCCTCCCACCGTCAAAAAATTCGGTTTTTGCTCGGTATTGCTAGGTATTATTTGATAATAACGAGGAATATCATCATGTGAAGACCAATACTGAGTTATACCGAGCAATACAAAAAATACCTAGTTTTTCCTAGAAAAAACTCGATATTTTTTGTATTGCTCGGTATAACTCAGTATTGGTCTTCACATGATGATATTCCTCGTTATTGTTTGGTATTGCTCGGTATTTCTCGTTTTTTAGAACGATGTTAGCTCAGGGAGGACGTATCTCTACGTTAGGTGGGAGGACGCAATAATTTTTCAAATTCTAGAGCAGAGTTTTCGGTCCATTTACTCCATCTCCAACCTGGCCTCAATCCAGGAAAAACTATTACATGATTTTTTTTCCACTCTTTTGTATGGCAAATTATTAGGTCCGGACATCCACTAAAAATTTGCCACGTAGAATGTATGTGTGTCCGCAGAAATTTAAGTCAAGCGCGTCAAAAGCGCAGGTAAAGTGCAGTCAAAAGCGCACCTAAAGTACACTCAAAACACACCTAGCACGTGATAAGTTTTGTTGGATGTCCGGACCTATTTTTAGGTCCGGTGACCGGACCTAATAATTTGTCATTTTGTAAACGGTGTGTGACTGCGTCCATTGGGTCAGGTGACCGAACACAGAGATTGGTCCGGATATTAATAAAATATTATTTTAAATTTAACGCAAGTAAAGCACAAGTAAAGCGCAACTAAAGCGCAACTAAAGCGCAGGTAAAGCTCAACTAAAGCGCAAGTCAAAAAGCGCAACTAAAGCGCAGGTAAAGTGCAAGTCAAAAAGCGCAAGTAAAGCGCAAAGTGACGCAGCAAATTTTTATTGGATGTCCGAACTTATTTTTCGCCTCCGGTCACCTGACCCAATAATTTGCCCGAGAGTCCAGACCCTGTTCAGCTACAAGACAACGGCTCGTCACGGGTGAGAACAGGACAACAAGCAACTTCTTCTCGCTCCATCACGCCTTTTATCCCATTCCCTTCACAAAATCAACGTCCTTTCTCTATAAACAAACCAAAACCCATCCGACTCCTCACCCTCTCCAGCTCCAGATGGATTTCAATAGAAGTAAATTCCTCTTATCAGCTCCCGCCATCTTCCTTCTCCTTTCCCTTTTCCTCTCCTCCGCCGAAGCCCTCAACATCGGCATCGATCCCTACACCGGAGACGCCGTGGTCTTCATCTCAAAACACAACTCATATGCTATCTTCCTTTCTCCTTACCGTTTCATCTCTCCACTTAACACTGGGTTGATTTTCTATGAAATTTGAAACAGAGCAAGCAGGAATGCAGCAGGAATTGCGAGTCCGAGCACTGCGCAGGTTTGCTTTACATAAGTCCGACCTCAAAAGGTTTCACCTTTCCTTGTTTATGCTCTTAATTTTCGCTGATAGTTTCAACTTTGATCCAAAGTGCCGCTGTTCTTAAGATATGGAAAGTACTGTGGGATTATGTACAGTGGATGCCCAGGGGAGAAACCCTGCGACGGGCTCGACGCCTGCTGCATGCATCATGACGCCTGTGTTCAAGCTAGGAACAGTTCGGTTTCAATCCTTGATTGCTTTCTGTTACTCGATTCTTCTTCTTCCATTCCTAAAAGTTCAAATTTTTCTTGCTTAATTTCTCTTCTAGATGACTATTTGAGCCAGAAGTGCAGCCAAGATTTATTAGATTGCATTGCAAGATTCAAGGAACAGAATACGCCATCGTTTAAGGGGAACAAATGCATGGTGCAAGAGGTGGCGGATGTGATCACGCTGGTTATAGAAGCGGCGCTGCTGGCCGGCAGAGCTCTCCATAAACCCTAAATTGGCTGTAAGAGATAAAGAAGATAATGTTTCTTTCTTCTGTTCTCAGTGTTTTGAGAAGAGCACATGGGCTTCAATAATTGAGAGTGCTCAGCCGACGAACTGTACGGTGGCTTATTTATTATCTTATTCATTCACGCAATTTCCTTCATTGGAGTGAGCTGGGTTTTGTGCCTTGGGAGATGCATATCGTGGGCATAAATTAGTTATATTGTTTAATTTATTTAATACAATAGTTTATCACCATTAATATTGAGTAAACGTAACAGACTATTAATTTAAACTATATGGAATATTTTAAGATAAACTTGCCTAAAATTTAAGGTTCTTTGTCTTGTTGAATTGCTAAGTAAAGAAAAACGCTTTGTCAAAGAATTTAGCTTATGGTATACGATCTGCTATTGTGGTGATAAGAATTATTCTTTAAACAAATTTCTGTTAATGATATATTATAAGCTAAGGAAGATATTTTCTGAAGAAATTTCTCCATGCTGAATACCGTAAAAGATCAATTTTTTGTGAGGGGAGGATGAGCAAGAAAGGGGAAAGTAGAATAAAACCTTTAATGAATTAACTTTCTTACACAACTTGTTTCTTTGGATCCAGATATGTGTAATAGAAAGAAAAAACAAGTTAAACAGTATATGGTGATGCTTACAGAAAAGGCCTGCAGCTAAAATAAAATAGAAGAGATGAGTAACAAACAGGAGAATGTAAAAAGCTCCCATTTCTATTATTTCGCATCAATATTGCTTGTAGATATTTGTAACGGTCACTGTGATGTGCGGACTAGGGGAAAAATTATTCTATGTGGTCAACGGTGTTCAATGGCGAATGAGAACGCGTCGTGTCATTTGTTGTTGTGTACCGTTCGGTATCGGATGATGTGACACTTTCTTATTCGCCTATGAACCGTTGGATGACTTCACAGAATAATTTCTCAGACAAAGGAGTTGTTGGCAGCGGTTTGGTTAATCATTCAGCAAGTTGTTGGTGTGCAGAACAGATCACCAGATTGGCATAAGTTAGAGAGAATCATGAGCAACTTTGTCATGGATAAAAAGCAAGAGTGGTGGCAATGTAAATGACTCAATATAAAGACAATATTGCTGATAATATGAATAGCAGACTGATTATCACAAAGAATAAGAGCTGGATCAAGTGTTTGGAAGCTGAAATCCTTCAATGATTACAACAACAACATCAAGTCTTTGTCCCACTATGAGAGGTCGACTAAATGAATCTTTTTTCTCCATTGTGTCCTGTTAAAAGTCAAATTATTATTTAAATATAATAAAGAAATATCATTTCTAATATTTTATAACCAAGTCTTTTTAGGTATACCTTTACCTTTCTTAACATAAGTCAAATCTAATACCTCAACTTTTCTAATCGGGTCATCGGAAGACCGTCGTTTTATGTGACCAAATCAACTAAGGCAACTCTCTCTAATCTTATCTTCCACTGAAGCTACTCCAATCTTTTTACATATATGCTCATTTCATATCCTATTTGTAAGGATAAAGCCACTCATCCACCTGAGCATCCTCATCTCTGCAACACTTAACTTAGTATTATTCTTTTCTTTTAATGGCCAATATCAGACACCATAAAACATTGTAGGTCTCACCACCATCTTATAGAAATTTCCCTTAAATTTGAGGGGGGGGTTTTCTATCACACAACAAGCCCGTGCATTCCTCCACTTCAACCATCGAACTTGAATTCTGCTGATAATATCCCCATCTATTTCACCGTCGCTATGAACAATAGATACAATATATCTAAAATGTATACTCTTATTAATGACTTGATCGCCCAAAGTCACAACTCGCTCACTAGGTCTATTACTACTAAAATTACACTTCATGGAGCAAAATTAATTCACGGTGGTTGCTAAGGCTAAGGCGCTATAGACAGCTTCAACCTAAGATTTGCATACAGTATTTTGCTTCTTTGATTTCCAAGAAACGAGTCTTATAAGAACATACAAACACCAGTAATAGATTTTTCGGACCTGTGAACAAGAAGCTCAATTAGCATCACTAAAAGTTTTAAGTTGTTGAGAAAACTTGATGAGAAAAACAGTTATTGTCTTGGTGTGGATTTAAGTGTTCGTTTGGGACTGCTTTCTTTCTATTTCTTAAAGCAATTTTTTAGTACAAATTTTTTTTTACAAAACTAAAAATTTTTATACTAGAAAGCTGCTTTAAGAAGCAAAAAGAAATCCATCCCAAACGAAGCCTAAGTCATCGAAGATGAAAGCGTGCAACATCCAAATGTTTTGTTCTCGGTTTGGCTAGGTATTGACTTAGGCTTCATTTGGGATAGCTTACTTACTGCTTTTTAAAATAAATTTTTATTATAAAATTATTTTAGGCTTTGTTTCGGCGGCTTTCTTACTTCTTAATATTTGTACTAAAATGCTGCTTTAAGAAGCATTAAAAAAATCATCTTAAATAAAATTTTAAAAAGAAATAAAAAAACTTTTCCAAATGAAGCGTTAATTTATATCAGTGAAAGAAATACCTGATCTATATAAAGTGAGGTATAATAAATAGCCAATCAGTCACCTATATTAAAAAAATACCAGTAAGCAGATCACCATTGGTTCCATTAATCTGTTTTCGAGGTTCTATAGGCATGGTAATCAGTTTACAGACAAGAAAACCAGATTCTTCAAGCAATTGCAAGGTATAATGTGGTTGGGAAAGAATAATAACACCATTTGAACATGCAATTTTGAGATCAAGAAAATATTTAAGATATCTCAAACCCTTAAGTTTGGAAAGAGAGTGAAGATATAGTATCATCCATACAAACAAATAATACAACAAATTTAGACCTATTTCTTTTAGTAAATAAAGAATAATATGACTTTGGCTGAAGGAAAACAAATAGGATATTTTTCTTCTGCCAAAGGAATGATAGTCCAAGTTTTATTATTGTCTAAGGCTTCGTTTGGGACAGTTTTTAAGAGAATTTTGTATTAAAAAATAGTTTTACAAAGCAATAAAAAAACCGTCCCAAACGAACCCTAAAGCATGAAGCTCAGCTTTCATAGCCTCAGACATTCAGGGAAATAAACAGCTTGATAATAAATCTTATGTTTGAAATGTGAAGATATGTTGCAAATAAAATTTTCATGAGCATCAAAGAAAACATTATCAGAAATATAATTATATATATCATGCTTGACATTAGGAGAAACTATAGTATTCATATGTAACAAAGAATTGAAAAATCCATGAGGCAAGCAAATTGATTGGGATCAAATCATCTTTAGTGTTGTTAGGTTCATCTTGTTAATACATTCGGTTTGAATATAAATTTGTTAAAATAATAGTTTAAATGGTTATAAATATAACTATTGTGTACTAAAAAATTTGTAATGATGAAAAATACTTTATATCTTAGTCTTGTACAAAGATTCAATATATGCATTGATAAAAGAGATGCAAGTGGCATTGTAGTTTTATGTGAAAAACTTGAGTAAGGAAAAAAAATCACAAAGCCTGGCCCATTTTAAATAAGTCATTATATACTTCAAGCTGTAGAAGTCTACTGTTCTCCACAATAATATAAAACATGATTACAAAATTGAGAGCACTTATTTGATCTTCTATGATAGAAATTATTGGAGAAAAAATGAAATAATGATGATGACAGTATAACGATGTTAATCAGAAAAATAATGATTGTACGACGACGTTCCAGTAATGGTGATTGGGTGGCAATAGACAATAGTCATATGATGATATTGGAATAATGAATGAATTATAATGGTCGAACATTGATAGTCAAACAACAATGATGGCTGGATCATGGAAGATGGGCGGCAATGATTCGATGATGGTGGTCCAATAATGGTAGTGACTAATGGTGATCATTGATGTAGAGAGTTAGGTAAAGCTCTAAACTCTTTTAGGTCTTCATGCTTTCTTCATTCTTAGTTTTAGATCTGTGTCCAAAGCTCTAAGCTCAAAGTCCCTTTTATGTGTAGAATGAGATCTATTTATAGTATCTTTAGAGTGCCATTTTAATAAATTTGATAAAAAATTCATAATACTCCATTAGACGACCTCTATTGAATCATTTGATCATTAGTTCAATATACTTCATAGTAAGAAAATTATCTCAAAAGAAGCCTTAACCTCTCTCTCTCTCTCTATCTCTCTTCCTTCTATATTTCTAGCGTAATTCATATTCCTAACAATGTATTTATATTTTCCACTTTTAATGCTGAATCCAATTAATTAGTTGCAAAATAAAATTATGTAAAATTATTAAACTGTTTTTTTTAATGTTGATACAACAATTTTTTTGAAATTATGAATGAGAAGAAAGATAGCATTGCTACTCATTTTAAAATAAAACTAAGAACAGATGAAATGGCTTATTCGAGCGTCAGAACTTGCCCGTGACAAATAATTCAGATTATCCGATCCAACACCATCTATCACAGTGTTGGCATTTTCTGAAAATATCTAAGGGAATCAACGCGAGTAGACTAAATATATTTCATAATTCACGTCGGCTGTATTCTGGGAGAAATCATTATGTGCGCTAGCGATATCGAGCCACAGTACAAATAATATTGAGCCACGATACATAGAGGAGTGATGTGACACATTTTGATGTCTCTGAACGACGTTTGGAATCCGCACAAAATAATTTTTTCGCATTTTGGACAGCTTTTGAATTTTGATCATTATTTTTTAGTTAATAAAAAAATATTTAAAATTATTTTAAAAATAATAAAAAATTTATCTCAAATGAAGTCTAAATTTTCTCACTCTCATGATCATTTTATTTTATCATAAATATCAAAGAATTAGATAATTCAATTCTAAAAATTAAATTATATACATTTTTCTTATAAAGTTTAAATGACATGAGTTTATTTTTTATTTTAGTACTAACCTCTTGAATTTGCAATTTTTTTATTGAGTTCGAAGTCAACCGAAACTAATTTAAACTAGTTAATCTAATTTTAATATGGTTTGAACTTTGGCTCAAATCGCAGTGAGAAGAGGGAAGGCATCAACTAGATTGTGTGTGAAGGGGTAGACGAGTTCGCTACAGAGCTCATTGGGGAAGACATCAATGATATTAGTTGTGTGCAAAGGAGAATGTGAGTTTGCATGGTAGCTCATTGGGTAAGATATTGACGTAACTGGCCGAAAAGTGGTCCGCTGTACGTCGAAGTGGAACGCGGGCGTCGCTTGTGCTTGTGCGGGTTGATCTAGGTCAACTTCGGGTTAGCAGATTGACCTAGACCCGACTCATTTTTTTTTTCAAATGGGTCGAATCTTGGAACCCGAACCCGACCCGCTAGCGAAATGGGTTGTCTCTAATCCAAAATTTTCGGGTCGGATTCAAGTCGGATTTTTAGGTCATATCAAATATTAACACCCATAAACTTCAGATGGATAGTCCTGGTCTTAATTGAATGACAAATATTAAAAATATGGCAGAAACAACCGAGTGAATATTCAATAGAGGCATGGTGATGTTGGGGATCCAATGATAATTAACAGACAAATGGAAGTCCAGAGTCAGTCGGCGCGATTGGGAAGCGATCTAGCGACAGCCAACAAACGGGTAGGGAGTGTTCCATCGGACAGCTAGTATTAGATCTCTTGATCATAGAGCTTGTATCGAGCATTTATATGCTATAACGATGTCATAATTAAGCAATCTTAGGCATGATGGGTTCGTATCGTCGTGACACTCTATTCAACTATAAGCATATCATATTCAGATATCATTTGGTCTTATAATTAATGCTATGAAGCTTTCAAGTATGCTTTGTTCCTTTTATTTGGGCTCGGATTGGACCAAATTTGGTGCATCAGGTTCGTCTCCTTGAAATGATTAAATTGGCTATAAGTTTGTTGATATCGAAATTCGAATGACCCTGAATTTAATTTTTTGAAGCTTCTGACTTATGTTTGCATTCAGATTTGTGCCTGATTAAGATGATTTTTTATGACATATCAATGAAAGCCATCCCAAATGAAGTCTAAAACTTTGTTTGTGACCTAACAGCTTTCGACCACTTTTTTTTTCTTTATTTTTTTTTGCGCTGAAAAATAACTTAAAAATAGTAAAAACACTATCCCAACTAAAGCCTAGCCATAGGACATTAAAAACATTTGGCCAAACGCAAATTTTTATGCAAAATTTCATATTTTAAATATCCCAAATATTTGTAGGTTATTTGGGATTGTTTTCTTGCTATTTTCATATTGCTTTGTATAAATTTTTATGACAAAGTTACTTTTTATAACTATAGTAGCTAAATTATTTTCCACAATGTTCCTTCATAAAATTGTTATAAAATGCTACAATCCTCCCAAATAAATTCTTAATCTTATGTCTTAACTTATAATTATGATTTTTTTTGTAATCCGTTTTCACAAACTAATCGTTCAGACACTCATATGTGACTAGAGGAGCCCAATAATGCTATGAATATCTTGATTCTAGTTCAAATGGGCTCAAATCATGGAACAATTATTACGTCCGGTGACCAGACGTAGGTCTACGTTCGGTCACCACTGTGTTACTCGGTATTCGCTCGGTATTTGCTCGGTATTGCTAGGTATTGCTTGGCAATAAATAGAAATTCCGCTCTGTGAAGACCAATACCGAGTAATACCGAGCAATACCGAGTAATACTGAGTTTTCCTAGAAAAAACTCGGTATTGCTCTGTATTTCTCGGTATTACTCGGTATTGCTCGGTATTTGTCTTCACATAATGGTATTTCTCGTTATTGTCGAGCAAAATCGACAAATACGTGGTTTTGTGCCTGCTACGTGACGCGATCTCAGTGCCGGCCGAACGTAGCTCTACGTCCGTTCACCATACCAAATAAAAATTCCAAATCATGCACCATAACACAAGAGAGTAATTTTTAAAATTTATAAGGGGCTAAATATTCTTTAATATTTATATACTTATTATCAAAATGAAGTTGAATCAAATGAGCATGGGATTTCTCAATTATGAGATCATTCATGGTTGTAGATGCTCAAAAATATATACTAGCAAGAGAGATCAAACCATTTGATGTAATGTTTTAATTTTAGGCATTAATGATGACTATGACCACTACTGAATTCTATACTTATGTCATATTTTAATACATTTGTTAGAATTTTAAAGTAAGTTTTTATGGAATGAATCATGGACATACAAGAATTTTAGAGCTATGTTTGTCACTATGAAACCCCTCAAGTAAAGGGCAAATTATTACGTCCGGTGTCCGGATCGTCCGGAGGCGAATCCGGACGCTCCACATCACCCGGATGCACTGGGGTCGGGGTGATGTGGAGCATACAGATTCACCTCCGAACGAATCAGGACACCGGACGTAATAATTTGCCCAAGTAAAGAAAGTTAAACTCTTAAGTATCGATGCGTCTTTTAGTATAATGGTTGGAGTTTTATTAAGAAACTTCAAAATTAAATGTGTTCGTGCGAGAGCAATATGGGATGGGTGACCTCCTGAGAAGTTACACTAAGAGGATAATTTTGTGAGGTCATTAGACAAATGCAAATAATATCTCGATGATTAAGAGTGTGAGCTGTTACAAATAGTCTCAAAGCTATATATCAATTAGAAGATGAGAATTTTACCTTTAGAATCAAATCTGTCTGATGGATGATTCTAGGATAAGAATATTGACGAGAACATTAGTGTAATAATTCAAATATGTGAAAAACTTTTATATGAAAAATATGAAATTTCTGAAGTAGAGGGCTTTGGCGCTCATATGGTGAGAGATGCGGTGCTATATATATATATATATATATATATCCACCCGCGACATTCCACCTACTTCCTCACTTGGTT
This sequence comes from Dendrobium huoshanense, assembly GCA_016618105.1. Classification (NCBI taxonomy): domain Eukaryota; kingdom Viridiplantae; phylum Streptophyta; class Magnoliopsida; order Asparagales; family Orchidaceae; genus Dendrobium; species Dendrobium huoshanense. Next base: position 46,067,443 of record CM028346.1, on the reverse strand, counting down.
GCTTGGTCATATTTGTCAGTTATTCTTATTACAAATTTTATTCATTTTAATTGACTAATCTCTTACTTTTGTTTTCAATGATTTTAATTTCTACGGATTTTATCTTTCCTAAATCTGTAAAAAAATTATATTATCTCCTAGTTTCATAAGCTTTAACCGTGTAAGTTTGGATATGTTATAAATTTGATCATTTTAAATAATTAGATAGGATTGTATTGCATTTTAAATGAAGTATTAAATGGCATAATATGTATGATATGATAACTCCGCGTAATACCCTATTGATCCACATGATTCGCTGATTGGGAGTCATAAAAAGTTGGAGATTGATTGGCAGTTATAAGGAGTAGGGGCGATTGATTCATGTGATTCAAGAATAGGAGTTATAAATAATATATTGATTGTGAGTTATAAGGTGCGACTGATTGGGAGTCACAAGCGTAGGAGTAAGATACCTTTATGATACACTCATTAAATTTTGATACTGACACTATTACAAACACTATATTGATATTGTGACTGTCACTAATATTGTTTACTGTCATTAACACTATTAATCATGATACTAATATTATTATTAGAATTAGTACCGTTAACTATTATTAATACTGATGATTTAATAAATTAAGATGTGATGAAATTATAGAAGAATAAATTGATATAGATAGATGTATATATTTCTTTATATGATTTATAACATATTATTCTCTTTTATCTTACATTGATTTTAGTTATAAGATTTTAATTATTTGTTGGGATATATGCTCATTACTTTATTTTACATGTTTACAAGAAAGGGTAATAATCATATGCTATGATGCTTTGGACAATATGTATAATTTTTCTATCTACATTTCTAGACAAAATGCAACCGTGTTTCGTTTCATTGTTCACTGATAAGCTCTACTTAAATGGTTAAAATCAAAGATAGATGTAATTCATCCAATATATATTATGAAGTGTGATAGTTAGTTACTTAAGTTGGGAGATTGTGAAATCCCTTGAATAAGAAGAAGTTAAACTCTTAAGCATCAATGCTCCTTTTGGTATAATGGTTGAAATTTTATGAAGAAACTTCAAAGTTAAGTGTACTCATGTGGGAGAAATCTTGGGATAGGTAATCTATTGAAAAGTTACATGGTGGAAACAAATAATACCTCTAAGCATTTGACCTATTACAATTACCCCCCACACACACACACACTCTCTCTCTCTCTCTCTCTCTCTCTCTCTCTCTCTCTCTCTCTCTCTCTATATATATATATATATATATATATATATATATAGTTGTGGGCTAGAATATATATGACGATAGAGATAGGAATTTTCATCTCAACGTTGTATGTATATGCAACACAAAAAAAGAAGAAAAATGAAACACTAGATTTTTTACGTGGAAAATCCTAGAGAAGGGAAAAACCACGGGGCCACGCCCTAGTTGAAATGATTCAACTAGTGTTTGATTAAATTACAAGCGGTTGACTCGTCTCTGAAATTGAGGATGATCATAATACAATAATTAACTGTTGGGTTGAAATCCAGTTACGAGTGGAGATCGGAAATCTGGCGTCGGCCGGCTGTTGGGCAGAAGTCCACGTTAGCTGTTGGTCGGGCAGAAATACGACGTCGATAGGCTGTCGGGTGGAAGTCAGGCGACAGTTAGTTGCCGGGCCAAAGTCCGGCGGTGGCCGAGGAGTCTGATGACAAGAGAACTCTCTTCATTCTCTTCTTGCTTAGGGTTCCCTCTCATAAGAAATGAGATATCTATTTATAATTTTCTGAGAGTGGTATGGTCGGTAAATAGGAGAAAGATTAAGGATAAATTGGCAGTGATTTGAATGGACGACTGATGTTGATTCCCTTGATTATGAACCATTTATTAGATATTTGAATGACTTAATGATATCAGAATTTGACAATCTTGGGCTCGTTGGATTCATCTCGCCAAGCCGCTCGATTCGATTATGAGCATATCACGTTTGAGAATTGTTTGATAGTCCAAATTGTGAATTGAACCTTCCAAATGTGCTTTAGATCTTTGATTTTGAGTCATTTGGGCTCAGATTGAGTCGAATTTAGTATTGTTGGGTTCATATTTTTGAGGCGTTCAGTTCGACTGCAAGTTTGCTAAAATCGGAGTTTAGATGTTCTTCGATTTAATTTTTGAAATTTCCAACTTGATTTTGCCTCGAGATTTGTGCCTGATCAGGATAATTTTTTGAGATTATATATATATATATATATATATATATATTATTGTGTCAAAATATAAACTAAATATGAGAGAGATATAATCTTAAAATCATGATAATAACTATAAAAATTACGCGAACAAAATTAATTGATTTATAGGATGAGGATGATATATTGATTGTATTGAAAATAAATTTGATTTTCTTTTTAAACTAATAAAAATATTGTTATTAAGATTATATCACTTTTTTTTTAAAGTTTAGGTGCACAATAATTTAATTATTAAAATTTTATGTAAAAAATGTGTCTATATTAAATTTATGACCTAGAAACATATTCATCTCTCATCTCTAATTTTTTTTAGAGATTTACATATTTAGCACAATTTTTTTTAACATATTTAACCTCTAAATTTTACTATTTACTCGGCTATCACCACAGTAATATTGCCGCTTACCTATTTTTCTTACCATCAGGCCATCGGGTATCAGTAGATTGGTGCATCTGTGACCTAGAAATATTGGTAAGCGCTAGGGTTCTAATTTATGCAAAGCATTGGCTAATCTGAAGTGAAATCCGACTGCAACAATTTCATGGAGCAGCAATCTTCCCTTAGCGACATGGTGGAATTGGTTACAATTTTATTTAGCGGTTTGTATGTAAATACCCCTTTTTTTATTACTGAATTGATGCCATCTACAGGTATTGACAATATTTGCGGTGTGAGGGCGCCCTCGGCTTTTTGGTTTTCTTACTTTAGCTCCAAGTCTAATTCTTCTAGCACATTTTGACGAAAATCTTTTCCTCACTGCTTTTACTAGTTATATCCTCTATTTTTGTTAAATTATTTTTAGCGCTCATGATGAATAAACATGGAATCTGGCTTCTTGTTTCCATTTGAATTACATGTAGTACTTGCCATTGATTTTTTTTAAGGAAGCATGTTTTTCCTTGTTTTTTTGCCTATCATTAATATAAAGTTGATTGCTGTTCATTTCTCAAATCTCAAGCAACGAAACATAGTTCCAATGTGGTAATTGGAAAAAGAAGAATTATATAAAGATATCCTGATCAAATTTTGGTATGGATATATTTCAAAGTTAAATCTGTAATATATCTTCATAATTTATGTTGAATGCATTTTAAAACAAATTTAATGGCTTTAAGACCTAGTTTGATCTTCTGCCAATGTAATTTGTTCAAATTCTGTTATTATTGTGGCACCACTATAATATGTTAGAGAGCCATACACAATTAAGTAGCTTTCTGCTAATGATTTTATTATCATCCTGATTATGTATGATCAACCATGCAGTCCCCAATTTCAATAGATTTTTTGTTTTGGTTCTTAAATGATCCTAATGTGTTAGAACCACTCAAAACTTTTCATGTTGAATGAGGCAATCAATTAGTAAAGACGCATTGTTATTAATCTAAAAGGAGCTTGTAGGATAGTAACATCATTTTGTCTCAGTTTCATTCTTATTTGCAAGTTTGAGCTTGGAAGTGAACCAAACTTTAGATGGATATATACATTAGTCGCAAAACTCGTAATCAACCAAAAAGCTTAAACCTTTGGGAGATGATCAACCACTTGTTATTTCTACATTATCATACACCTATCTGGTGTGGCATTGAACTTTTGGCTTTCAATTGTGTCAACAATCTCCCTCACATGGGAGCTCTTCAAATTGGCCATTATTTTCTCTAAAACTAAAGCTTTTAACTTCATCACTCCTGCCTAGTGCCTACTCAACCACATAATGCTATCATTGGAGTGATCCACTTTTTAATATTTGAATCTTGCTCAACAATGGTTGAAGTAGTCTAGATCTTTGCGAGTAATAAAGCACACGAATCAATCAATCTTAAATGAACATTTAACTCTAATACAACTTATTTTGGAGTGCAACTGATTAGGACTAAATTTTGGCCAGATACATTAGTGATCAAGTCGAATTTCAACCTAAAACTTTAAGTCTATGAGAGAGAACTATTCATCTATTTTTTCTACACCAATTTAATTTTCATGTATCCGATATGAAACTAAACTCACGGTATTCATGCATCCGAATATGGAGCAATGTTTATGTTGAGAGGCTCAAATTGTATACATCAACTCATTTATAGGCTCCATTGTGGCGTGTCATGCACTTTATAAAGGAGAATGGCATTTATCATTTGGTTAGTAAGAATTAGAGTGAGTAATTGTAAGGAATTGATTACTTCATAGTGTAAAAAAAGCATCCCAGTGCATGCAAATATATATTCACCTTCTTGGCTTGTCATTTTGCAGTCAACAAAAGTTATGAAGAATGTGTTGTTTCTCTTGGTGTCCTCCAAAAGTTATAAACAATAGTTGCTATGATTAATTCACTTGTTTACACACTAGTTGCAATGAGCAGCCTTTGTTTAGTTGAGTGTGATGTGTTATTTCATTGTGGTTGGAGAAGTCACTGTATGTTTGAGTATGTGATGCTAAATTAAGGCGTATACTTTCTTAAATGTAGGTTTAGGAGGATCTAATCCACTAAGGGGTTATTTGGTTTGATGAAATGTGAGTATAAAATATTCAAAATTTAGGGTTTTTAGAAATTTTAGTATTTGATTTGATGAAAAAGGAACGTAGAGTAAAATTTTGGTGAATTCGAAATTCATTAAGGGGTTGTTTGGTTGCCTGAAAAAGAAATGTAGTGTAAAAGGAATGTAGTGTAAAAAGAATGTAGTGTAAATGTAATACTTTAAAGTTGTTTGAATGAATGTAAAAAATTCATGAGATTACTTTTTTTATTTGATTTGAAGTAAAGTAAATGCAAAACAAAGTGCAAAGTAGGTGGTCTTAGGTTACCGAGATGGCATCGACGGTGGTGGTCGGTGAAGACTAGTGGTGGTGGACGATGGCGGTTGATGACGGTGTTTAATGGTAGTGGGCTGTGGCGGTGGACGCTGGCAAGCAGAGGTGGTGGCCGACAATGGCCCATATTGGTGGCTAGTGAAATTTTTATGTGCGGAGTCTAGACGTAGAGTTACGTCCGGACTCCAATAAAAATGTGACATATGTCTTTGTACACAATGTGTACAAATTTTGTACACACTTTGTATATTATGTATATAAGTTTGTACATTCTATGTAAATAATTTTGTAATTTGTTCATAGTGTGTACAATTGTACACACTGTGTATAAGAACATATGTCACATTTTTATTGGAGTCCGGACGTAATAATTTCTCCATATTTTAGGGGTCTACATAATATTGATCCTTACATAGATTGGGAGTTTGAAATGTATAATTTCTTTACTTGGCATGTTGTGGATGACATATTGAAATTATCAAAATGAAGTTGTCAAAATTTGCTAAACAATGCTAGAATACTATTATTCAAAATACTATTTTATAGTGAGTTGTCCTCTATCTACTTAGCATTAGATGAAAGGACTCTTGATGCAGGAGTATTTGTTACTCCATCATATGAGACATCTTGTTGGCGCTCTCTAGGCATGGTTCATAATCAATCATTGATTATATTAATCACTTTGAGGAGCTTAAATAACGTTTCCGACTTTTTTAGAATTACATTAGGTTGACTGCCATATTTGTCAATGAACTTTGTCCTGCTGTAAGGTTAGAATTTTTTTAATGTAATCTTGATAATATTGAGGATAGCCAAACACATGGCTTATAAGTTAGAATAATATGTAGATTTTCATCGCACCCTTTTTCATCAAATATAAACTTCAGTAGGTGGTTGTCCAAATTTGCTCAGTTGAAAACTATATTTCATCCTAAGTTCCACTAGACCAGCACGATCAAATGACCTGGGATTTATATCCAAACATCATTGTACACAAGTAGAGAATGTGCTAGATGAACCAATTAACACTTTGACAACAATTGCATGACGTTTTGTTGAAGCATTATGTATGACACTCTACATCATTTTATTTACATGTTTAACACTTCAAATTTGCTATCACATGTATTATACATAAGAAGAAATGAGGATGTGACGATGAGATCTCCTTGGGCAAGGGCATTGACAAGACTGACAGAGTTGTGCAATTCCTCTGATGACAAAGAAGAGAGGAAGTGCTAGATGAACCAATTAACACTTTGACAACACTTGCATGAAGTTTTGTTGAAGCATTATATATGACACTCTACATCATTTTATTTACATGTTTAACACTTAAAATTTACTATCACATGTATTACACATAAGAAGAAATGAGGATGTGACGATGAGATCTCCTTGGGCAAGGGCATTGACAAGACTGACAGAGTTGTGCAATTCCTCCGATGACAAAGAAGAGAGGAAGTTGTGATGAGATATCGCTGGGGAAAGCCACTGATGGGACTTGCTTCATGTATAGTCCCAAAACCTTCGATGACGAAGAAGCGAGGAAGTTGCAAAAATGTCATGTTAGGAGAGGCAATCGACAAGAAGGGCGGCATTTATGGTCCCAAAATCCATGACGATTAAGCAAGTGTTGAGGAACTCATGACAGGATCTTGCCGGGTGAGGGGTATTGATGTAAAGTTAACCAGAAGAGTGAGGAAGTGTGGTATTTCTTATACTAAACAAATTGAGTGTTATGCAAGTTAATATGAAATATTAAATGTTAAATATATAAATATGTTTGTTAGATAAGTTTTACGTATTTTAACATCCCTCATATGAAAAATTGTCCCAAAAATACACATCATGGGAGAGGGTGGAGCTTCAAAGCTCTAAATGGTTGGCCCAAACAATGATGAGATAGCATGAATTAGTGTTTAAATAAGAAATAAACATTATTCCTAACATATGAGAAGCCATCTTAGCTTCTCATAAGCCAACTACAGAATCAATTACTGAAACTGCTGCATTGAATGGTGCTTTTTGTTGGTTCTCCGACAGACTATAAATGAAGAGGAACTCATTAAAGTGAAGTTTTTTCTGCAAGTATTAAAGAGCTTTATTGCAGATTTTATTAAGAACCCTGTTCTTGGAAAACTGTGCTGCTATCTTTTTGTTTGATTGTCTACATGTAATTCTTGCACAGTATGGTTTTCATCTGTACCACAACCATATTGGATTATAGGAACCCGCTTTTATTTAGATTACATTGTATGATTTTGTTTGTTTTGCTAATGTTTGTGGTTCTAAAAATGATTCAGCTTTGTAATGATAAGACAATGTTAGGAGTCTTCCATGTTTATTATTGATCTGTTATTGGAGTCAATTAAAAAAAAATCTTATTTGTTCTCTTATCTAATAGGCTTTTATGGAACTTTTCCAGCCATTACCACCTTTGGTGATAGGATTAGAAGGGTAAATTTCGACCTGGCTAACCTGTTAGGTCTTCCATGTTTCAAAAATTGACATGATCAAACCGAATTTGGACCTGACCCGAAAAAATTCAGGTTTGGGTCAACCTGTTTGTAAAACGGATTGGGTCCGGGTTCAAAATTTTGACCAGTTTGTAAAATGGGTTGGGTTCGGCTTGACCCAAAAACTTGTAGGTCGACCTTGCTAACCCGTTAGTAAAAAAAAACTTTTGAAATCAATGAAAAAATAATGATGTAAATTGTTCTAGACGATAGCTAAGAAATTATTTGAACTTCATTGAGTTTTTTTATACATACACATAATGGATGTTGTGTAATTTAATTTTAATAAACTTTCTTTTGATTATAAAACTTCTTTGAAAAAAGAAATACATATCAAGATATGTCTCTATATTTACAATTAAACTAACAAAAAATATATCCAGGGTTATAATATGCATACGCACAAGATAAAAAAAATGCATCCAATTGATGCCATGTAACTAAATTTTTTGAAATATCATTAAGTCCGATTCGAGCTTGGGGATATATTTTGATCCGTTTAGCTAAACGGTTCAGGTTTGAGTTAACCCATTTATATCCGAGTCAATTTGGGTTGGACCTGAACCCGACCTGAATTGACACTCCTAGCATTTCAAACCATCCTACTTGGACCTTATTGCTGCCAAACATCTGTCCAAAAGATCCAATTTATTCTGTGAGATGCATATAGTTGCAACGAGGTAGGGCTACAAATGAGCTAATAAGCTCGATAAGTTATTCATGATTTGATTCTATTAGAGTTTATTTTTTATCATTTAATTAGATAATTAAATAAATTTGAACACTTAAATAAATATTTGTTTGATAAATTGGCAATTATTTTTTTCATGATGATAACATATTTGTTTATGCCTGTTATAATGCTTATTTATTTAGCTGTTCATTTAATAAAAAAATTATTTTTAAGCTAAATTTGTTTCTCATTAAGCTTGATAAGATTTATTTAATTAACTAACAAGTTATTTATTAGTGGTGTTTGTTAATAGATTCAATAAGGCTTGTTTGGTTAGTTAATGTGGTGACTCAAAATAAGCTCGAAGAATCAAAGTTCTAATCAATTCGAGCTTTCTTAATGCTACAAATATTCGAATCAGATTTAGCTTGAATGAGACCTCTATAAATGAGTTCAAGCTCGAGTAAGCTTTTACAAAAACTTAGATCACTTCATTTACATCCCTAATATGAAGATTGTCTCTTAGCCTTAAATCCAAAATTTCCCCTACAATACCAACAACAACAACATCAAACTTTTATCCCACTACGTGAGGTCACTTGCAAGAATTCTTTTTCTTCATTGTGTTCTGTTAAGAGTCAAATTCTCATTTATATCTATTAATGTTATTTCTAATATTTTATAACCAAGTTGTTTTAGGTCTACCTTTATCTTTTTTAATATGGATTAAATATAATACTTCTAATCTCCTAACTGAGTTATCGAAAGGCCGCCGTTGTATACTTGTATGTGACCAAACCATCTAAGTGACTCTTTCTAATCTTATTTTTCACTGGAGCTACTCCAACCTTTTCACGTGTATGCTCGTTTCATACCATCTCTAAAAGTAAAGCCACTCATCCACCTTAGCATCCCCATCTCTGCTACACATAACCTAATATTATGCTTCTCTTTTAATGGTCAATATTATGTGCCATAAAGCATTGCGGGTCTAACCACCATCTTATAAAATTTTCCTTAAGTTTAAGTGGTTTTTTCTATCACATAACAAGCCTAATGCATTCCTCCACTTCAACCATCCAACTTGAATTTTTACGAACAATATCCTAATCTATTTCACCATCACTTCGAACAATATGTCCAATATATTTAAAACGTGTATCCTTATTAATGACTAGATTGCTCAAAGCCATGGAATCCCCACTAGATATATTACTATTAAAATTACACCATATATTCGATTTTAAATCCACTCAAATGAAAACCTGTAGACTATATGGTTGACCTACATAATTCAAGTTTATCTTCAACTCCCTCTTTATTCTTATAAACAAGAAGAATATCGTCAGCAAAAATCATACACCACGAAACATCCTCTTATAAATCTCTAGTAAGAACATTCATGACTAAAGAAAAAAGATATGAGCTTAAGGCTAATCCTTGATGTAATCCAACTGAAATTGGAAAATACTTGGTCAAATAACCTTGTGTTTGAACACAAGTAACAGCTCCAGCATACATATTCCTAATGACTTGAATATAAGCATTACTAAACCCTTTCTTTTTTAGAGCAATACATAGCATTTCTTTTGGAACTTTATCATATGCTTTTTCTAAATCAATAAATATCATATGAAGATCCTCATTCTCTCTCTACTTCTCCATCAAACCTCTCAATAAATGTATGGCTTTCATAGTAGACCTATCTGTCATGAATCCAAAATTTTCCCCACTGCATCAACAAAATTTTTAAAAGGCTAATCTTGTGTGCTTTATGCCTCTAAATCTGGAATTGAAAGAATAGATATAACTCATATTTTATTTCAATAAAAAAAGGTGTCATAAGTCATAACAATGCTTTATGTTTGTGCAATTTTTCAAATCCAATTATACTGGCTCCATTTGCAATGAGTTGGATCAGGTGTAATTCCAACAAAGAAATAATTTAGAGTTATTAGGGTTACATTTGTAAAAATAAAATATTTAAGAGTGGTTTTGAATCATTTTTTCTTATTTTATTTCATTTATATTTATTATTTTTTTGAAATACTATCGTTGTCAGATTCCAAGTCCTAGATGAGGAAAGAGGAGGGTTATGTTAGGTAGTCGACAACCAGTATAAAACTTGTCGAATAATCATAACATGAATCCCTTAAAAAATTATGTTAATGCTAGGCCATCTCCTGTAAGTGACACGTTTTATGGTTTGAATACAACGATAAATGTGACTTTTAACATGACATAACGGAGAAAAATGATTCAAGTAGCCGACCCCACTAATGTTGTTGTTATTGTTCTATATTTATATTTATTTATATTTTTTTGAAAAAAATGTGTTTTATTTAAAAACAAAAAATAAAAACATATGAACAAATTTGTGGAAATTAAAATTCATAAGTAACATTTAAACACTATGAGCATTCTTTTCATATTGTAATATTTTACATATTCTCTTACATTTCTTACTCTTCTGACAGCGAAGGATAAAAAATGCCATGAATTAAGGGCTTATGCTTGGGACAATATATCATAAGCATTTCTTATTTATGTGTACCTCGCAGACTTGCACGCATGTGAAGGGCCTGCGTGCTTGTACTGTTGTACATGCTTTATTAGCTTGACAGCCTGTGCTATGTAGAATATGGGTGTGGCCCAGCACCAAAGATTGGATCTTGTTAGCATTAACTTAGTGTATTATTGGAATTTACCCTTTCGTTCTTTTGATTTTTTTTTCCTTCTCAATTTTACAGATATGCCATTGCTTCAAAACCTTAACTTGTTTTCATTTTAGACTTATGAGTGAATTAAAAGGAAACTCACACATCATAAGTCATATATATAAGCTTCAAACTCAAGATTAGCGGTGTCAAAATGATTTTTTGGGTTGGGTTCGGATTCAATTTGAAATTGATCTGCCTTCAACAGGCTTGACCTAAATCGAACCAATTTGATAAATGGGTTAGAAATTCAGGCTCGAACTCAACCCGCCCTAACTCGGATTGACCCAACACTACTTGTTAACCTGCAGGTGCAAGCGTTGTTGGTGAGAGCAAGCATGAGCACGAGCAACAAGGGTGAGCGCGGGCCTTGGGGGCAATTGTGGGTAAGAGGGTGTGAGCGTGAGCGTATATAAATACTTTTCATATATATATATATATATATATATATATATATATATATGTATAACATATTTTTCTTAATTTTTTTTATGAAAGTAATTCTTATACACACATATCTTATATCCAACAATTCTCATATTCATATAATATTTATTTATTTTAATATTTATGATATATTTGATTAAAAAATACGACAAAAAAATCAATATCAAAATATTCATATTATTTCAAAGTTCTTATATATATATATATATATATATATATATATATATATATATATATATATATAAGCATAATACATAAGAAATTAATAATGCATCAATTTCATCCTAATAATTTTAAATCAAGAAATTCTAACACAAAATTTTAAACAAATAATATATTATTTTTCTTGTGGTTGGGCCACACAAAATTTTATTTTTGGTTATTTGATATGCCTCAAACTTACCAAACATTTTGTTAATCATTCCAATCTCACATGGCTCTACACATCAACATAAAGAAATGCAATGGTGGAATGAAACATATGCCATCAATTATTACTCTTTTCATTGAAATCAGAAGCATCATATGTCTGGGTCCAATTAATTTAACTAATAAAAATTTAGAAATTGTTATTAAAATCATTTGATCAACATTTTTCTTATAGTACGGGTCCATTTGGCAATTAATTATTATGTGTGGATGTCGAATCCCATTCAGAGACCAACCAAAACAAGCCACGTCACTCGTGCACTCGGTAATGCTCGGTACCACCGGCGTGGCGCATTCTGATTGTTCTCCGGACGACGTTTTGCATTCAGTCTCCACACAGAATAATTTCTCATTTGGGATATCTTTATCATTGCCTTGTTTTTTGCTATTGTTTTCTTATAGCTTTCTCGCTATTTTTTAGAAATTTTTTAGGTGAAAAACTTCCTTTTATAATCTGAATAACTAAGTTGTTTTCTTCACAGCACCTTTACAATCAGCTTTATAAAAAGCTAAGACCATCTCAACCAAATCTTAAATTTACATTCTAACACTCGATATTAAGAAAAAAATCAAAATAAAAACAAGAAAATCTTTTGGTGGTTGCTCCAACATGATTTTGTGTGGGAAAAAGTGGCAAGAATCATGAATGATGGCAAAGTTTTTATTTTGTCATTTGCACAGAAATAATCAGGCAAGTAGTGGTTCTGTTCTGTGCACACACTGTACCTCATAACAGCCAACTAAAACAAATTTATTTCTGAAGCTTAGCAGCGTCCAGGCTTTCAAATTTGTCCCATTGCTCCACATGATTGTGGTCATTAGCAACTAATCACTTGTTTATTCTGCTAATCTCTGTCACTAACTCTATAATTAGTTGTTGGGCTTTGCATTACCCACATGCTTAGATGCACAAATGGAGCATTATTAGGCTTCTCTCTTTATTATAATGATCTCTTAATCCTCTTTTTTAATATTATTTTTTCTTATAATGACATTTTGTATATTTATTTTATTTTTTAAATTAATTTGGACATATCTTCAGGCTGATCATTATTGTAGATATAATTGTACAGAAAAAAAAAAAACTATATAAATACCATTTGTTAGTAGAAGCCAGTTGGAAGCTCCACTCTCAGAGTCATTTGAGCCGTCTGTTGGGTGATTAAGAGATTATAAATTTCATTAGCTTTTTAATCTCTGCCATTTGGCTGAAATTTATGAGGCTTAAAGCATTATACCTCTCTCTCTCTCTCTCTCTCTCTCTCTCTCTCTCTCCAAATTTGCTGCCATGACTTCACCTAAAATGAATATATTTTGAAGAATATTATTGATTTATAAAACTAGCTGTGCAAATCAACTTAAAATTAAATTATATTTTGAATAAAATTTAATAATAAATATGCAAGTAAGTATTGAATGATACATTGATAGGTACCAAAATAATTTATTTAGTTAATTAAATAATGAAAAATTAAATAAATGTAGAACAAAATAATAAATAGGGTTTTATTTTTAAAGGGCTCTGAATAACTTGATGGCCAAGCTATAAATGTTTAGTAGTTTTAGATGCAATTAGATTTTATTGTTGATTTAATGCTCTCAATAAACCTCTTAAAAACTCCCTCCAAAATTATTAAAAATTTATTATGATATTTTAAATGTGAAAGAGATTATTAATTCTTAAAATATATATTCTATTTAAAATAATTAATTGAGCCCTCAGTCAAATTAGGCTTATGAATGTGTGGATCAAAGGAATAAGTTTCTTGTCTAGTTTTGATAAAGAAAAATAATTAAATGAAATAGGAGCCTCTTTTTTCCATCTATTTTCACATTGCTCTAATTCAAATTCTTTGATTTCAAACTTTATAGCTTTTAAATAAGTGCTTATTCTAAGGGTATAAATAAGTTAAGTCAACTCATAAACCGACTCAAATTTCATTCGAAAAATGACTCAGGACTGAGCTTGACTAACTAACAAGCCAAATATAAATACCATTTAAACTTGTGAGCCGTATCAACATTATAAATATAAAATACACTTAAAATATTTCAACAGTTTCATTACGTAATTATTGAAAATATTAAAAAATTATATCTCACTTCCTGATATCAAATTATTCATACTTTTTTCTTCTAATATTATTTTTTATCATTTTCGTCTTTTTATGATAAATAAGCCGTACGCTCGGACAAGATTAATTAACCAAGCTCAAGTTAGACATGACTCATACTCGACTCGATTTACTTACATCCCTACACTTGATAGGGCATAACTTTGATGACAAAGCCTACCTAATCTACAATGAAACCAATCACATATATATCAATCTTCCAATCTCCAAATTTCTTCTAATCTACCACACAATCTTCAAAAATCATGACTTTTTAGGCTCTATATTCATTTTATATGGTACAAAATCAGAGACAAAAAAATCATGAAAAGAGATAAGCGCACGTGAATACGAATCTCGATGTCAAAAAATTCTAAGTACTCTCAGCTATAATTTACATAATTAGTACCTTAATGGAATTATTATGAAGCTTCAGCCAATCTGCTTTAAGACTTAGTCGATGAGCAGAGAATGATTTTAAATTATTTTGATTTTCTATTGTCATTAGTCAAGTTTTTTCTTCAACTGCAAGATATGTGGAGGCGATCTGATCGCCTTTGCAAATGTTATTATCTATAAGAATTAATTAAGTACTGCTTGTTATTAATAGCCACATGCTGTGCTACTTTCACAGTCATAGGAGCCGTCCGTTCTGTAATTAGAAGGTTAAAAAACTGTTTTAGTATCAAAATCACCGTTATTTAGAGATTTTAACTGCAGATTTGGCTTTCTAAATGCTGCCAATTGGCTAGGATTGAAGGGTTAATTAAGGTTTCGTTTGGTTATTTTGTACATTTTCTAAAAGGTAGTTTTAAAAATGGACAAACAAACGAGCCCTAAGTGGTGATTATGTAAACCAAGTTTAAGAGATTTGTGGATTTATTCGGAATAGATTTCTTACTGCTTTCTAAAGCAGCTTTATGGTACAAAAATTCTTTATTTAGACTAGCTTCGTAAGAAAGTTGTCATTAGGGGTGTCAATTCGGGTCAACGGGTCGGGTTTGGGTCGAACCTGGAACTGACCCGGCACTATTCGGTCAACCCCAATTTGACGCGTTTTTAAAAACGGGTCAGGTTTTCAGACCCGAACCAACCCGATTATGGTCCGGGTCAACCCGACCCAACACGAATGACCCGAAGGTGACCTAAAATTGCTAGTTTTCGGGTCAAAAATCAAGTCAATTTTCGATTTTTGGGTCAAAATCGGGTCAATCTCGAGTTTCCGAGTCAAATAGGAGTTTTCGTGTCAATTTCGGGTCATTTTCGGGTTGCTGGATCAACCCGAACCCGACCCGATTTTTAAAACGGGTTGATTTGTTGAACCCGAACCCGACCCATTTCGAGTCCGGGTTGACCCTAACACGGATTTTTCCGATTGGGTTTGGGTCGCGTTTCGGGTCGTGTCAAAAATTTACATAGTTTTCATAAACAAAGTTTACAAAAAAATCTGATTTTTACTTGTTTCATCCTGCATGATTGAATACTTTGATGGGTAAGAGCAAAAAAAATCACATTTGATTAGAGTTAATTATTTGTTTAGTTGTGATACGGCATCGCAAAATCATCTTGATCGGGCACGAATCTCGAGGCAAAACCTAGTTGGAAACTTCAAAAATTGATTTCGGGAGCATATGAACTCCGATTTCAGCGAGCTTACAGTCAAACTGAGCGTCTCGGAAATACAAACCCAACGACACCAAGATCAACCCAATCCGAGCCCAAATGAGTCCGAATCAAAGGTTCGAAGCGCTGTTGGAAGGTTCAAACCGCAATTTGAGTTACCAAACGGTCTCCGATTTTGACGAGCTTATACTCGAATCGAGCGGCTCGACGAGACGAATCCAACGAGCCCAAGATCATCAAATTCCGACATCATTAAGGCCATCAAATGTCCAACGAACGGTGCATGATCAAAAGATTCGATATCGACCGTCCATTCAAACCACTCCCTGTTCGCCCTTGATCTCACGCCAATTTACGGGCTATGCCACTCCAGAAAAACTATAAATAGAGCCCTCATTCTACACCAAGGGGGGAAGTGAAGAGAGAGAGGAAGAAGAGAAGGAGAAGGAGAAAGGGGAATAGGAGATTCCTCACCTCCTCGACCACCGCCGCCGGAGCTTTTCCTGCCGCCTGAAGACGCCGGAACTCTGCCGGATTTTCAGGAAACGCCAAGAATTCGCAGAAGAAGAGAAGGAGAAGGAGAAAGGGGAATAGGAGATTCCTCACCTCCTCGACCACCGCCGCCGGAGCTCTTCCTGCCGCCTGAAGACGTCGAAACTCTGCCGGACTTTCAGGAAACGCCAGAAACTCGCAGAAGAGAGAAGAAGAAGAGGAGAAAGGGGAAAAGGAGATTCCTCACCTCCTTGACCGCCGCCGAAACTCTTCCTGCCGCCTGAAGACGCCGGAACCCTGCCGGATTTTCAGGGAACGCTAGGAATTCGCAGGACTTTGTGAATTTAGTGGAAGAAAACAAGTTGTATTTGGATAATCCCGACTTGTGGGACGAAATCCGCCATTTGTAACCTACGAAAACACTAGTGGAAATTTGCAACTGGGCGAGGCCCCGTGGTTTTTCCCATTTTTGGGTTTTCCACGTAAAAACCCTCGGTGTTCACCCTCTTTTCTGTTTGTGTGTTAAACTTACGTGCAACGCTCGGACGCAGATTTACAAAACTCTACCGCCGCGTATTTTCTGACACGCAACAGTTTGGCGCCGTCTGTGGGAACAACTATCCCACTACTTCGAGTACTGCTACGATGGTGAATAGGCGCAGCAGTCGTTTAGTTGAAGCTTCTCGCTCCAACTCTCATCAGTCCAGAAATCCGTCTATTAACCATAGACGACTAATGTCAGCATCTTTTCACCCTGGGGGGCAGAATGCTGCCGGAGAAGGGACTTTGGGACATTCTTTAGAAGAAAGAATCCGGAAGATGGAAGAATCGCAAAACGAGATCCTCCAACTCCTACGAGATGATCGACAGCCGACGTTGGAGGAGATCCTTCCCCCTCGGGATCCACCAAGGGTTGAAGATATTCAATTCGAGCGTCGACAAGAACAAATTCGTCTTCCTCCACAACAGGAAGATGAACTTGCCGATACAGCGAGTTCAACACATCCTCGCATTTTTTCGGATCTCCCCGAAGGCTCTCCCCAACCACACATCGCGGGATTCCCTCGCAATGTCCTGCGTCGTGAACTGCAAAAATTGGTACGGGAAGAGTTTCCCCGAGGAGATGTGAGGCATGCTCTCCGACAGAGTAATTTCCAGGAATCATCACCTCTAACGGAAGCCATTCTTCAGCACCCCATTCCAGTAGGATTCAAAGTGCCAAATGTTGAGTCCTACGACGGGACGACCGACCCATATGAGCATATCGACTACTACAGAACCATCATGCATATTCAACGAGCATCAGACGCGCTCCTCTGCCAGGTCTTTCCCGCCACCCTTAAAGGACAAGCCCGAACATGGTTCTACTCGCTTCCACCTGGAACGATCCCCTCTTTTGTCAAATTGGCCAAAGTATTCGTCGAACAATTTGTGGCCAATCGAAGAATTGCAAAGGATTCTTCCCACCTTTCCGGGATTCGCCAAAATGAGGGAGAATCGTTGAAGGAGTATTTTCAACGATTTTCCACTGAAGCACGACAAATTCCAGGAGTAGACCCTGAATTACTCAGAGGGGTCTTTCTTGGAGGTCTTCGTCCTGGCCCCTTCTATTCGGCCCTTATGCGAGACACCGTCCATTCGTACGCCGACTTGATCCATCGCGTGGAGGCACAAATCTCTGCGGATGAAGCTATAAATGCTCACAGGAAACAGTTTGAGCAAATCAGCGGAAAGCGCAAAGGTGCACCTGGGATGGATAATTCTTTCTCACAGCAGAAAAAGCATGAGAAGAATAATCTACCTCATAAGTCTCCGTCACCACGACGAGGACCTCGCCAAGAAAAGGAGTACACACCACTTAATACATCCCAATCAAATGTATTAATGGCCATCCGGGATCAGGAGAATGTGAAATGGCCACACCCTTTGAAGCCCAACGTCGGAAATCAGGAGCAATATTGCCACTTCCACCGTAGCCGTGGGCACACTACTGAAGCATGTTGGCAACTCAAGGAAGAAGTTGAGAGACTAATCCGGCAAGGATATCTCCAACAATTCATCAAGAATGCGCCAACCCGAGAGGAAGCTCGTCCCGCTGGGGGGCAAAGTCAACAACAAAGACAACCATTGAATAATATTCAAATGGTTGGAGAGATTGAATGATCACACACTTTGTGTATTTGTGTTAGCAATATTACTTGTCTTGTTGTCACTCTTATATTGAGTAGAGTGTTACTTTGATATCTCTAATATCTTCTTTCAAGTTGAATGTTGTCGTATTGTCACCATGCGAAGATCTTGTGTGTTGAGTACTTTGTAATTTGTAAGTCGTACCAGGGAACTATTGTATTATGCTTACGTAATGCAGTAATAGAATGTTCATGTTGTTGTGATATGATTTTTCCTCTTATGAAAGATAAGAAAAACTTCTCAAACTCTTTCTCCGTGATTCGAGGAATACACAATTCATATTGTATCTCAATCACCGGACGATCAATCCCAGGGGGATTTGATCCTGACCTCATCCACACAGGTTAACGTCGTCGAGCAGGGCTCCGATATACAACCTCGGATAGGTCTTACATCCTTGGTGGATTCTCTCGACCTCTTCCACACAGGTTAACGTCGTCGAGCAGGACTCCGACATACAACCTCGGATAGGTCTTACATCCTTGGTGGATTCTCTCGACCTCTTCCACACATGTTAATGTCATCGAACAAATGTTCTGACATACAACATCGGATAGGTCTCACATTCTTGGTGGATTCTCCTAACCTCATCCACACAGGTTAACGTCGTCGAGCAGGGCTCCGACATACAACCTCGGATAGGTCTTACATCCTTGGTGGATTCTCTCGATCTCTTCCATACAGGTTAATATCATCGAACAAATATTCTGACATACAACCTCGGATAGGACCTCTACTCGTCGTCGGATTTCTGCTCGTCAGCGGACTTCTACCCGACATCGGACTTCTGCTCGTCAGCGGACTCCTGCTCGTCGTCGAACTTCTGCTCGTTAGCGGACTCCTACCCGACGTTGTACTTCTCCCTGTCGTCGGATTTCTGCCTGCGCAGACTTCTACCCGACAGCGGACTCCTACTCGTCGTTGGACTTCTGCTCGTCAGCGGACTCCTACTTTTCGTCGGATTTCTGCTCGTCAGCGGACTCCTACTCGTCGTCGAACTTCTGCTCGTTAGCGGACTCCTACCCGACGTCGTACTTCTCCATGTCGTCGGATTTCTGCCTGTCAGCGGACTTCTGCTCGACAGCGGACTCCTGCTCGTCGTCGGACTTCTGCTCGTCGACAAACTTTCGTCGGTCTTTTACTCGACGTTGAACTTCTCCCTGTCGTCGGATTTCTGCCTGTCAGCATACTTCTACCCGACAGCGGACTCCTACTCGTCGTCGGACTTCTGCTCGTCAGCGGACTCCTACTCGTCGTCAGACTTCTGCTCGTTAGCGGACTCCTACCCAACGTCGTACTTCTCCCTGTCGTCAAATTTCTGCCCGTCAGCGGACTTCTACCCGACAGCAAACTCCTACTCGTCGTTAGACTCCTGCTCGTCGATGAATTCTCGTCGATCTTCTACCCGACGTTGAACTTCTACCCGACGTCAGACTTCTGCTCGTCAGCAGAGCGGACTTCTACCCGACATCGGACTTCTGCTCGTCGACGAACTTTCGTCGGTCTTCTGCCCAAGGCCGTACTTCTACCTGACGTCGGACTTCTTCTTGTCGTCGGACTTCTCCTCGTTGGCAGACTGCTATTCGCCATCGGCTTCTCGCTTGAATGCTATTTGCAACACATTATCGAACTCTCCCCTTTGGCTCCACACTCGATCGTTGACTACTAACGGGCTTCAACTCGATCATCCATTGCCAGCAAACCTCCGCTCAGAGGGGAAGGAAGGAAATCCCGTAGGTTTCTATCGCCAGTAAACCGGAGGGGGAGAAAGAAAATCCCGTAGGTTTCTATCGCCAGAAAACCGGAGGGGGAGAAAGGAAATCCCGTAGGTTTCTATCGCCAGTAAACCGGAGGGGGAGGAAGGAAATCCCGTAGGTTTCTATCGCCAGAAAACCGGAGGGGGAGAAAGGAAATCCCGTAGGTTTCTATCGCCAGTAAACCGGAGGGGGAGAAAGAAAATCTCGTAGGTTTCTATCGCCAGAAAACCGGAGGGAGAGGAAGGAAATCCCGTAGGTTTCTATCGCCAGAAAACCGGAGGGGGAGAAAGGAAATCCCGTAGGTTTCTATCGCCAGTAAACCGGAGGGGGAGGAAGGAAATCCCGTAGGTTTCTATCGCCAGTAAACCGGAGGGAGAAAGAAGGAGGAGTTGCAAGTTTCCTAAGGGCCTAGGAGGCCTATTTATAGGTTTTGGAGAAAAATGGGGAAGTTACTACCAATTTCGAAATTTTCCTTTTTTAGAAATTTTTTTTAATTTTTTTTGTAATTTTTTGACATTTTTTTGGAATTTTTCGGACCTAAAAATAGCAAAAAAGCTATTTTTGGACGAAAACGGGGCCCACAATGGCGGTACAGCCGACCGGATGCGCCGCTTCGCGCGGCCAGCTCACCAATCCGCGGTCGGAGACCGCGGATCGCGGCCGGCTTGTCACGCGGCAGGGCCCAGGCGCGGGAGAGCCACGCGCGGGCACAGCCCAGGTTCGGGCGAGCCCAAGCGCGGGCTCGCGAGACCGCGTGAGCGCGGTCCATCGCGCGCGGTCCATCGCGCGCGGCCGCCGTGCGTGCCGCGCGGTCCCTGCCGCCGGCGGTGGCGGCGGCGGCTGGCCGGCCGGTCCGGCCGGTTCGGCTGCCCAGCTTGTCCCGAGCCCATTTTTTCGCCCCGACGAGTCCAATTCCGATGATTTTGGGGTCCCCGGACACGTTTTTCGACGTTCCGGGGTCAATTTTGATACTTTTGAAACTCAATGGGACCTTTATGATATAGTTCAAGCAAGATGTTAATTTTGGAACGCAATTTTCGGCGTTCTGGCTGATACAAATTTTCAAAACACATATTTTCAGACTCCTAATGCTTTGACGTCCGAAAATAGGGGGGCAACTGATACGGCATCGCAAAATCATCTTGATCGGGCACGAATCTCGAGGCAAAACCTAGTTGGAAACTTCAAAAATTGATTTCGGGAGCATATGAACTCCGATTTCAGCGAGCTTACAGTCAAACTGAGCGTCTCGGAAATACAAACCCAACGACACCAAGATCAACCCAATCCGAGCCCAAATGAGTCCGAATCAAAGGTTCGAAGCGCTGTTGGAAGGTTCAAACCGCAATTTGAGTTACCAAACGGTCTCCGATTTTGACGAGCTTATACTCGAATCGAGCGGCTCGACGAGACGAATCCAACGAGCCCAAGATCATCAAATTCCGACATCATTAAGGCCATCAAATGTCCAACGAACGGTGCATGATCAAAAGATTCGATATCGACCGTCCATTCAAACCACTCCCTGTTCGCCCTTGATCTCACGCCAATTTACGGGCTATGCCACTCCAGAAAAACTATAAATAGAGCCCTCATTCTACACCAAGGGGGGAAGTGAAGAGAGAGAGGAAGAAGAGAAGGAGAAGGAGAAAGGGGAATAGGAGATTCCTCACCTCCTCGACCACCGCCGCCGGAGCTTTTCCTGCCGCCTGAAGACGCCGGAACTCTGCCGGATTTTCAGGAAACGCCAAGAATTCGCAGAAGAAGAGAAGGAGAAGGAGAAAGGGGAATAGGAGATTCCTCACCTCCTCGACCACCGCCGCCGGAGCTCTTCCTGCCGCCTGAAGACGTCGAAACTCTGCCGGACTTTCAGGAAACGCCAGAAACTCGCAGAAGAGAGAAGAAGAAGAGGAGAAAGGGGAAAAGGAGATTCCTCACCTCCTTGACCGCCGCCGAAACTCTTCCTGCCGCCTGAAGACGCCGGAACCCTGCCGGATTTTCAGGGAACGCTAGGAATTCGCAGGACTTTGTGAATTTAGTGGAAGAAAACAAGTTGTATTTGGATAATCCCGACTTGTGGGACGAAATCCGCCATTTGTAACCTACGAAAACACTAGTGGAAATTTGCAACTGGGCGAGGCCCCGTGGTTTTTCCCATTTTTGGGTTTTCCACGTAAAAACCCTCGGTGTTCACCCTCTTTTCTGTTTGTGTGTTAAACTTACGTGCAACGCTCGGACGCAGATTTACAAAACTCTACCGCCGCGTATTTTCTGACACGCAACAAGTTGGTTAGCAAATTGAGGATTTTTGTTAACAATCATGTGTTACAAAATGTTAAGCAGTAAGAAATCTATCCCAAAAGACTTCAGATGAGTCTTATAACTTGACTATATGAGATTAGGAAGCTAAGAAATCTCCTCATTATAATAAAGAATATAGGCAAGAAGAAAGGGAAGCATGAATATCTTCATAATGTGAATATAGAAAGAATATGAGGTGGAAAAAATCAATAATGCATGACATAAAACAATAAAAAAATACAAGATCAAATAAACTTGATCAAATCACTTTTATATCTTGACATTATCAACCTAATTAAAAATTAATTATCTATTAATATTGATTGTATCGGAGCATTTTTTAATAAATTCATTCTTTTCTAAAGCAAATGTAATAAATAAATTCATTCTTTTCAAATAAACTAGATCAAATGCCCGCGACCCCGGACACACCCGCCCTGCCGCAGGCCCGTGTCCGCCACGCACCCGCCCTTCCCGCGTTTCCGCGCACCCGCTGCGCGAGTCCGTCGCGCTCGCGAGTCCTCAACACCCGCCGCGCGAGTCCGTAGTGCGTGCTAGTTTGCCGCGCGAGTCCTCCCGCCTGCGCGCCCGTGTCGTGTCGGGTCAACCCGACAACCCGACAGGTCTGGTCCGGGTCAATGTTTTCGACCTGTTTGCCTACCCTGGTCGAGTTAGGTTCGACCCAATTGAACCAGGGTCAGTTCCGGGTTGGAACCCGACCCGTGACCCGAAATTGACACCCCTAGATGGCTTTCTTAATGCTTTTTAGCAGCTTATTATTAAAAAAAAATATTTTGTACTAAAAAGTTACTTTTGAAAACAATAAAAATGATGTCCGAAACGAAACCAAAGGGTTCTTTTGGGACGAGTTTTTTATTGCTTCTTAAATCAGCTTTTTAGTTTAAAAAAAAAACTTTGTATTAAAAAATTACTTTATAAAATATAATAAATCTATCACAAACGAAGCCAAAGTCTAATAGAGCGATTCATTGACTCTGAGCCTTCTCATCCATCCATCTAATAGTCATTATACTAACAATGACCAAAATATTAGAGTATTAATTAATTAATCGCATTCCTCATTGAAAGATTCTTTGGGAATCAAATATATATTACTAACAACTATTTCCACTGATTCCCTTTTTTATTTCTTTGAGCTGAATCAAATATATTATGCTTTTGCACTTTAACTTATTGTACCAAACGGGTTCTGATCAAATCGGAAATTGACTCGGGACTAAATAGGTTGACCTGAACATGACCTGTTTCTATAAATGGGAAGGAAATTAAGACCTGGATCGACGCATCGGGTTACCGAGTTAACTCGACCCGACCAACGAAACAAGAATACAACCAGCGAAGTCCATACACAAGCGTGAGTGCGAGTGCACCGGTGCAGAGTTCGGACACGAGCACTGGTTTGCAGGCAAGCACGACTCGTGAGCACGGGATCACGTTGTAGAGGGCGGAGTACTCCGGGTGCCCTTGGGTCATTTCAGGTTGATTTTAGGTTTTCGGGTCAATCCGACCCGGTTTTATAAACAAGTCAGAATCTCGAACCAGAACTTGACCCGTATGACAAATGGGTTGACACAAACACAAAATTTTTAGGATAAGATCAAATTTTGACAATCCTACTTACCAGCACAATTTTTTTTAAAAGAGTAAGGAAATATTAACTAAATAGAAACTGTGATTGCAACTTAAAAAATAAAGTAATAAAAAGTTGTCTCAAGCAAATCCTAATGCTTCATTTGGGACGGCTTGCTTACTGTTTTGTAAAGCTATTTTATAGTACAAAAATCTATTGAAAGCAGAAAAAATGATGGTCTAAAGCTGTTCCAAATAAATCCCAAGTTATTTTCTAACCACAACTTCATCATCAACTTTATAAAATGCTAAAGCCATCTCATCGCAAGCATAGCCTAAAAAATAATTAAAAATAAATTACTTGTTTTAGTTACTTTTTGCAAAATAAATAAACTACCCCTTCATTTTCAAGCAAAATGGACGGATAAGGATGGAAAAGGACCTATTGCTTAAACAGTTCAAGCTTCGTGCTTATCCGTAATTATTAATTGAAATCTAAGCTGGCAAAGGTTAGCCAAAAAAAGAAAATGGCGGCCGGCCGGCTCCATTAAAGTAACCGAATTTTCAACAAAATATGTCATCAACGATTTTGACTAATACACTCCCCGACTATATTAAACGTACAAGTTTCATCGATCATCTTACCTGATATTAAATTCTTCACAGGCAAAATAACTTAATTTTAATTTTAAAAAAAATGAAATATCTATAATTAAGTGTGTCAACATATAACATGATTTGAAATTTTGATTCAAACCTGGTTCGAAAGTTCTAGGTTCAAGTTGACCCACTTAATAAACTGGTCAGGACCCATTTCAATATCGATTCGATTTCAGATCAACCCGCTAATACGAAATCAACTCATAATTAGTTTGCCAACCCAAAATCTAGTTGTACATTTTAGGCCTTGTACATTTCAGCATACTAAACAATTTATTCGCTTATATTTTAACATTCAAAAGAGTCACACTAAAATTATTTTTTAAGTATAAATGTGTTGGTGTGTCTTGTCAGGTTAAACGGGTTACTAGTGGGTCAATTTTGTATCCAGAATTTTGACCCATTTATCAAATGATTTAAATTTGGATCTAATGAATCAAAATACATCAAATTTACGTCAAATTTTAACCTATATGATAACCTATTTTGACACTATATTTAAACTTATGATGACAATTGCATCATGGAATGCTCCCATCATATTCAAATCAATTATGTTCAACTCACAATATCTTAGTAATTTTGAATAAAAAAAATCCAAACAGAAAAAGAGAAATAATTAATCTAGGCCGTTCAAAGTGGAACCCATGATTGAACTTGAATGGCAAAGTGTAATTACCGAGAGGATTTATGTCACTTGCATATTGGAATATGACGCATAAAATAGGTTAATTTGATTATTTATTTACTAATCATTATGATAATTACAATGTACAGTTACGTTCATTAAAGCTGTATTGTTCATTTTAAAAAAAGCTACTTTAAGAACAGAAAAAAGTCATCCCAAACATAAACTTAATTGCGTATTTTTGACCCATCAATTTAACATTCAATTAGGTTATTTTGATGAAATTGTCAGCCTGAGTTCAATAACATAAAATAAATATTGTAATTTAAATTTCATAAATATTTTTATGATATTTATTCTATTGATTATATATTTTATTAAATATTTTCTAATAAATATTTTTATTATTTTTCAAATAATAAAATACATTATTTTATTTATTTAAATATAAGAAAAAGTCCACACAAGCTTATCTCGATGAAAATTAGGGCATTCGGAAATTAGACAACTTCGCATCGCGGCGACCTAAACTTCCCACACGTACGATGTGGCACATGTGAATGTGGAATTTACACGTGTGAAGCGCATGTGAGGATAGTGCGCGTACGTTGTAGGTGGACATGAAAGCGACCCCAGGAGTCGCGGCCTATTCGATCCCCATGAAGGCGGCCCTTAGAGTGGTGGGCCCACCCTGTTCCCCTCCGTCTGTCATGGGCCCAATGGACCCCACAACGTCTCACAGGCATCTGATCCCGATTGGACAACTGTGGTAATCACCACCCCATATTGGCCCACCCTTTTTCCTTTTCTAAACTTCTTATCAATTAATTGTTCCACAAATTTCACAATATTAAAACATCAATTGTAATTTTTTTAAAAATATAAGGAGAAAATTATCAAATTAATCATTTGAAGGTTCCATTTTTTTTCCTTCAAGGTCAAGCTCTCTTCTCATTTAGGCTTCGTTTGGGACGGCTTTTTAACTACTTTCGAAAACGGAATTTTACTACAATTTTTTTTATTTTTTAAGCAATAAAAAAGCCGTCCCAAACGAGCCTTAGACTTCATTTGGAACGGCTTTCTTCTTGCTTCTTAAAAAAAATTTTGTTACTTAAAAGCTGTTTTAAGAAATAGTAAGAAAGCCGTCCCAAACGAAACCATAATCTATAAATTTTTGAGATTTCAGCATAAAATTATTTAGAAGGATTAAAAAAAATCCCCTTTCGGAGTTTATTATATTACATACAGACAGAGGGAAGACTAGATACACGCACATAACAGATTCATAGTCAAAACGAGGCTGTAGCAAAGGAAGGGCTGAGAGGCTTGAAGGTCGGATGGGATCACCAAAATTATAATTAAAAAAAAAATAACACAAGAGGACGGCCCCGAACAGGGGGGGTGGGAAACACGGTAACATGGAGAGGTGAAACCATCTGACCAAGGCCTTCCAGTGAATCGAACCGCAACTCCATGTCCGTAAGTAGGCCCACTGGGCCGTGCCGTGCCGGGCCGGGCCGGGATGTTTCATCCGACCGCTGAGAAGATGGACAAGAAGAGATCGCCGCATTGAGATTAGTGAGCATCAGCGGCCGCGGAGGTAGAGTCGGTGGCACCGGCGACGCGCCAAGCGGAAGTGGCGATTAGTGGACGCGTATGCCAACCGAGCGTGAGACAGCCTTCTTTCTCCTCCACGCGATAGCCGTCGCCTCCGGCGAAGAGTGCCAGGAGCATGCTTGCCTGCTTGAAGGCGTTGGAACCAATATGTACAGGCTCGAAACCAGCACCGCCCATCCTTGTCCTCCATTGAGTCAGCGTCTCGTGACGTTCTGTCCTCTCCGATCCTTCGCAGGCTACCACGTTGCAGATCTGCCGACCGAGGTAGACCTCCGACATCAGCTGATCCTGTTGTGCCTCGCCGGCGGCGCCAGCGCCGCCCTCCAGAGAATCGAACATCGTCGAATAGTAGTGAAGAGCTTCAGTAAATCGCTCCATGAACGGACCTGCGTTGTGGTTTGCTTCCTGCTCGACCACGGTGACGATGCGCGGCTTCACAGCGCGAATAGTGGCGAGGACTTTTTCCAAAGCCCCTGGTCTGGCTAGGAGGCGGTGTAGCTCAAAGACTGAGTTGATCGCCACGACCTCCGGCTCGGCGGATCCGCCGCTTGCTGGTGAGAGGGTCTCGAGCATGAAGGGCTCGAGATCAGCGAGGCTGTTGGCAACAAAGCCGCGGTACTCAAAGTCGACGTGTATGGTATCCGCGAGCTGGGCTAGCTTCCAGCCGACTTGTTGAAGCGCATCGGTGTTATCGGGTTGGGGCGGACCAATTCCGGTGAGGCGGAAAGATGGGGGGCCGCCCGGTCGGAGTGCGAGAGCCTGCATCAGCGCCGGCCACTGCATCCCCTGTTTCATACTAAAGTCGATGACATGAACGCGGCGACAGCCGGCGAAGGCTTCCAGGATGGCTTGGTTGGCGGTGAAGTGAGCGAACTTGAGGTAGGGACAGCTCTCGTAGAAGTGCATCTGGAGGATGTCGGAGAAGGCGGAGTCGAGAGAGCAGTCCTGTTGTGGGTGGAGGCGATAAATTTTGCGGGCGAAGCCTTCTGCGAAGTATCCGGCGACCTTACGCATGGCACCGCTCTGAGAAGAGGCGAGAACCGTAATCTGCCTGACGAGCACATCTGCCACTTTGAAGTTCTCCTCGTTCACTGCCTCAGCACAGGCCATAAGGGCGTGAACTAGACGAATCCCGACCTCCTGTGTGTCCACCATCACTACAGGCAGCGCAGAAGCCACCTCGGTACCGGATGCAGGCGCCAGCAAAGACCCAATCGTTGGTGAAGATTGCACAATCACTCCACCGCCAGGTCCTCCTCTGGAAGAGGAAGAGGATGACGAGGTTTTCATCCGCTTTCGGTCTCGGGTTCCACTATCGATCTGGGACTCTGATCCGTACATGACGCGGTTGCCTCCAGAGCCGCTCTGCCGAGCGGCGAAATCAGGGAAGACAACAGGAGGAGGCTGGGCAGGGAAATCGACGGAGGTGACAGTGGAGGACTCAGTGGTGGTGAGTGCATCGGCGGGATCAAAGAAAGCTGTCGAGGAGTGGGCAGACGCCGGCGCTTGCGGCAAGTTGTAGCCGCTGGAATTAGGATGAATCGCCTGCGGCAGCTGTGGGGGCGGCGCGCTTAGCTCCGAGAGCATGCTTTCCAGCCAGCTCGACAGATCAGACGGGTTATAGTGCACAGTATCAGAAGCAAGGTGAATAAGCAGCGCATCGTCATGCGCAGCGGTGCCCGTGCCTCCCATCGCCATCTCCAGCTGCTCCAGCTTCTCCGCCACGCCCGCCATATCAGAGGACCTCACGTTGTACCCGAAAGCAGCAAGAAGCTCGTCAATACCACCGTCCGCCTCCTCGTCTAACCCCATCATCTTCCCTTTCCCGGTTCCCGCCATACCGGGCGCCGCCGGAGCATAACCGCCAATCCCCCTTCCTCCAACACTCTCCAAATGCTCCCTCTTCATAGTCGTGCCGTTTTGGTAAACAGATTGAGATTTGAGTGGAGTGGAAGGTCTCGCCTGTTCCAGCTTCCAAGAAGCAAAGATGTGACTCTCGTGGCGGGCTCGTCCTCCAAAAACACCCCAAATTAGGCACCGAGAGATAGAGCAAAGCGAGCACAGAATGGAGCGGAAGGGCAAAAACCCTTGACTTCGCAGATTGAGAGATTAACAGAAGCGATTGAGAGAGTAACAGAAGAGCGCACCGAGAGCTATTCAGAGAGAAAAGGATGAGAGAAGAAAAGGGTGTACAGGAATAAGCTTGGGCATCAATAAATGGACGGCTATTTCTCCTCTCTATCATCATTTTTTATCTTATTTTTTTATTCCCTAAGGCGGAAGCTCAAATTTAATAAACAAAAAAATAATTACAAGAGTGAGTACAAAGTGAGCGAATTGCGAATAGAGGCATAGCAAGCTGTTAAGTCAGAAATTTCTCTTCTTGGTCGACTCGTACTCAAACATACTAACATTATTAATTTCTCGATGCTCTTAATTTTCAAGAAAAATAGGTAGAGTGAAAAACAAATTTAGCCATTTAGTCACAGTCAATCAATATAAGAAAGCCAGTAAAGAAGAATATATAGGTAAAATGGGTAGTGGAGTATTTGTTTGAATACACCATCAAAAGTTCTATACATGATTGTCTTATGTTTCGTTAGTGATGGCTTTCTTATTGTTTTTTAAAACAATATTTGTACTAAAAATCATTTTAAGAATTAAGCAGTAAAAAAAAAATCCCAAATAAAACTTTAGAGATATATATATGAATTTAATTTAAAGATGTAAGAATTATTGTAGGATATAAAGAGAGAAACATTTGTTTAATCTACATTAATTCTTCTAACTACATTTTTTTATTGCAAAGCTTGATACAAAAGGACCAACATCCATTTTTTGGTCAAAATGTTCACAAGCTTATTACTAAGAATGATATTGTTAGATTTTTGTCTCAAATTAATGAATCCAACTTGAGCATAATTGATGATTTTGTAATAAGCCTTACCTAGCAAACCAAAAAGTAAATGTATAGTTAACTTTTTAGTATATAAAAATGATCTACACATTAAAAATTTATCAAAATTCTTAAAAGATATTCATAAAAATTGAACGTATAATCTATTGTGATATAACGAACATAATAAGTAAAATAAATGTAAAATAAATTTAAAAAAAAATTAATTACACATATAAGATAGTAATATCATTTTATAGTTTAATCAATCATACGTACAGTTTATACTTAGATAATTATATATGTTATCATCATGAGGGCAAAACCTTTCAAAAAACTATTGTGACATGTCATATGAGGATTGATCAGGCTAAGACTTAAAAGCCAAACAATATAAATAAAATATATTAAGATAGCTCAATAATTGCTTTAAAAATAAGTAAGTATTCAAGGCTATTGTGATGAGTCATTAATTTGACTATAGAGAAGAGTACTGCATGTCATATTTTTAGAATAACAATATATGGATGGCAAGTTTTTATTGTGTGAATGAGCCTTATAAGTGATGATTTATGTCGAAGGAATAGATTGACCTAATAAGTGATGTCATATTACAATATTATTTCTGTTGATGGTCAATAAAGAGAGCAAGCATCAATATTAGTATTAACGACATACATTGGCATTTTAGCTAATAGTATGCATATATGTCATTATCAGTGAAGTTGAGAGGAGAACGTTGTAGGTGATTGAGCGAAGATCTTTTGGTGATAGTTGTCACGAAATGGTGGTCAGAAGATCACAATATAGCAACAATAATAAAGTAATGATATTCGAGTAAGCCATGAGTCTTTAGCCAAGTGATGGAGGTGGATGATGGTGTTAAGGCAATGACGATTGTTGGTCATGATCATCAACATCGATCGCCAAGCAGAGATCTCTTTAACTTCAAGGCCAGGTTAAGCTCCAAAGCTCATTCCCCCTTATATGTGAAAAATGATAATTTATTTATAATTACCATATGCAAACTTTTGATAATTTTAATCATAATCTTCAAAACTTTTGTTGCGTCCAGGAGTATTCGCGGCGGTAGAGAAATATAAAGTTTATCGTCTTAGCGTTGTACAAAAATCCGGCACGCAATCAGATAAGAGAAAGAGGGTCTAGCATTTATGAGACACCGAGATTTTTACGTGGAAAACCCCTGTAAAAGGGGAAAAAACCACGGGGCCTAGCCCAGTTTGAATGAATCCACTAGTATTGCAGTCGATTACAAATGAGGCCCTTCCTTGGTGGAAGGTCTTAGCTTGATGTACATCTTATGGAGTACATTACATGATGTAAATACAAAGAATCACTATTGACATGTTCGCTTTGTTAGAAGAACTGCAGTCGGCGGGCGACGTAGGTCAGGAGGACCGTAGTCAGCTGGCGACGGAAGATTGTAGTCGGCGGGCGACGGAAGATTGTAGTCGACGGGCGACGGAAGATTGTAGTCGACGGGCGACGTAAGTCAGGAGGACCGTAGTCGGCGGGCGACAGAGGTCGGAAAGACTGTAGTCGGCGGGTGACATAAGTTAGGAGAACCGTATTCAACGGGCAACGGATGTCGGAAAGACTGTAGTCGGCGAGCGACGTAAGTCAGGAGGACCGTAGTAGGCGGGCGACGGAGGTCGGAAAGACTGTAGTCGGCGAGCGACGTAAGTCAGGAGGACCGTAGTCGGCTGGCGACGGGGGTCGGAAGGACTGTAGTCTGATGACGAAGATCAGTAGGACAGCGTCAGGTAGAAGTCCAACAATGAAAAGAAATGCATCTTCGCATAGACATCCAACGAAGTCCGATAACCGGTAGAAGTCCGGCGTCGGGTAGAAACTTAGCGAAGAGTGAAGGTCCGACGTTGGGTAGAAGTCCGACGTCTTTGGTGGCAGAGGAGAACTCCGTCTTCACTTGGGCAGAGTTTCGGCGTCAGGAGGGAACTCTCTTGTAAATTGGGAAGAATTTCAGCATCTCATGGAAGTTGTGCAGAATTCCTGCGTTTCCTGAAAATTCGGCAGAGTTCCGGCGTCTTTAGGCGGCAGGAAGAGCTCCGGCGGTGGTCGAGGAGGTGAGGAATCTCCTTTTCCCCTTTCTCCTCTTCTTCTTCTCTCTCTTCCCTCCTCCCCTTGGTGTAGAATGAGGGCTCTATTTATAGTTTTTCTGGAGTGGCATAGCCGGTAAATAGGCGTGAGATCAAGGGCGAACATGGAGTGGTTTGAATGGACGGCCGATATCGAATCTTTTGATCATGTACCGTTCGTTGGACATTTGAAGGCCTTAATGATGTCGGAATTCGATGATCTTGGGCTCGTTGGATTCGTCTCGTCGAGCCGCTCGATTCGAGTATAAACTCATCAAAATCGGAGACTGTTTGGTAACTCAAATTGTGGTTTGAACCTTCCAACAGCGCTTCGAGTCCTTGATTCGGACTCATTTGGGCTTGGATTGGGTTGATCTTGGTGTCGTTGGGTTCGTATTTCCGAGACGCTCAGTTTGACTATAAGCTCGCTGAAATCGGAGTTCATACGCTCCCGGAATTAATTTTTGAAGTTTTCGGATTGATTTTGCCTCGAGATTCGTGCCCGATCAAGATGATTTTGCGATGTCGTATCAGTTGCCCCCCTATTTTCGGACGTCGAAGCACCAGGAGTCCGAAAATACATGTGTCGACAAATTGCATTGGTCTAAACACCAAAAAATACGTTCCAAAATTTAACATCTTGCTCAAACTTCACCATAGAGGCCCCGTTGAGTTCTGAAAGTGTCAAAAACGAGTCCGGAACGTCGAAAAACGTGTCCGGAGACCCCAAAAACACCTAATTTGCTGTTTTCGGGACGAAATTCGGACCCGGAATGGACCGGGCGGCCGAACCGGCCGAATCCGGCCGGCCGCCGCCGCCGGCAACTGCCGGTGCCTCCGGCGGCACCGAACCGCGGGCCGCTCCGCGGCCTGCCCTGCCCGCTCCGCGGGCAGCTCCGCGGTCTGCCCAGCCCGCTCCGCGGGAGCTCCGCGGCCTGCCTGGCCGCGCCGCGGCATCCAGCCGCCGGCCGCCAGCTGGCCGGACCGGCCATGCCCGCAATCCGCGTGAAATAGCCGCGGATTCGAGCGCTGTTCGCGCCGTTTCGACGGCGGCGAGGCGCCTGTTCGGTCCACCGCCTTAAGTGGGCCCCACGTACGTTGAAAAATAGCATTTTTGCTATTTTTGGGTCCAAAAAATTCTCAAAAAATCCCAAAAAATTCCAAAAAATTCGAAAAAAATTTAGAAAATTTTGGATTTTTGAAAATTGCTATAACTCCCTCGTGTCTTCTCCAAAACCTATAAATAGGCCCCCTAGGCCTTTAGAAAACTTGTACCTTCTCCTCTCTCTCCCTCTGGCTCTCTGACATTGAGGCTACCGCTGTTTTGCGCGTGGGAAATGTCCCTAGCTTGAATTAGCGCTCCCTCTCTGGTGCAGGAGTTACGGGATTTCTTTCTCTCCCTCTGGCTCTCTGACATTGAGGCTACCGCTGTTTTGCGCGTGGGAAATGTCCCTAGCTTGAATTAGCGCTCCCTCTCTGGTGCAGGAGTTACGGGATTTCTTCCTCTCCCTCTGGCTCTCTGACATTGAGGCTACCGCTGTTTTGCGCGTGGGAAATGTCCCTAGCTCGAATTAGCGCTCCCTCTCTGGTGCAGGAGTTTACGGGATCTCTTTTCCATTTTACTGGCAATGGACGATCGAGTTGAAGCCCGTTAGTAGTCAACGATCGAGTGTGGAGCCAAAGGGGAGAGTTCGAGAATGCGTTGCAAATAGCATTCAAGCGAGAAGCCGATGGCGAGTAGCAGTCTGCCGACGAGGAGAAGTCCGACGACAAGAAGAAGTCCGACGTCGGCTAGAAGTACGGCCTTGGGCAGAAGACCGATGAAAGTTCGTCGACGAGCAGAAGTCCGATGTCGGGTAGAAGTCCGCTGACGAGCAGAAATCCGACGACAAGGAGAAGTTCAACGTCGGGTAGAAGACCGACGAGAATTCATCGACGAGCAGGAGTCTGACGACGAGTAGAAGTCCGCTGTCGAGCAGAAGTCCGACGTCGAGTAGGAGTCCGCTGACGAGCAGAAGTTCGATGTCGGGTAGAAGTTTAACGTCGGGTAGAAGACCGACGAAGATTCGTCGACGAGCATAAGTCTAACGACGAGTAGAAGTCCGCTGACGAGCAGAAGTCCGACGACGAGTAGGAGTCCGCTGACGAGCAGAAGTCCAACGACGAGTAGGAGTCCGCTGACGAGCAGAAGTCCGATGTCGGGTAAGAGTCCGCTAACGAGCAGAAATCTGACGACAGGGAGAAGTCCTTCGTCGGGTAGAAGACCGACGACGAGTAGGAGTCTGCTGACGAGCAGAAGTCCGCTGACGAGCAGAAATCTGACGTCGGGTAGAAGTTCAACGTCGGGTAGAAGACCGACGAGAATTCATCGACGAGCAGGAGTCTGATGACGAGCAGTAGTCCGCTGACGAGCAGAAGTTCGACGAAAAGGAGAAGTCCTTCGTCGGGTAGAAGACCGACGACGAGTAGGAGTCTGTTGACGAGCAGAAGTCCGCTGACGAGCAGAAATCTGACGTCGGGTAGAAGTTCAACGTCGGGTAGAAGACCGACGAGAATTCATCGACGAGCATGAGTCTGACGATGAGTAGAAGTCCGCTGTCGAGCAGAAGTCCGACGTCGAGTAGGAGTCCGCTGACGAGCAGAAGTTCGATGTCGGGTAGAAGACCGATGAAGATTCGTCGACGAGCATAAGTCTAACGACGAGTAGAAGTTCGCTGACGAGCAGAAGTCCGACGACGAGTAGGAGTCCGCTGACGAGCAGAAGTCCGACGACGAGTAGGAGTCTGCTGACGAGCAGAAGTCCGCTGACGAGCAGAAATCTGACGTCGGGTAGAAGTTCAACGTCGGGTAGAAGACCGACGAGAATTCATCGACGAGCATGAGTCTGACGATGAGTAGAAGTCCGCTGTCGAGCAGAAGTCCGACGTCGAGTAGGAGTCCGCTGACGAGCAGAAGTTCGATGTCGGGTAGAAGACCGATGAAGATTCGTCGACGAGCATAAGTCTAACGACGAGTAGAAGTTCGCTGACGAGCAGAAGTCCGACGACGAGTAGGAGTCCGCTGACGAGCAGAAGTCCGACGACGAGTAGGAGTCTGCTGACGAGCAGAAGTCCGATGTCGGGTAAGAGTCCGCTAACGAGCAGAAATCTGACGACAGGGAGAAGTACGACGTCGGGTAGGAGTCCGCTAACGAGCAGAAGTCCGACGATGCGTAGGAGTCTTCTGACGAGCAGAAGTCTGACGACGGGGAGAAGTACGACGTCGGGTAGGAGTCCGCTAACGAGCAGAAGTCCGACGATGCGTAGGAGTCTTCTGACGAGCAGAAGTCTGATGACGAGTAGGAGTCCGCTGACGAGCAGAAATCTGACGACAGGGAGAAGTACGACGTCGGGTAGGAGTCCGCTAACGAGCAGAAGTCCGACGACGAGTAGGAGTCCGCTGACGAGCAGAAGTCCGACGACGAGTAGGAGTCCGCTGACGAGCAGAAGTCCGACGTCAGGTAGAAGTCCGCTGACGAGCAGAAGTCCGACGTCGGGTAGAAGTTCAACGTCGGGTAGAAGACCGACGAAGATTCGTCAACGAGCAGAAGTCTGACGACGAGTAGAAGTTCGCTAACGAGCAGAAGTCCGACGACGAGTAGGAGTCCGCTGACGAGCAGAAGTCCGACGTCGGGTAGAAGTCCGCTGACGAGCAGAAGTCCGACGTCGGGTAGAAGTTCAACGTCGGGTAGAAGCCGACGAAGATTTGTCGACGAGCAGAAGTCCGACGACGATTAGGGGTCCGCTGACGAGCAGAAGTCCGACGACGAGTAGGAGTCCGCTGACGAGCAGAAGTCCGACGACGAGTAGGAGTCCGCTGACGAGCAGAAGTCCGACGTCGGGTAGAAGTTCAACGTCGGGTAGAAGCCGACGAAGATTTGTCGACGAGCAGAATTCCGACGAAAGTCCTGCAAGGCAAAAATTCATTGACAAGAGAAAATTCAACATCAGGTAGAAATTTAACTTTGTGGAGAAGTTAAATGAAAGTCCCTTGACGGCATTCTAGCGACGTTAACCAAGGATTTAAGACCTATCCGAGGTTGTATGTTAGAACATTTGTTTGATGACATTAACCTGTGTGGAAAAGGTCGAGAGAATCCACCAAGGATGTGAGACCTTTCCAAGGTTGTATGCCGGAGCCCTGCTCGACGACGTTAACCTGTGTGGAAGAGGTCGGGAGAATCCACCAAGGATGTAGGACCTTTCCGAGGTTGTATGTCGGAGCCTTTGCTCGACGACGTTAACCTGTGTGGAAGAGGTCGGGAGAATCCACCAAGGATGTAGGACCTTTCCGAGGTTGTATGTCGGAGCCTTTGCTCGACGACGTTAACCTGTGTGGAAGAGGCTGAGAGAATCCACCAAGGATGTGAGACCGTTCCGAGGTTGTATGTCGGAGCCTTTGCTCGACGACGTTAACCTGTGTGGAAGAGGTCGAATCGGATCCCCCTGGGATCGATTTTACCTTGATTGGGAGGGGGCGAATGCCGCGTGTATCCCGAATCAAAGGTGAAGGATGATCTATTTTTAGACCGTTACTGCCTTTTTGAGGTCGAGGTTAAGACCTTGCTCGAGGAGTAGAAGTCCAACAATGGACTGTATAAAGCTTGTAATTGATTTGAAGTATCCTTGCATTTGCTCGGATATTCCTGAAATATCAACTTGATGTTGAAGGTATTTGAGGATCTATTTGACCATGGTTTGAGTCAAAGTTGCCCCCCAATCCGCATCTGCTTCTTATGATATTGATGCTATGTGTGATCTTTTGAGATTGGAGCAAAAGTTGCCCCCCAGTCGGGAACCACGTTTCCCACAGACGGCGCCAAACTGTTGCGTCCAGGAGTATTCGCGGCGGTAGAGAAATATAAAGTTTATCGTCTTAGCGTTGTACAAAAATCCGGCACGCAATCAGATAAGAGAAAGAGGGTCTAGCATTTATGAGACACCGAGATTTTTACGTGGAAAACCCCTGTAAAAGGGGAAAAAACCACGGGGCCTAGCCCAGTTTGAATGAATCCACTAGTATTGCAGTCGATTACAAATGAGGCCCTTCCTTGGTGGAAGGTCTTAGCTTGATGTACATCTTATGGAGTACATTACATGATGTAAATACAAAGAATCACTATTGACATTTCGCTTTGTTAGAAGAACTGCAGTTGGCGGGCGACGTAGGTCAGGAGGACCGTAGTCAGCTGGCGACGGAAGATTGTAGTCGGCGGGCGACGGAAGATTGTAGTCGACGGGCGACGGAAGATTGTAGTCGACGGGCGACGTAAGTCAGGAGGACCGTAGTCGGCGGGCGACAGAGGTCGGAAAGACTGTAGTCGGCGGGTGACATAAGTTAGGAGAACCGTATTCAACGGGCAACGGATGTCGGAAAGACTGTAGTCGGCGAGCGACGTAAGTCAGGAGGACCGTAGTAGGCGGGCGACGGAGGTCGGAAAGACTGTAGTCGGCGAGCGACGTAAGTCAGGAGGACCGTAGTCGGCTGGCGACGGGGGTCGGAAGGACTGTAGTCTGATGACGAAGATCAGTAGGACAGCGTCAGGTAGAAGTCCAACAATGAAAAGAAATGCATCTTCGCATAGACATCCAACGAAGTCCGATAACCGGTAGAAGTCCGGCGTCGGGTAGAAACTTAGCGAAGAGTGAAGGTCCGACGTTGGGTAGAAGTCCGACGTCTTTGGTGGCAGAGGAGAACTCCGTCTTCACTTGGGCAGAGTTTCGGCGTCAGGAGGGAACTCTCTTGTAAATTGGGAAGAATTTCAGCATCTCATGGAAGTTGTGCAGAATTCCTGCGTTTCCTGAAAATTCGGCAGAGTTCCGGCGTCTTTAGGCGGCAGGAAGAGCTCCGGCGGTGGTCGAGGAGGTGAGGAATCTCCTTTTCCCCTTTCTCCTCTTCTTCTTCTCTCTCTTCCCTCCTCCCCTTGGTGTAGAATGAGGGCTCTATTTATAGTTTTTCTGGAGTGGCATAGCCCGTAAATAGGCGTGAGATCAAGGGCGAACATGGAGTGGTTTGAATGGACGGCCGATATCGAATCTTTTGATCATGTACCGTTCGTTGGACATTTGAAGGCCTTAATGATGTCGGAATTCGATGATCTTGGGCTCGTTGGATTCGTCTCGT
The DNA here is from genome assembly GCA_016618105.1 of Dendrobium huoshanense. Classification (NCBI taxonomy): domain Eukaryota; kingdom Viridiplantae; phylum Streptophyta; class Magnoliopsida; order Asparagales; family Orchidaceae; genus Dendrobium; species Dendrobium huoshanense. The sequence goes on along the minus strand of CM028346.1, from coordinate 46,029,464 downwards.
CGAGCCGCTCGATTCGAGTATAAACTCATCAAAATCGGAGACTGTTTGGTAACTCAAATTGTGGTTTGAACCTTCCAACAGCGCTTCGAGTCCTTGATTCGGACTCATTTGGGCTTGGATTGGGTTGATCTTGGTGTCGTTGGGTTCGTATTTCCGAGACGCTCAGTTTGACTATAAGCTCGCTGAAATCGGAGTTCATACGCTCCCGGAATTAATTTTTGAAGTTTTCGGATTGATTTTGCCTCGAGATTCGTGCCCGATCAAGATGATTTTGCGATGTCGTATCAACTTTCTATGATATGACCTTATTTATTCTCATAATTATGAATTATTCTTTCATAATTTAAGTATCATAATAATTTCAAAATTCATGAATTATGCTAATTGGATTTCACTAATCGAGATGCTCGACATGAATATAAGATAGCAATATTTGAATTTTTTGCATATAGATTGTGAGCAGAATGAGTGAAGAGTAGTTCAATAATTGTATAGTATATTATATTGAGTCTGAAATAGTTTACTTGAAAAGCTTATTATCTTTGTTCAACTCATTGATAAAAAATTCATTGTAAAATAAAAATATAATATAAAAACCCTCTCAAGCCGAGCCGATGCGGTCCAATCCCATTCCCAATGGACTGAACCGGTTTCCCCACTCCCGAAGAAGCGAAGGGAGAGACGGAGCGCAGCCCGCTGCAGCAACAGATCATCGCTTGTGACCCGTCCACATGTAAGCCTCCTATTGGTCCCTTATCTCCATCACACACGCTCCAATGCCGCCCAACCTGCAATTTTCACCTCGTAACCATTTTTTCAGAATTAAAAAAAAAACCTCAATATTACCGTATTCGTACCAAAAATTAAATAAATAATATTAAAAATAAATACTTTATGTTTGGATAATCAATAATGGAATCTTATCGGAATGAGCCGATTGAAGTCTTGGTTTTCGGTGCGCCAACTCCGGCCGTCGCTGGCCACTTGGCGGCTTCTCCGCTGCGCCCTCTGAGAAAAGCTAAACTAATCTCGCTGTATACGCAAAAAAAGAGCCCAATTGAGGGCATGTGAGAGCGATTGATTACCTTTTAAATTTTAATCATTGTGGAAACGGGATTCCAGGAAGCATCCCTTCCTTGACTATAAAAAGTATAAAATTGTTTAATTATTAAAATAATCTTATAAATTATTTATTTTTATTTTTTAATTAGTTTATAATTTTTTTCATTCCTTATATTTGAATAAAAAATCAAATATTGATTAAAAGTTTTTATTTTCATGTAAAATTAGGGGTGTTAAAATAGGTTGGTAGGTCGAATTCAAGTCAAATTTGAATTGACTGGAATCAAACGAATCGACCTGAACCTAATCCTCCTTTACAAACAAGTCTGAATTTTCAACAATTTTATATTAAAAAAATTATATATATATATATATATATTAAATTTTATTAAGTTATATAAATATCTTAATATTTTATTATTTTAAATACATTTCATAATAAGTATTTTATATTTAAAATTTATCTATAAATTAAAATATTATATAATATTCTAGTGCTTATCCTAATCAAATTTAATTTAGAATATCCTAAACTTTTTTTTTTTTTTTTTTACTTCCACTAACAAATAAAAAATGTATTAGAAAAATAAATATCTCAAAAGAAAAAAATGACATGATGACTTTAAGGCTTTCAGATCTACTTTGAGATATGTGCATTCTAAAAATAATTTATAATATACACAACTTAAAACAAATCCAATCCCAATAAAAAGTTATTAAAAAAATCCACATATTTTTTCCTCCTTTAAATCTGAATATTTAAAAAAATCATATAAAATTAAAATTCCTATATATATATATATATATATATATATATATATATATATATATATATATATATATATATATATATATATATATATATATATATATATATATATATATATATATATATATATATATATATAAGAAATAACTAACGTTGTGCTTATTTATCTATAACTTCACCAATTAAAGCATTTAAGTATTTTAGGCATAGTTTGGAACAATTTTTATTATTTTTTAAAATATTTTTTTAGTATAAATAAATTTAATTAAAAAAATAATAATACTAACAAATAATTAAAAATAGTCATAAAAAGATCTCAAATGAGAAAAATTATTCTATGCGGACACCTAACATCTGGAGATTAATCAGATTGTGCCAAGTCACTTTTTTGCTCGGCACCGCTGAGTGATGTGACATGATCTGATTCATGTCATGAGTCATGACTGTACGGTATATGCACAAAATAATTTCTTCCCAAATGAAACCCGGCAAAATAGGCCTCCCGACGGATGGCTTCCAGGAAATGGGGATGATGGATGATACAAAATAGATGAGCGCAGTTCGTCTTTTACAAATTAATTTAGAGGTGATGTGGTATTTAATGATACTAATGATGTTTGCCCTAATGGCCTTCTCCAATGTCCTGTGACCACTGCCGGCCGGCCGGCCGGCTGGCTGAGCAATCCATCACCAACTTGATTTGATTTGCCGGCCCAGCATTTCATGTCTTTTATATTTAAGTGGACCATTTGTTATATATGGTCAATTACTCAATTATTTGGAGAAAGCAACATTATTATATGTATGTTTTTTTTACATATAGAATATTATTTATAATGATAAAAAAGTATTTATTTATTTTTGTATAGATGCTGTGTATGTTTAATGCAGATGGAGATATGATTGATGTTGCTGTCATTGAGATCCTATAATATAGATTTATCATTTTTAGTCTTATCTCAATTATTTGGGTTTAATTTTAGATGTTTGGGATATTAATTTTTTATTTTTCATTTTGATGGTTATTTTATATACTAAATTAATTCTTTTAAATACTATTTTTTAATTAATTTTTTGTACTAAAAAGTTGATTTTGAAAGCAATAAAAAAACGATTCCAAATGAAGCTTTATGTTTCTTTTATGACAACTTTTTTATTGATTCTTAAAGTAATTTTTTAATAAAAAAATTAATTTTTTTTTTACTAAAAAATTATTTTGAGAAACAGCAAGAAAGTCATCCCAAACGAAAGCTTAATTTGTATAGATCATAACATTGAACTCTTTAGTACAAATAGGTGAGATCTACCAATAAGTCTTGCCAAAATCCCTTAACTCAGTTCACACAACGAGATCCCCAAACAGATATACTCCAATTACATTTAGACACCTTTATTTTATTTTATTTTTTTTTTAAATTTATTTTTATTTTATTTTTTATTTTTACTGCTAGAGAAAGAAATAGAGAGATTCATATTTAACCTCTTTTTATTCCTAGAAGAGCAGCTTAATTGTATTGAAGAATCTTTAGTGGTTATCAGAGATTCCACAAACTTTCAATCCCACTAGCTTGACTTCTCTTGGATAGCAATTGGTTTGGTTGAGATGATCTCATTGAGCAGATTAATTATTTTATGCGGATACTGAGCTCCGTTCGGAGACCAATCAAAATGTATCACGTCACCCGTGCCCTTGGTGTCACAGCTCGGTACCAATGACGTGGCGCATTATGATTAGTCTCCGGACAACATTCTACTTACGATCTCCGCACAGAATAATTTCGAGACATTTCCGCACAGAACTTCAATGTTTAACCAGTTATAAAGTTCCTCTTTTACGTTCCATTAGCAGATCACTTTTATTGAAACATACCTCTTAATTGTAGAGCTATTATATGTGGTTAAGGTGAGGAGTTTGCTTTAAAGGTTGTGTTCCTGAACTATAAACTTGAGAAATAAATAGAGTTATGGTGGCCTTAGCAAGCATTTAAAAGAGTAGTACAAATAGGATATGCTCTCTGCAGGTTTCTTTATGAGTTGGATCTGTATTGTGATTAAAGAATTCTAGAGTAGAAAAGTTCTATTAAAGTTAGAAAGAGATCACTATTATTACTATAAAAATCATTAACATATACGTCGAATTCAAGTTTAACCGTGGGTGATAACCGATTTTACTAGCAAGCGAGTGAGCTCTAAGGGTATAACTTGAGAAATTGTGTGAGAACGGAGTTAAAGAGGAGGTAACTCTATAGGAAATTATCCCTTAGCGCAAATGTTCGTCGAAAATATCAAAAGATTAAAAATGTCCTTCAACGCCCTTTATTTATAGTAATTTGAGGGATATAGAAAATGTTGTATCAATAAACACATAGAAAGTAAATAAATTAGTAACAATTGATACATATTGCACTTAGATATGCATCACACTCTATCTAATTCGACAGGTGATTACATCTCTCACTTCTATTACTTTGTCTTGGATCGAGTTTCCTAGTGTGAGTTTATAGAGAAGAGTAAGGATATGAGAGTATGTTGATTAAGGCTAAGCCTAGAGGCTTGTGATGGGCAACCATTTTGAGTTGTTGGCGATATTTGTAGGAGCCCTCGGTTGCTTTGGAGTAGGAAGCGAGTATGTTTGAGTGACTATGATTGAGGTGGGTTGGCAACGCTCTATCATAAATGGCAACGAGTGCCTATATGGACATCCGGTGCAAAAGAGCGAGTGACATTCTATGTGATCCGCTTGAACTATTAACTTTCCTTCAACCTGTTATGCTCAACCAAGTTAGAGTTTAGTAATCCTTGGGCGAGTTTTCTTTGTAGGGCCCATGAGAAACCTATTAACCTGTTATGACCCATTGACTAATTGTTGAATATCTTAAAAATGAATATACATGATATGAAACAAGAAGCTGTTCTTTACAATTGGGTGTGCCCATGAACCACATGTAAATAAAACAAACTCTGTATTTACTTCTTTACCTTCACTAGGCTATATATACCTTATCAATGTCTCTGTAATAACATATTCTGTTTAATAAGATTTCTCTCATATACAATTTCCTGCTTCACCGTCTCTTTTCTTCTTTCTCGTTCTTTGCCATTCTCCATTCTTTCATGGTATCATGAGCCGGAATCAAGACATGGCTGATCAAGACTCCGCAAACTCCCACCCTCCCTCCTCTGCGGCTCTCTCCGGCGGTTTCCCGAACGAACCTCACATCCCGGCACCGCTGAATTTCTTATCTCCAATATCAAGAACCTTGCTCCCAATGCGCTCACCGCCGACAACTACGCCATCTGGAGAATCCAGCTTCTTCAACAATTTACGGCCAATGGTTACGCCGGTCATCTCACCGGTGTCACCTCCTGCCCCTCCGAAGATCTCCCCTCCGAGCAGCACAAATGGCGCCTCATCGACAACAATCTTCTCTCGGCTCTCTTCTCCACGATCTCACCAGCAATCCTACCATACGTCATTACCTCAACCTCTGCCCATGAAGTTTGGGAAGTCCTCGAACGTCGTCTTCAACCAACCTGTCGCTCGCGAGTCATACAGCTCAAGAACGAGCTACATCACATTCAAATGCGCGATCTTACAATGCGACAATATCTCACTCAGGTTAAATCGATCGTGGACAACATAGCTGCATCGGGATCTCACGTCGACGCGGAAGACATTATCTTGCACATTCTCAATGGCCTACCGGCCTCCTACAACTCATTTAAGGCTGCCATCCGCAAATACCCCACTTCTTTAGATCTTGACAATTTATATTCTCTTCTTTGTAGTGAAGAAATCAATGTCACTCAAGAACTGGCCCGTGACAACAACAACAACTCCGGTGCCACTGCTCTCTACGCAACATCATCGAATCAATATCGCGGTCGAACTCCACGCAAATTCAAGAACAGGCCCTCATCGGCAAATCCAGTACCCTCTGCCCCTCCTCCTAGATCCTCTTCCCCTAATGGACAGCGGCATACCTGCCAAATCTGCAACAAGGTGGGACATATCGCGATAAATTGCTGGCACAGGAACAATCCGAAGTTTGCTCCAACAAATCCAAGATCTCTACCGGTCTTTCTTGCTCAACAAAACTCACCGAACACTCATGATTGGATAATAGATTCCGGTGCTTCGACTCACCTTACTCCAGACATCAACAACCTTCGCTACCCATCCGCCTACCAAGGCCAAGAGAGCGTCTCCGTTGCAAACGGCTCCCAACTACCGGTTCTTCACTCAGGCCACGGCATTCTCCCTCTACCGGACACCCCTCGTAAGCTGTTTCTACGGAACCTTCTTCACGTTCCTCATCTCTCTCACCACCTTCTCTATGTTTCTCAACTAACCAAAGACAACTCTATTTCTATTAAATTTGATGCTAACGGTTGCGAAATTAAGGATCTCAAGGACCGAACTCCTCTTCTTCGTGGGCATCTTCGTGACGGTCTCTACCATCTCTCCCGCCCGCCCGTCAACAATACAGCAGCTCTTCACACTAGCCTCAACCAGGAACATCTGTGGCACAAACGACTGGGACATCCGCACCACAACATTCTTACGAAACTTGCTCCTCAACTACTGCATCTACGAAACACATCTACTCTGTTTGTCTGTGATTCCTGTAGTATTGCAAAATGTCATAAAATTCCTTTCAATAAACACATCTCATCTTCTGTTTCACCTTTTGATTTAGTTCACTCAGACGTGTGGGGTCCTGCCCCATTACAATCTATCGATGGCTTTTGGTATTATGTTGTTTTCATAGATGATTACACAAGATTTTCTTGGCTATTTTTAATGAAAGCTAAAAGCGAAACCTTGTCTAAATTTAAAATTTTCTGTCAATTAGTTAAAACTCAGCACAACAGAACCCCGAAAATCCTTCGTTCTGACGGTGGCGGCGAGTATAACAGCACAGATTTCACTTCTTACCTGAATCAGCACGGGATCCAGAGACAACTCACCTGTCCACATACACCCGAGCAAAACGGACTGGCTGAACGAAAGCACAGACATTTACTGGATCTCACATGAGCACCACTTAAAAGCTTGGTCAAATTGAGAAGATTGAGATTTTAACTTGAAAATTAATAAGACTAAACACCAATTGAATTACTTTTATCAACCCGCACGCATAGATATGCTTAAAGTAAGATTAAATTGGATAGCTTTGAATTTATCTTTAACAATACTTTGATTGAGCTCGCAGACCTACCACCAGGTCTCCGCCTGCATTTGGAATATTTCCACAAATAATTGAGTCAATGTGTAATCTCTTCTGTGATATCTATTAATTTATTCTACCAGATTAGTTTATTGGATATTTATGTCCAATTTACTCTCTCTCACTGCAGCCTTTAATTATATTATTGCATTTTTTATTCAAAACTTTGCAAATATCTTCTTCATCGTAATTGACGGACAAGTCTTTTAAATTAGATGGGGATAAGTTTCTAAACTTTAGTTTGCACCAAATGGAAATTTTGTCACGCCCACATTGAAATGATTTCTCCCACTAATGATAAGCTCAATCGCAAGGTATTCTTTAAAGCATTTCGTTGTCCATCGATCTCCGGCATAACTTTGGTGGAAGGATTATTCTGTGCGGACACCGAATGGAAAAAAATTGTTCGATTTTTTTTTTTTTTTTGTATATTAAAATCGTAGTCAAAACGTAGTTACTGTATCAGGTGCACTTTGACTGTGCTTTTACTGTAAAAAGACCGGACGGTTCTCTCCGTCAGGTATCCGCACACAATAAAAAACTTCAAGGCTTTGTTTGGGATTGTTTTCTTATTGCTTCTTAAAGTTTGTACTTAAAATTTGTTCTAAGAAGTAGTAAGAAAACCATCTCCAAAGAAGCCTAATCATTTTTTGCAGTACAAAAATTGAAATTTTTATAGTATAATGTCTTTTTAAGATGCAGTAAAAAGTTATCTCAAATGAAAGGTTAGACTTCGATCGTTTGGGACGACTTTACTGTTGCTTCTTAAAGCAACTTTATAGTATAAAAAAATTAAATTTTTTTAACTAAAATGCTATTTTAAGAAGCCAAAAAAGGTCATCCCAAGCAAAACCTTAGTGCATGATGTTTTAAATTTGAGCATATTCATATAAAAGCAGTCTTAAGATGAGGTCCTATTGATAGGCTACATCGAAAGAATAAAATAATGAGTTAATTAGATCAAAATAGATAATATCTGGATATTTGTTACAAAATACACTTAAAACATATTAAAACTCAAATATTTTTATATAAATTATTTAAAATATTAAAAAAAAAAGAGATTTACATATATATCATCCTATACTACTCTATTTATATATTTAACATCTAAAAATTTAATATTACATACATACCACCCATAGTTCATTTTCATATAAAAATGAGTTGTTGAAATGAAATATATGAGTGGTAGTAAAGAAATATGAGTGATATATTTGATATTAAAATAATATAGGATAATATGTATCTAATATTAAAATTTTGAATATTAGATATATAAATATGATGGTATGTATGTAAATTTTCTTAAAAAAATTGTTGCAGTAATTTCATTCAATACTGCAGGCAGGCACCCATCGCCGCACCCTGGCCTCCTGCATAAAGTGGGTTCCACTTGTGGGCCTCCTTATAGCTGTACAAGTATTTTTTCTGTGATTGGCCCCACAGTCAACAATGGCTTCTTTTATTCCCAAAAAATTGAGGCTGATTTGCTTTACAGATACCACATAACTCTTTTGTCATAACACAAAATATCCTTTCTCTGAACTGAACGTATGACACATGTTGAAACTGGAACTATATTAGATTTCAAATGGTAGAAAATTCTCTATCAAGTTTGTCTTTCTTCAGCTGATCGAATTTCAACCTCTGCGTTGGACTAATAAGCTGTGCAGCAACTATTGAATCACAAGCTATTTTTTTCATTAATTGAAAAAAAAGATGCTTTTTTTTTTGGCCAGGATATACGCTTGCTGCCACTCTTGAAAAGGTGCTTGATATCGTGACTAATTCTTACCTGATCTAGAAGAGGCACCCACCCCAGAAATCTTTTAGCCCGCACTTGATTGGGCCCCACTTAAGAGGCGCTGCTACTCGAGGGGAATCTAGAACGGATTGAAAGGTTCCCAACCACACTCACCCACCAACCAAGCTAAGCAATTGTACTTGCCCACCAACAAATTTCTTCATAATTATTAAAAATTAGGGAAATTTACATACATACCACTTTATAACATCCTATTTACATATCTAACACCTAAAACTTTAATATTGCATGCATAACACCCTATATTATTTTAATATCAAATATACCACTTATATTTCTTTTATACCACTCATATATTTCATTTCTACCACTCATATTTATGAAAATGAACTATGAGTGATATGTATGTAATATTAAAATTTCAGGTGTTAAATATGTAAATAGAATAGTATAAGATGATATGTATGTAAATCTCCCTAAAAATTATCTAACAATAAATACAATCAAGATTGATATAATCAAATCTATAGTTTAAATCAAAAGGATTATTGATTGAATTTTGGTAAATTTGATTTGGAATCAATAATGTTTAGTTTTAAAATGTGTTCTAATATTTTTATAAATTTTTTATTACTAATTATGATCATATATATATATATATATATATATATATATATATATATATATATATATATATATATATATATATATATATATATATATATATATATGCAGTTGAAATTATTATTATTTTTTTCAAATAAATAATGTTTAAGTCAGAACATGTTAATTTTTAAATGGAAATTGATTAAAATTTAATAATTATTAAATCAATTTTCAATATTAAAAATAATTACCATCATACTCATAAGAAAATGTCTTCGCACCTTTGGTCATGCCATTGGCCCTCCCAAGCGTGCTATGTCTCTCCTGCCTGGTATTACACCTGGCTGCATCACACGTGTTAAAATAATTTAACTTAATTGATGAATCATTTTGGATACTGACTTTAAGAACTGGTTCCCAATAATTAAGCGTGCAAGTTTTACCTGAACACGAATCTTTTATATGATTGGGCTAAAAAAAAGTATGCACTTTTATATTGGGCAAATTATTATGTCCGGTGTCCGGATTAGTCCGGAAACCAATCCAGATACGCCACGTCACCAAAATACACCGGGTCCCGATGTATTTGGGTGATATCGCTAGTCTGGATTGGATGTCCGGACGTCCGGTCAATAATTCGCAGTTCTATTGGCAGGCTTTGGAGGTTGCTTTCTTTAATAAACTTAACAAATGTAATTAACAAAAATGAATACTAATTTCAAGTTGAAAGTCTATATAAATAAAAAGAAGGGTATAAAACTAAATTTATATGCTCCTTATTAATTTTATATTTTTTAGTTGGAGTTTCACTCATTATGACATTGCTCACAAGATTAACTCTACATTTTAGGAGTTTTGGTCAATTTTCTAGCACATTTGTGTTATTTTATTGAGAATAGCTCATTGTATAGTATACTAAGAGCTCCAAACTCTTATGCCATATGTTGCAAGTAATTTAACTTAGTAGGCAAGAAATGTGATATGATTAATGAATTAAGATTAGCTCTAAGTGTCTTCAATGTATAACCGATATTTTTGAGTCTAAGTAGTTATCTACGTCATGTTAAGCAACCGAAAATGCCATTGAGAAGTTATATTTGTTGACACATGATTTTTTTTTTAAATAATATACAATATACCGACATAATTCTAAAAGGCACTGAAAGTCGTGCATCCAGTCAATGGAATCAACCACCTCATATGCGTGAAGAATGCTTGTCATATTCACACTGATAGACTCATACAACACTCATACAAACATTATTATATGCTCAAAGTAATAATGTTTAAAGTAAGCATAGTCATTTTTCTATAGCAATAATTAAATTTAGTGACCACTCAAAAACATATCATTTAGCGCAAATCTGATTTGTTCATCTTGCCTTAAAGGAAATATAGATGCTAAGGAAGAAATAAGAAAAAAGAAAAAGGTCATAAAGTTTGGTGATAATTAGATGGGAGGCTGATATGTGCCTGGAGGTATGCCTTATCTTTAACATATAGTATCATTTTCATGATTTTTGTGATTGGATAAATATATACGAGAAAAAAAGTGATAGATCATTTATCTTTATTTAAGTATTCTCTATCAGACCATAGTAGAATAGTGAAGGAGACAAAGTGAGTTGAACAACCACTTCAAATATTTTAGCCCACAAATATTTGGAGCCACAATAATTAGGAAGACCTCCCACTTGTATAAACTATGTTGCAATGCAACTTGCAAATTGCTTTAAAGTAATTTAGGAGGAAGGAAGAGGGAAAGAGAGTGGGCTTCTTTCAAGCCAATTATAGGCATTCTTCCCTATCCTTTTGTCTTCAAGAATATCATTATGACCAGAAATAATAAATTTAAAGTTGAACAAACTATCAAATGATCATATTAGTCACCTTAGATTGCACATTCTAATTAGGCTTTGTTTGATTTCTTGAAAGTAATATATATATATATATATATATATATATATATATATATATATATATATATATATATATATATATATATATATATATATATATATATATATATATATATAATGGACTCATTGACTCATAATAAATTTATTAATTATAAGATCATCAATTTTTATTTTATTTCCTTTAATTAAAAAAAAAAGTTTTATTTGGGATGGCTTTCCTACTATTTTCTTCAACGAAATTCAAAAACACATTTAATTTAAAATTTTTTACTAAAAAGCACCGAAAAAGCTGTCTCAAATGAAGGCATAGTCTTAGGTAGGGGTATCAATATTTGACACGACAAGAAAACCTGACCCGGACCCGACCCAAAAAATCCGGGTTGGACCCGACCCGATTTCAAAACGGGTCGGGTTTGGGTTCCCGGATTCGACCCGTTTGAAAAACGAGTCAGGTTCGGGTTGACCGTCAACCCGCAAGCCCATTTAACTTGAACTGTCCGCGCTACCCGTTAAGCTGCCCCGTCTGCCCGCGCACTGCCTGCGGTCGCCCTACCTGCCCGCAAAGCTGCTCTGCCTACCCCGCTCAGCTACTCTCGTGACAAAGCCTGCCAGCACCACGCCCCGTGCCCGAGGTTGCCCGAGAGTCCTCGCCCGCATGTGCACCCGCGCTCGCCCGCGCGCTCACCCGCGCTCGCCAGCGCTCCCCCGCATGCTCGCCGCTCGCCTGCGCTCGTCCACGTGTTTCGGGTCTCATGTTGGGTCGGGTCAACCTTGCAACCCGCCGGGTTTGGTCCGGGTTCGAAAATTTCCAACCCGTTTATCTACCAGGGTCGGGTTAGGTCGACCTGTTTGAACCCAGGTCATTTTCAGGTTCGACCCGAACCCGACCCGTGACCCAAAATTGACACCCCCAGTCTTAGGCTTCGTTTGTGTAACATTTTTACTTCTTTGCTTTTCAAATCACAACCATAGTTTATATTTGACCACTAGTTTTTAGCTCCTTTTAATTCTTGAGCTAGAAAGTTGCATTCTAAAAACTGCTTTAACGAAAGTTATTTTCTCTATAAGAGATTTAGAAAACAATAAAAAAAGTTATCCCAAATGAAATCTTATTCTATGAAATGCTAGAGTGTTAACAAAAATATGTTTGCCTTGTATACTAAATCTTCAGGACTAAAATCTATTGTGATAGTTTAAAAGTGTAAAAAATTGATAAATTAGTAGAAGACCTCACTAATTGCATGCTTACTTCTTAAATCTTAGCTTATATAACGTACAGAACAATCTTCTGAATGTGGATTGGGTTATATTTCATTATTTCCTCAATGTTCCCCGTCTTTGGGGCTTTACACCTTACGTTGACTCCACAAATAAAATAAAACTTGACTATAAAGGATAACCCGGCTCCTGTTTAAAGGCGCCAAGCATGTAAAAAGTATTCTATGTAATACATATTGATTTGATGCATACTGTATACAAATGTGTGTACATATTTAATATGTGCACAGTGTGTACACTTATATATCTGAACAGTTCTTCCCGTCCAGACTTCGCACTGAATAATTTCTCTCAAGCATGGGATAATTTTGAATACCCACAATTCATTGTTACTTTTTTTTTTCATTTAATATCAAATTAGGTGATTTAAGTGATGTGGACGGTAGTTATCAATAGCTCGGCAGAGACTAGTAAGCGATTAAATCAACTGCTGCCAACATTGATGGACGATAATAATGACCAACGATAGTGCTGATGGTGGCTGTGGCCAATAATGATCGATAGGGTTCTTGTTTGTTATTGTGAAAGCCCGGAATGATGATGATTGTTCCAAAAAGAATAATTTGAGAGTTTTTTAAAAATAATAAAATAAAATAATTATAAAATATATTGAGTTAATTTATTTAATAAATAAATAAATAATAATGCCAATCAAGTAACATGCCCAAAATTAATACATTTTAATAAAGTGATTTACATACACACGAATAAAATTTCTATGTATTTATACATTTAATATTTAATATTTATTTATACGGCACTCTTTATTTGCATGATGTGCTCAACAATTATTATTTGCTTTTACGGCACAAGTCGGCCATTACTTATTAAGGTTATCAAGTAATTAAAAAAATGTTTATATAAACATTTATGGCATACAATCAATAAAATGCAAATAAAAACTTCCATTTTACTAAATCCATTATTTGTATTGTAAGCTAGGGGTGTCAAAACCGGGTCACGGGTCGGGTTCGTGTCGAACCCGAACCGACCCGAAGCTAAACGGGTTGACCCGAACCCGACCCGGTTATGGATTCGGGTCAATATTGAGGACCCGAACCCGACCCGAGTCGGGTTCGGGTCAACCCGGAATGACCCGCTAACCCGATTTATTTTCAAAAAAAAAAATAAAAAACACAAACACAGGAAATTATATAAAGAAATTTGCATAAATAAAAATTTTATTTAAGAATCAAAATCAATTTGTTAATTACAAATTACAATATACAAATTATACAAAATATTAAACTATCAAATAAATTACACAAATAATTATAATTTTTAAAAATGTCAAACCATAATTACAATTTACAAAATCTTCATCTCCTTGATGTCTTGACTCTTGTGCGGCTGTGCCTACGGCCTGCGGCCTACCCTCATAGAAAAAAGCTAACTGCAAAAAATATAAACAATTAAATAGATATAATTTGAAATCCGTGAATTAGTTGAAAGCTTGAGTTATTAGCTCAGATTAACCCTCCAAATAATTCATCATTCAATGAAATATGAGTCAATAATATAATTTGTTTCGGTTGCCGACTTGCAAATCTAGAAATTGCCATCCAAGGCGGCATTTTGTATTTTATAATTAGTATATGTTTGATTAACCCTACAAATGCCATCTGGTTGCAATAACTTATTTCCCATAATTGACTTCACAATAAGTTTAGAAGGGTACTCATCATCGCTACTCAACTTTCAATCATTTCGGAACCAACCATCAACACAACCAACCAGCAACACAGCCAACCAACCATCAACACAGCCAACCAGCAACAACACAGGCACACAGCCAACTGTCAACACAGCAAAAGAATCTCCCTGCTAAGTGCCAACATAGCCAACCAATCTCCCTGCCAACACAGCAAACCGAGCTACCCAGCCAGAGAAACACTAAATTTCTGTTTATCAAAACCTCCCAGCAAACCATCATATAAAATACATCATATAATTTTATTTATGTGCAGTTTCTACTTTTTTTTTTCTGTTCAGCACAACATCCCTGGGCTTCTTGAAGCACCCAACAACAACACGAAGACAACAACCAACCCAAAGACAGCCTCCCAACAACACAGCCAACACATCAAACTCAACACCCTAAATGTTTAAAGATAACAACAACACCAAGACAACAACCAACCCAACACCCTAAATGTTTAAAGACAACAACAACACAAAGACAACAACCAACCCAACAACACAGCCAACCAGCAACAACACAGGCACACAGCCAACCAGCAACAACACAGCAAAAGAATCTCCCTACCAAGTGCCAACACAACCAACCAATCTCCCTGCCAACACAGGCACACAGCAAACCGAGCTACCCAGCCAGAGAAACACTAAATTTCTTTATGTTCTGTTATTTATGTGCAGTTTCTACTATTTTTTTCTGTTTATCAAAACCTCCTAGCAAACCATCATATAAAATACATCATATAAAAGACAACAACAACACAAAGACAGCAACCAACCCAACACCCTAAATGTTTAAAGACAGCAACAACACAAAGACAGCAACCAACCCAACAACACAGCCAACCATCAAAGTATCAAACTAGTTTCTGCTGTTATTTCTGTGCAGTTTTAGTCTTTCAGATAACAATGATCCAGAAACTAGGCAGACAGATAGGCCACCGAAAATGATCCACCACAACCAACCCAGCAAAATGCATAAAGACAGCAACAACAAATCAAAAAACCAACAACAACACAGACAAGTAGCCAACCATAAAACTAGTTTTTGCTGTTAAGAGACAGCAACCAACTATCACACCATTTTTTGCTATTGGGATAAATATAGCCAAGAACAACAGTAAGGACAAGAACTACCAAGAACAACATAACACCTAAAAACCTCAAACCAAAAAGCCACAAGAACTCACCTCCTGAAATACAACAAGCCCAATTTATCCAAAACAATCATACCTCTTAACATGTGAGGAACATATAAAATTGGGATAATTATACATTCTCTATAATTAAAATTGCCAAGAATAATTAAAATTGCCAAGAATAACTATACCTTCTCTATAACTATACCTCCTGCCTAAATTAAGTTCAAAAATAATAGCTTATCCAAAAAATTAAACCCTAAACTAAGAGCAGTAACTGAACAGAAAAAATAGCAGTAACTGGACAGAAATAACAGCAGAAACTGCATAGAAATAACAGCAGAAACTGCACACAGAACATAGAGCACGACTTGGCTCTTTTGCATAGAAATAACAGCAAAAACTGCACAGAAATAAAAGTAGAAACTACACAGAAATAACAGTAGAAAGTGCTCAGAAATAATAGTAGTAGCTTCACAAAATTAACAGCAAAAACTGCACAAGAATAATAGTAGAAACTGCACAGAAATAACAGAAGAAACATGCTCAACAACAAAGAAATACATGAACATAGAGCTCGACCTGGCTCATTTGCACATAAATAACAGCAGAAACATGCTCAACAACAGAGAAATACATGAACATAGAGCTCGACCTGGCTCATTGCACAGAAATAACAGCAGAAATAGCACAGAATGAGAGAAATAAATGAACATAGAGCTCGACCTGGCTCATTTGCACAGAAATACCAGAGGTCCAGAACATAAAGCTCGACATGGCTCGATTGAACAGAAATATAGCAGTAAGTGAACAGAAGAAAAACCAGCCAGAAATGACAAAAAAAAACCAGAAAATTGAGCTCGACTTGGCTCGCGTAAACCCTAATATCAGAAAAACCCTAACCAAAAAAACTAGAAAATCGAGCTCGACTTGGCTCGCGTAAACCCTAATATCAGAAAAACCATAACCCAAAAAATCAGAAAATCAAGCTCGACTTGGCTCGCGTAAACCCTAACCCAAAAAACCAGAAAAATCCTAACTCTCATTATCTCATATATCATGCTTCTAAAAGGAGAAGAAAGGGAAAAAGATGAGAGATACAAACAGCGAGAGATGTAAGTATTCCTGTTGAGCCAAAGCAGATGTGCACGATGAACACCACGAAAGGTCGAAACCACAGACCAAGAATATGCCAAAGAAGGAGAAAAGAGGAAACCAGAGACAGATCGAGGAGATCTGTAGAGACAGATCGAGGAGTTCTGTAGAGAAGAGAACTCCGAAAATCGTAGTAGAGGAGAGGCTGGAGAGGCAGAGAGCTACGACGCGTGAAATGGTTCGCGTAAAACCCTAACACGCGACTTAAGTCATCTCCGTGTTAATTAATTTCCCGTGTCAAATGGGTCGGTAACGAGTTACCGGGTTAACCCGGACACGACCCAAAATTCAATTCGGGTCAGTTTTATGAACCCGAACCCGACCCAATTTTCAAACGGGTCGGGTCCAAAACGAAAATTTCGGGTCGTGTTCGAGTCGGGTTTTTGGGTCGTATCAATTATTGACAGCCCTATTGTAAGCTAATAATATAGAAAGCAATTATTGAAGGTCAATAAATTCACTGTCTTGTCTTGATCTGATCTTGCTCGACCTAATTACAATAATATAGTATCAAATTATTGATCTTATTATTATTATTATTATTATTATTATTATTATTATTATTATTATTATTATTATTATTGGAAAGTTTGAGGGCATAGCTCATTTTATTGATAACAAAAGGAATTACAGACGCAAAAATAGAAACTTAAAAATTCAGACCTAACAACAAGAAATAACAAAATAAAGAACTACAAACAGTTACAACACAAATCTGAAAAAATCAGTAACAACAGACAATCATAACAAAAAATTTGACCAGAGGACATATGAGTTGAACAGACTAAAAAGCCTGTGAAGCTGGATGGGATTTAGTATAGTCTTGGCTTCAAAAAACGTATAATCCTTCCATCTTTGATTGCATGTGGGCCGTCCAGAAAGAGGTTAGCAGGTTGTCATCATTGTCCACAGCCCAATAACCTGCTTGTTAAGCTTTAGATTGCCACAGAGATAGCCAATTAGATCAGGGTCATCGTCATAAATGGGACTGGCATAAAAAATTTGACACCAGCAATCAAAAATTTGATCTCATTATTAACTAATCTTATTATTTCACTATGTTATTAGCTTTTCATATGTCAGATTGGCTCCTATAATAAATTTTCGATCAACTAATACTATTGCTAAGTATGAGTTTGCATATACTGTTGAATTTAAATTTGTATGTAATTGATATTTCGATTGTACTTTTAACAAAGATTTGGAAAAGAATATTTTTTTGATATTTCGATTGTACGATTAAATCAACTTGCAGCCCTAACCCCATGTAGGGCTTTGAGGGAGGGAGAAAATATGAGTGAAGCTCTATGATTTTATTGCTCGAAAATAAAGATGTCAAGACCAATATGTTATTTGTGTGTCCTTAGCCTTATCCTCTTGTTCCCTATTTATAGGTAACAGTAAAATTTCTTCTATGTAAAAATATTTATATTAAAATTTAAATATTTGAATAACATAATATAACCTTATAAAATCTTACTACAAAAAAAAAAAAAAAAAAAACTAATAAAAAAAAGAAATGCTAATTATATCTCATTAATTACATGAAATATGCATTAAAATTTTTCAGATATAAGATGAACCCATAATTAGTCATTGATTATTCTTGTTTGATCTAACTCACTTTTGAGATTAACATATTTTAATTAGTTTATTTGACTTGATTGTGAACGATAATAAAAAATTTACCTACAAATTAAATTTCATTATTGTTTTTAAAATTAACCATAATATTTAATCAAGCAAGTAAAAAAAAAAAAAATTCTGATCACATATAGTACCATTTCAATTTCTAATTTTGCGCATAATGAAAATTATCACATATAATGGCCATTTAGAATGATCAAATCCTTAATATAATATATAATTTATGTAATTAATTTCAAGCCATTGAAAGTCTCTGCATTTGGAAATCCTAACATTCTTCTCATGCAGAAAGATTCATCCCTTAAATTAATATATATATATATATATATATATATATATATATATATATATATATATATATATATATATATATATATATATATATATATATATATATATATATATCTATATCTATACTACTATATAAAAGTGGCTTGGAATTCCACTTTTAGCAAATCTTAGCCTTCCATTTTAATAACTCAAATTAAATCCTAACCTTTCATTTCAATTATTTTAATTATAATTGATTAATAATTGTACTTTAATTTATTCATATGAAATATACTTTTGATCTTCCAAATAATAATTATGAACGGCTATTTGTTTTAGCATGTAATTAATTTGCACTCTTGATCTTCAAATGGCTAATGAAAAGAGCCAAAACACCAATGGTCATTTGGGAATGCTAAAATTTCAGTTTTATGAGAGCCAAAACGCCAAAAGTCATTTCAATTATTTTAAGTATACTTGATTAATAATTATACTTTTATTTTTATGAATATACTATCTATATTACTATATAAGTGTGGCTCGGGATCCACATAAATTAACTACAATGTTTATTATAAATGCTTCATATACCTAAAAATTAAAAGCTCTATTATAATTTTTCATATACCAAATGCACGGTTATCATTTAATATAAAATAAAAGTAGGTTCTGGAACAATTGAATGTTTATTGCTTTTGGGCTGTAGGTTATGGAATCTTATATAATTTAATGGCCCTTAAATACACGCTTCAGTTTCTGTCAGTTTCATTTAAGTTAAATTTCCATAAGTTTTCAGAATTTATTTAACAAAATTAAAGCTACTAATTATCATTATTATATTTTCTAGCAATTAATACCTTTCCGTTTCTTCAGCCTGAGCGTTTTATTTTGAATACAGGAGTAGCGGAGTGGTTCTGCTATAAATAAATAAAAAAAGCTTTGGATCGTCATATTCGTTTTCTCCATCTCACCACCGAACATTTTGGGTATGTATTCACAGGTTTTGATCTGGCCGGGAGCTTGAACTGCATCAACAACAGCAACACCATGGCCACTGCTGCATGAGTATTTGCAACCCAAGAAGCCATTATTATCATGCAACAAGCTTCGATCAGTAGCTGCTACGTAGCTTTGGTGGAAGAATCCTGTCATTACATATAAGTGATGATCAAAATGCTGTTGCTTAAGCAGCCAAAGAATTCAGTGGAGTTGAGATAACTCGCCCTTCCATTTTTGTAGTATTTTCCGGTTGAGTTTTTGGCTATTTGGTTTATCAGACCCTTCCAAGTATAGAAGAGATAAGAGGAGTTGCTTATGCCCACATTTCATTAAAAAAGAAATAAAAAAAAAAAGAAATTAACAGAGAGATTGTTTGAGATCAATTTTTTGTTTTGCTTTTATGAGTTATGGTTGGTTTATATTTTTTAGTTGTTTTTTGTTTTGGTTTATGATCGTTAACAAATCAAAGCTGTTTTTATTTTTTGTTTTCATAACAAATGTTGTTATTTCTTTAAATATTTGGACAAACTTTTGGTATTTATAATTAGGATTTTTTATATATTTTTTAAATGAAATTATCTCCTATGGTCCCTGAATATCAATGATAATCATCATCACTCCCTATTGTTGCCCGCCATCACTATTTTATATAATATTCAATAAAATTTATTGAATATCAAACATATTTTTCTTTCGTATTAAATTGTAAAAAAAAAGAAAATAATTTATATGAAATAATTAAGGACCAATATAGGGTAACTTTTATTTTTCTTTTAAATATGTTTTTTAAACTTATCTGCTAACTATTTTTTTATCCTAAGGAACAAATCAAATTATTATATTATATAATTCCTTCTCAAATCAGTATGTATTGTTGCACCTTAATGAAAAACAATCCAAGCAAACTTCCTTGAATTTTCTTCAATCATGATATGCTAAAGAATTTTAGCAAACACAAACGAGACACACTCAACGCACGTCCCCTGTGATCCGCACAGCAATGTTGTTCCTTGTACGTGATACTCTTAAAGATCAAATACAAAATCAAGAAATTAGATCTATACTAATCATTAACAGTCTAATACATGTATCATAGTCTATTTAATTGTAGTTTTTTTATTATTATCATATTCTCGAATAGTAATCTTATACTTTTCTCCTCATCTATGTTCACATTTACTTACATGATGAATTCAAAATGTTAATATCTCTAATAGTTAACTATGATTTGATTAATAATATTCATTGATAATTATCAAATTGACACCTATGTTATTATTTGATTTTTGATCTATAAATATAAAAATTTTTTTGTAAATATTTCTTTTCTTGCTCTAACTCCTCGCTTCAATTGAAGTTTCACTTATTAAGATTATTGTCACTTAAGTAAGCCTTACAAGTGTGGCTCAATCATGTGTTGTCTTTTCCCTTATCCACAATATTAATATCATTTAATCTATAGTTTCAAAGTTGAAATTGATATCAAGTGCATTACTTGCAGAAAACCATGTATTATATTGTAATCACATACATTAGAAATGTTGTATTAACGGACAGTGATGAATAAATATGAGATGAACTTGACAACCTATGCATGTGAATACCAATAAGGTGAAAAATCATCATGTTCATGTCATGCAAATGAAAGCCAATACTTTTTTTTCTTTTCTTTTCTTTTCTTTTTTGGCCGTTAAACTTATTATTGCTACATATATTAATCTATGTGAAATTTAATCATTTTCTTTAGGAAAATTGTCATTTCTTTGTTTGAGCACTCATAATCAAATTATATATTTAGTTGGATGTTTACAATTTTGGAATCTGGGAGCTCTATTCGCTTTTAAAATTTGTTTTTTATGGACAAATAGCAAGACCTATATATATATATATATACACTCTAGCATTAATATTGTAAATCACGTCAATTTTTGTGGAAGATAATGAAGTATTTAAATCATTACACTAATCATCTGTAGGCAGGAAGTAATAATTTCCTTCGTAGATCTTTAAGATATTCTTTCTTTGCTTGTAGATATATGACATTTGTAGTTAAAAAATAGAAATTATTCCATATATATAATTGTTGCGGGCTAGAATATACGCGGCGATAGAGTTATGATTCTACGTCTTAGCGTTGTACGGATATCCAGCTCACACACAAAGAACACAATATTTTTTACGTGGAAAACCCGGAATGGGGAAAAACCACGGGGCCTAGCCCAGTTGAAGATGATTCCACTAAAATTTGAGAAAAATACAATGGTCTGACTCGTCCTTGAAGACGACCAGATTACAGATATTAACTAAGAGTTTTACAAAAACCCAACGTCACTCCACTGTCAGGTGGTGGTATGGCGGCACTCCGGTGTCAGACGGTGGATCGGTAGTGGCACTTTAGTATCAGGGGATACTTCTGCTTCGAATGTCACTTCGGCGTCCCTTGGCGGTCCGTCGGTGGTGTGTTAGAACTACGGCGGTGGTGCGGCAGCACTCCGGCGTCCCTTGTTGGTCCGGCGGTGGTGCGGCAAGACTACAGCGGTGGTGCGGCAGCACTCCGGCGGTGGTCGAGGAGGAGCTAGGCGGCAGGAGCTTTCTTCTTTCTCTTCCTTCTTCTCTCTTGGCTTCTCCCCTCTCTCATGAGGAATGAGGGGTCTATTTATAGATTTTCTGGAGTGGCATAGCTTGTAAATAGGTGTGAGATCAGGGGCAAATAGGGAGTGGCCGAATGGATGGTCGATATTGAATCCCTTGATCGTGCACCGTTCGTTGGACATTTGAAGGCCTTAGTGATGTCAGAATTTAGTGATCTTGAGCTCGTTGGATTCGTCTCGTCGAGCCGTTCGATTCGAGTACAAGTTCGTTAAAATCGGAGACCGTTTGGTAACTCAAATTGTGATTTGAACCTTCCAACAGTGCTTCGGGTCCTTGATTTTGATCCATTTGGGCTCGGATTGGGTTGAATTTGGTGTCGTTGGATCTGTATTTCTGAGACGCTCAGTTCGACTATAAGCTCGCTGAAATTGGTGTTCGGGCGCTTCCAGATTTAATTTTTGAAAATTTCCAACTCTATTTTTCCTCAAGATTCGTGCTAGATCAAGCATATTAATTGATAACGTATCAGTTGCCCCCCTATTTTCGGATGTGGAAGCTTATATAGTCCGAAAATATATAGACTTATATCCTTTTGAGCGGCTTATGACTGATAATTATGTATTTAAGTAAAAATGATACTTTTATTGAACAGTTTATAAAGTATACGTAATAAAATATTACAGATAATATCCTATGTTATTTAATAATAGTATTTATGTTGATTTCAGAAATAAGTATCAATATAACAGAACTATATATATATATATATATATATATATATATATATATAGTTCTGTTATCGGTAAATAAAAAAGTATAGCTTATGTTATTATGTTTATTATAACTTTTAAAAAGTTAGTAATTTATATTAAACTGTTACAAGCCAATTTATTATTAGTTGAAGTTGTAACGTTTAAGAGAATAAGAGGTTATAAATTGCTACAGTTTTTATGTAAGCCATGAAGTCTCTCGAAATTATCTACTAGTATTATTTGAGCTGTTAACTTTTTTGATATTAATATGTCTATTAATGTACCGCTCATAAGGTGAAGGTTAAAAATAGTTACGAAAGGTATATTAATATATCACTGAAACTTCCTTCGTACAACATTAGTGGATTGGAACTATCAAGTTACAATTTAATTGTAACTTATTTCCCTTAAGTTTAAAACCCACGTGGTCGTGAATAGGTGCTTAATACATATATATTGTTATAGTCTTGGCATATAACTTTACAGTTATAACCTCAATGTACTTATTACGCTTAAGTAACATCTTATCCAGAGAAATCTTTAGTTATGAAAATTAGAACGTTGGAGTGAAATAGTTGCCGTCTCTTATTAATTAATATTTATTAAAAATTATGGAATGACTTTTAAGTTTCCCTCTTCTTGCTCCTATAAATACCCCATTGGGGAGAATGAGGAGTGCAATCTCTTGTGTTGGTCCAAGTGTATTTTCTTTGGATTGATAACTTGGAGATTGTCAGTGGAGATCAAAGCTCGGTACTCTTACGCAGGCTCCAGTTCACTCCTGTTGGGGGAAAAACTGTCCGGCAAGAGTCTAAATACCAGTAGTGGCGATCAAAGCCTGGTACTCTTACGCAGGCTCCAGTTCACTCCTAGTAGGGGGAAAACTGTCCGGCAAGAGTTTAAATACCGGTGGCGGCGATCAAAGCCTGGTACTCTTACGCAGGCTCCAGTTCACTCCTAGTGGGGGAAAATTGTCCGGCAAGAGTTTAAATACCGGTTGCTACAGTTTTCTCCTGGTAGGAGGCAAATGTCATCAGACAGAGGAGAGGGTGCTCTGACTAGTACCCAAAAAGGTGGTTCTGGCTCGTCCGATAGGAGACGAGTTTCAAATAACCAAGATGATCTTCCACGTATGTTACTTCACATTCCTCTCTTTATTATTTTCACAGTGGTAATTCTTAAGTATTTTTTTCTTTATTTATGTATGCCCCTCCAGGCAGCAGACCGCTAAATATGTCAGATATTGCTCCTTCTACTGATAAAGCGGTTGAGATGGTGCGAGCTCCTCGGACTGTGGAGGTCGATGAGAGTAGGAGATCGACATCAATTGACGATGTTCCATCATCAATTACTTCGGATGATGCCTTGATTGCTATTCGTAAGAAATATCATCTGCCTAATGACTTAGTGATGGCTGTTCCTAAAAAGACTGATCGAGCACGATATCCCCCAAAAGGGTTTATTACCTTGTACGAGATGACATTGCGGGCAGGTTTGAGATTTCCTCTAGCCCCTGAGTTGCTCGAGATCTTTAGAGCATGCGGTGTCCCCTTGGCCCAATTCTTATGCAGGACGGTTACGATCATTGTGGGCTTGACAGTTTTTTATAGGGAACGCGGTGTCAAGCTGACTATTGACCACTTATCCAAGATGTGCAAACTTACAAGTGATGTTCAAGGGCGTGTTTTATGTAGAGGTAGAAAGTGGCTGGATTTCTCAACACGCGATCCTTCTAAGAATTGGTCTAGCTCGTTCTTTTTTGTACAGAATGATTGGAGACTTTCTGAAAAGTGGGGGAGGTTAAAGGAGCTGCCAAACTTCCCACAACTAGGGGAGGGAGAAATATTGAAAACTCTTAATTTTTCTGACACAAAAAGTCTCCAGGAGGAGTTGCGGCATATTAGTCAGTATGTGCTGGAGGAAAAACTTTTTAAAGTTGGCCTCTCTATTCACGCAGGAAGATCTCATGCGATTCAGTTAAAGAAGACTAAGAAGGTTCGTGAGGCTAGTTCCAATACTCTAATTAGGGCTTCATCCAATAATCCTTCGAGAGGACAAGGAGATGAGGGATCTTCTCTTATAAAAAAGAGAAAACTGAATGATGCAGCGATCTTGTCAAACGATGGCGAAGTATGTCGGGAGCCCATTCGCCCTTTGATGACCGATATTGCTGTCCTTAATTCAGATAGAGAGGTTCAGCCCCTCAAAATACCAATTCCTGAAGATGTATTAAAACATGTCTGTATTAGACGGCGGCGCGCGAAAGAAATGGTTAGTTGCCTTGATCTCCTTTTTCTTCCTTCACCCTTCTTTCTCTCTTTTTTTTTTTTTTTTTTTTTTTTTTTTTTTTAAATATTCCTAATCACATGTCTGTTGCAGATGAAACAAAAGATGGATATGGAGTCCCAGTTTGACATAGTGCTGGATGAATGGAATGCAGAGTTTGTGAAGGTTAAATATTTGCATGGGGAGTATAAACGAAGGTTGGAAACAAATATTAAAGAGATGTCAGCATTGGAAAGCCAACTAGCAGAATGTCGAACAGAGCTAGCAACGATGTCCACTGCTCTTTCCCTTCAAAATCGGGAGGCTGATCGCTCTCGCACCGAGTTGATTGAGGCTCGTGCAGAGATTAATCAAAAGAATGAAGTCTTGAAAATACTTGTAGCAGAGAAGAGCACCCTTGAGGTAGCTAATAAAAAGTTACAAGATCATATTTTAGAGAAAGATGCAGCCATACTGGATGTTGATGCCCGTACAGAAGCTATATCATTGGAGGCTGTTGAAAAATTCAAGAAGTCTTCAGCTCATCGTCGAGAGATTCAGAATCAAGTCCAAGAGGCATATAATAAGCTATTTGATGCCGAGGCAAGGGATCTAGAGCGTCGGTGCCTTGAGGAAGGCTTTGTCCGTGGTTTTTTAAAGGGTGCTCGATTGGTGCAGCGTAAGGCAGGGGTTACAATCGAAGGGATATCTCCCAGTCAGGCCTCTGAGGACTCCTCTCCAGACTTAGATGATGATGATGTTCAAAGTGAGCTGAGGAAGGCATTCTCCAGTGATGATGATGATGATATTGAAATCATATAACATGTAGTTGTTTTTTTTTTTTAAGTGATTAGTATGTGTAGGATGTTTGTATCCACATGTGTGATTTCTTATGATTTTATAAGGGGTTATTTCAAACTAACCAGTAAAGAATATTTTAGTATTTTACTCAAATTTTTTTTTTTTTTTTTTTTTTTACTATCTTAAAACACTTGACTTTTCCAAGGTTATTACTTATAGCACTCTCAATGCCTTTTAAACTGTGTGGAAGAAGTCGAATTGGTTCTCCCTGAGACCAATTATCCAGTGATTAAGATATATCTTTCTTGGATCAAGGATTTAAAGATCTATATGACACCCACCAAGGATGTTTGACCTTTCCAAGGTTGTTAATCAAAGTGTTGTTTGAAGATTTTAACCTGTATGGAAGAGGTCAGATCGAATCCCCCTGGGATTGATCATCCAGTGATTGAGATGCAATGAATATTGCGTAATTCTCAAATCAAGGATCTTAATATTAGAGTTCACAGAACGAACAAAGTTTAACAATATTGAGAAACACTAAACATCCCTGTTATAACATAGGGATACAAACGATAAAGATAGGAGATAAACAACATTTAACACTTAAGACAACTAGTACTATTATTCTTTACTGATAATATTTGCGAAGATTCTCAGTGTTCCAGGTCCGGGGTAGCATCTTTCCATCAGCATCCTTCAACTTGAAAGTTCCAGGCTTAATCATAGCTGCCACTATAAAAGGGCCTTCCCAAAGGGGGGAGAGTTTATTACGTTGGGGTCCTTTGCCGGCTGCTTCAAGGCTGCGTAAAACCAAGTCTCCAATAGAGATGCATCGAGGTTTAACCTTTCGGTTATAATGGCGAGCCACTCTCTGGTGGTAAGCAGCAACTTTAAGCGAGGCTATGTCTCTAACTTCTGGGAGGAAATCCAGGTTATTCCGGAGTTTTTCATCATCATTGTTGAAATCAAAAGTTTGTACTCTATGGCTCGGAACTCCGATATCGACCGGGATAACAGCTTCAGTGCCAAAGCAGAGATTGTACGGTGTCTCTCCTGTAGGAGTCCTGGAGGTGGTGCGATAGGCCCAAAGGACATTGGGGAGTTCATCAGCCCATTGCCCCCCAGCCTTCCCGAGGCGCGTCTTCAGTCCCTTTAGTATAGTTCGATTTGTAACCTCAGTCTGACCATTTGTTTGAGGATGGGCCACGGCTGTGTGTACCAATTGAATGTGAAGATCATTGCAAAATACTGTGAAAGTTTTTCCAGTGAACTGAGTTCCATTATCGGTAATGATTTTTGCCGGAATGCCAAAGCGACAAATTATATTTTTCCAAACAAATTGTTTGGCATTTGCTTCGGTGATTTTTGCTAGGGGTTCAGCCTCTACCCATTTAGTAAAATAGTCTACGGCCAATATGATAAACTTTCGTTGTCCGGAAGCTATAGGAAAGGGTCCCATTATATCTATCCCCCATTGGGCGAAAGGCCATGGGCTTTGAAGTGATGAGATTTCCACAGCAGGTGAATGGGTGAGGTTGGCGTGCAACTGACAATTATTACATTTTTGGACGAACTCTAATGCATCTTGTTTTATCGTGGGCCAGTAGAACCCTTGCCTCATAATCTTAAGAGCAAGCGCTTTTCCTCCTAAGTGTTCTCCACATATACCTGAATGGACTTCCCGTAGCGCATAATCAGCCTCTGATGGTGGGAGACACTTAAGATATGGCCCGATAAAGGCTCGCTTGTATAATTCTCCACCAATAATTGTAAAGTTAACTGCTTTCCTTCGGAGTCGCATTGCAACTGTCAAGTCTTCAGGCAGCACACCATTTTGCAAGAATGATAAGATAGGATCCATCCAAGACGGTTCTCTTGTCTCACCAATGGATTGTATAATCCAGGGACCTTCGATGCTCGGGAAGTGTATTTCCTCGATATATCTTCTTTTGAAAAGGTCCATTGTTGCTGATGTAGCGAGCTTTGAGAGGGCGTCTGCACAGGCATTCTGCTCCCGGAGTACATGGACAATTTGATACTTTTTTATGTGAGTAAGGAGTGACTTTGCTATACCACAATATTGTGCCAAAGATGGATTATGGGCATCAAATTCTCCTTCAACTTGAGAGGCAACAAGTTGAGAATCAGTATGAATCATCAAATTTTGGATCTCATAGTCTATAGCCAATCGTATTCCTGCAATAAGAGCTTCATACTCAGCAACATTATTTGTAGCAGGAAACTTCAGCCGAAGCCCATATTCGAAAGTGACTTGTTGTAGAGAGATCAATAAGATTCCAGCTCCAGCACCAGAACTCCCAGAGGCTCCATCAACATATAGTGTCCAACAAGGTGAAAGAGGAGTGACTAGCGGTTCATCAGAGGCAAGGTTGGTACATTCGACCACAAAGTCTGCAAGCACTTGTGACTTGATGTCGGGTCTAGGAAGAAAATGGATGTCAAATTCTCCAAGTTCCACCGACCACTTGATTAATCTTCCAGATGATTCAGGCTTTTGGAGAATATTTCTTAATGGGAGATTTGTATAGACCCCGATCGTATGAGCTTGAAAATAGGGG
This sequence comes from Dendrobium huoshanense, assembly GCA_016618105.1. Lineage (NCBI taxonomy): Eukaryota > Viridiplantae > Streptophyta > Magnoliopsida > Asparagales > Orchidaceae > Dendrobium > Dendrobium huoshanense. The sequence continues at coordinate 46,000,934 of CM028346.1, read as the reverse complement.
CGTAATTTTCTGGCTGAGAAGATTAATGCCAAAGCCGTCTTATCTGCTAACGGGTAACGTATTTCTGTTTCAGAAAGGACCTTGCTAACATAATAGATGGGACGTTGAATGCCATTCTCCTCTCGGATCAAGACTGAGCTTATAGCATGCGAGGAGACAGCCATATATATGTACAACATTTCTCCTGGTACTGGCTTTGAAAGTAGTGGAGGTGAGGACAGATAAATTCGGAGCTGTTCGAAAGCCTCCTGGCATTCATCTGTCCATTGGAATCCTGAGTTACGGGCTCCTCTTAATGTCTTAAAGAAAGGCAAGTATTTATCACCCGAGCGAGCCAAAAAGCGAGAAAGAGCTGCAATTCTTCCATTTAGACGTTGCACTTCTCTGATGCTCCTTGGGGGCACCATATCTCTTAGTGCCTTTATCTTTTCAGGATTTGCCTCGATCCCACAGTGTGTGACCATAAAACCTAGGAATTTTCCTGAGGTGACTCCGAATGCGCACTTGGCAGGATTGAGACGCATGTTATAGGATCGAAGGAGGGAGAAGCACCGTTCTAAGTCAGATATATGCTGTGATTTTTCAAGACTTTTTACCAACATATCATCTACATATACCTCCATAGTTCGCCCTATAAGGTCTTTAAAAACCTTATTCATAAGGCGTTGATATGTAGCTCCAGCATTCTTGAGTCCAAATGGCATGACCCAATAGCAGTATAGTCCTTTGTCCGTTTGAAAAGCTGTTGCTTCCTCATCTATGGGATCCATCTTTATCTGGTTGTAGCCAGAGTATGCATCCATGAAGCTCAGCATTTGGTGCCCAGACGTGGCATCAACCAGTTGGTCAATACGAGGGAGCGGAAAACTATCCTTCGGGCAAGCTTTATTGAGGTCCGTGTAGTCCACACACATCCTCCAAGCTCCACTAGCTTTCTTAACCATGACAACATTTGCCAGCCATGCAGGATAGTGTACCTCTCGTATAAGCCCAACTTCCAAAAGTTTATCTACTTCCTCTTTGATGGCTTGTTGACGATCCGACGCAAAATTTCGTTTTTTCTGAATAACTGGCTTACAGGCTGGATTTATTTTGAGAGAATGCACAATTATCTCTGAGTCAACTCCTGGCATATCTACTGGACTCCATGCAAAAATGTCTTGATTTCTACGTAGAAAATCCACGTATTCTCTCTTCTCCTCCTCTGAGAGCATGGATCCGACCTGTACTGTTTTAGATGGGTGCTCATCTGATATGGAGATACATATAAGGTCTTCGACAGGGGAAGCCCTATGAGGGACGTCCTCATTTCGAAGGTCAAAATTCTCAATACTTAGAGAAACTGATGGACGTGGTTGAGCCTGTCTCAGATAACACGATTGTGCTATTTGTTGATTTCCACGTACCATGCCAATTCCATGTGGGGTTAAAAACTTCATCTTGAGATGTGGAATGGAGGGAATAGCTCCAAAAATTGATTGTAGTGGTCTCCCAAAAATAGCATTGTAAGCTGATTCTGATTTTACTACGATGAATTGGATTGGATTAGTAGCTTGCCGAGGAAATTCCCCAAGTGTTACTGGGAGGCTAATCGTCCCTTCTACTCGTACAGGTCGATTATCAAACCCATATAACGGTCCTGCAGCTGGCTGGAGCTTTTCCCTCACAAAGCCCATACTAAGAAAGGTAGAGTAAAATAGGACATCCACTGAGCTCCCATTATCAACTAAGATCCTCTTGACATTAAAGCATGGATCACCAATCCTCGCGTTAATTACAAGTGGATCCTGATGAGGGATCTGAATGCCCTCTAGATCAAAATCATCAAAAGTGATACAATGGTCAGCACGAACTTTCTTTTGTGCTGGCTCCTCGTTCACCACAAGTAAGACTTTGTTGGATAATAATGGACCCCCAGCGATAGTCTCTATCTCTCCAACCATTTGACGATTATTTTGTGGTTGTCTTTGTCTCGATTGCCCCCAGCGGGAGGAATGTCATTACGACTGGGTGGGTTTGCTATGAATCGACCAAGGTAACCTTATCGAATTAGTCTCTCGATTTCCTCTTTAAGTTGTTTGCATGCTTCAGTTGTGTGTCCACGGCTACGATGGAAGTGGCAGTATTGCTCTTGATTTCCTGATTTTGGCTTCAATGGATTTGGCCACTTAATATTCTCTTCATCTCGGATGGCCATCAAGACATTTGCTCGAGATGTATTAAGAGGCGTATACTCTTTCTCTGGTCGAGGCTCCCGTCGAGACTGTGAAGGTCGAGGGGGCAAGTTATTACCCCATTTCTTCTTCCGTTGTGATGATGAATCACCAATCCCTGGTGCATTCTTACGCTTCCCAATTGTTTGCTCGAATTGCTTCTTATGAGCATTGATGGCTTCATCTGCTGAGATTTGTGCCTCCACACGATGAATTAGGTCAGCATATGAATGCACCGTATCTCGCATGAGGGCTGAGTAAAAAGGACCAGGACGAAGCCCTCCAAGGAAAACTCCTCTTAGCAACTCAGGATCCACCCCTGCAATTTGTCGAGCTTCGACAGAGAACCTTTGGAAGTATTCTTTGAGTGATTCTCCTTCATTTTGGCGTATCCCAGAGAGATGGGAAGAGTCCTTAATAATTCTTCGATTAGCAACAAATTGTTCGACAAACAATTTGGCTAACTTGACAAACGAATGAATAGTTCTAGCTGGGAGTGAGTAGAACCACGTACGAGCTTGCCCTTTGAGGGTGGCAGGAAATACTTGACAGAGGAGCGCATCCGAGGCCCTCTGAATATGCATAATAGTTCTGTAGTGATCGATGTGCTCATAGGGGTCAGACGTCCCATCATAAGAATCAATGCTCGGTAATTTGAACCCTGCAGGAATGGGATGTTTAAGGATGGCTTCTGTTAGTGGTGAGGTCTCTTGGAAGTCCCACTGATGGAGAGATTGTCTTCCACCCCTATCGGGGAACTCTTCTTGGACCAAGCGCCTCAGTTCATGGCGTAAGACATGGCGCGGGAGGTCAGCAATATGAGGATCGGCCACGTCCTCAGGAATATCTGATGGAATGCGGACTAACTGACTGGGGCGAAAAGGATGAATAGAGCTAGCGGTGTCGGCAAGGTCAACATCTTGTTGTGTTTTAGGACGACCCCTTGATTGAGGGATAGGGATGTCTGCCTGAACACGTTCAGGTTGAACACCTCTAGCTAGTGATGGATCTTGAGGAAGACGAATCTCCTCCTGCTCTGCTAACATTGGTTGTCGGGCTCCTCGCAGGAGTTGAAGGATCTCCTTTTGAGATTCCTCCATTTTTCGGATGCGGTCTTCCATAGATGGTCCAGATGTTCCTTCTCCAGCCAAGTTTTGCCCACCATGGTGAAAAGAGGCAGATGCCTGACGTCCCTGATTCAGGGACTGATTTCTGGACATGTGAGAGTTGGAGCGAGAGGCTCCTTGGTGGCGATTGCTACGCCTGTTGGCCATTGAAGTAATGATTAATATAGTGGGATTGTCGTTTCCCACAGACGGCGCCAAACTGTTGCGGGCTAGAATATACGCGGCGATAGAGTTATGATTCTACGTCTTAGCGTTGTACGGATATCCAGCTCACACACAAAGAACACAATATTTTTTACGTGGAAAACCCGGAATGGGGAAAAACCACGGGGCCTAGCCCAGTTGAAGATGATTCCACTAAAATTTGAGAAAAATACAATGGTCTGACTCGTCCTTGAAGACGACCAGATTACAGATATTAACTAAGAGTTTTACAAAAACCCAACGTCACTCCACTGTCAGGTGGTGGTATGGCGGCACTCCGGTGTCAGACGGTGGATCGGTAGTGGCACTTTAGTATCAGGGGATACTTCTGCTTCGAATGTCACTTCGGCGTCCCTTGGCGGTCCGTCGGTGGTGTGTTAGAACTACGGCGGTGGTGCGGCAGCACTCCGGCGTCCCTTGGTGGTCCGGCGGTGGTGCGGCAAGACTACAGCGGTGGTGCGGCAGCACTCCGGCGGTGGTCGAGGAGGAGCTAGGCGGCAGGAGCTTTCTTCTTTCTCTTCCTTCTTCTCTCTTGGCTTCTCCCCTCTCTCATGAGGAATGAGGGGTCTATTTATAGATTTTCTGGAGTGGCATAGCTTGTAAATAGGTGTGAGATCAGGGGCAAATAGGGAGTGGCCGAATGGATGGTCGATATTGAATCCCTTGATCGTGCACCGTTCGTTGGACATTTGAAGGCCTTAGTGATGTCAGAATTTAGTGATCTTGAGCTCGTTGGATTCGTCTCGTCGAGCCGTTCGATTCGAGTACAAGTTCGTTAAAATCGGAGACCGTTTGGTAACTCAAATTGTGATTTGAACCTTCCAACAGTGCTTCGGGTCCTTGATTTTGATCCATTTGGGCTCGGATTGGGTTGAATTTGGTGTCGTTGGATCTGTATTTCTGAGACGCTCAGTTCGACTATAAGCTCGCTGAAATTGGTGTTCGGGCGCTTCCAGATTTAATTTTTGAAAATTTCCAACTCTATTTTTCCTCAAGATTCGTGCTAGATCAAGCATATTAATTGATAACGTATCAATAATATTAATAGTGCTAGAGGCTTTAAGATATTTAAACCCTTGCATTTTATATAGTGACATTGATTATTATTTATTATATAATTGATGTTTATTATTTATACATAATGATATGAAAATTTTTATGATTTTATTTATTTTTTATGTTGTTGTTTAATTTTTTAAAAAGTCTATCATCCTCAAATCTATGAAAGTATATTGTTACCTTCTTTTTTTCATTCTATTTTTTAGAAGGTATCATTCAACTTTTTATAATATCTTCTTCAATTAGCACCCTCAATTATAACTACTTTGAAATAATGCTTGCATATTTATAAAAGAAATATAAAACTACAATATATATTTTATATGCTCACTTCTCTAGATGTAATTAGAAACTAGGGTTAAAATCTCAAAATCTCAGAGAATATATCCCAAGTTGGCTATTGATATACATTATATTAATTAAAATGTTTAACAATTATGTGGTATTTCCTTTCTATAAGTTTTATTATGACTAATATTAAATTCTTTAAATATTTTTTTAGATGGATGTAATATGCTTTATATTTATATATTATACTCATGTAAAAGCACATCCAAAATCATTAAACTCAATCATTATTGTATTTTTAGAATATTCTAATGTAAATTTTTTACCATATTATCAATTTTGTTTTAATAATGTAGTTTTTATTGTTATTTTAAATCTTAATTTAGTTAAATTAGGAATATAATTGTTGTTACAATTACATGTAATGATAAATTTTATTTATTACATCTCTTTATAAAAAATAAATTAATTAAATAATATTTATAATATAATAATACTACTTAATTATTTAAATTTTATTAACGTGCATTTAATGCACGTGCAATTATACTAGTATATATATATGCAATCAACTGATGAACAAAGGGTGAAGTTCCTGAAAAGTTGATATATCCTTCATTTTTTATGGGACAAATTTGTAATTCTATTATCTTGATATAAATTATAGGAAGGTAAAATAATGAAAAATATCATGCAAATATTGAAATTAGAATATTTTTTTAATATAAATAAATCAAAATATTTTGATACAATATTTTTTTGTACTCTAAATTATTTAGAATATCCAAGTACATGTTGATCGAATCCAAATATATATATGGACTCCTTAATACGTTACGGCCTGTTAATGAAAGCCTAATTAACATGTCAGATTTTAGTGTGGGCTTGGTACAAGTGAAGGCCCAACCTTGCAACTCACGGTTCAACAAATAATTTATCAGCAACATCTTACAGCACTCTTTGTACTCTGTTTTTATTTATTTTTAAATGTTACAAATCTTTGATGTAGATAGATACTAATACTGACTTCAAATTATATATATATATATATATTTTTTTTTTAAATATGTTTTTGACCTCGATATGCTGAGTAAAATATTTCATTATCTTCTTCTAGCTATAAAAGAGATATTACATATATTGTGATACTTTTGTTGCTTATCATTTAATAAGAATTCACACGCCATAATAGCATAAATGCACATTATTGCCTATAGCAACAAATATGAGAGATTTTTTATGTGCGGTCATCGGAACATTCAGAAGTCAATCAGGACGCGCCATGTCATCTGATACACAGCAGTACATAATAACAATACACATCGTATTAGTGATGTGACGCGTTCTGATTGACCTCTAAACAGTATTTATTGTCCGCACGTAATAATTTCACCATAAATAGTGGAAGCTGATACGACTCGATTAACTAATAAGTCAGCTAAGTATAATTGCTTTCATATCTTTGCCTACAAACCCTTTTAAGTTACAACCCCTTGCTTGTGGTGACATATACCCCTACAACTGCATTCCACCATTGAAGTGCAATTTAAGCCAGGCCAACATGCTTCTGCATTAAAGCTTGGAGGCCCATTGGAAAGTGGGCCAACAAGAGAACTGCGTTAGCTTGCATGTAAAAATTACAAATCAACATTTTATTGGTTATACATAATCTTCACAAATAAAATAAGACTTAAGCTTAGTTGGGGACGATTTTTTTACTGTTTCTTAAAACAATTTTTTAATTTAAATTTTCAATTTTTAAATTAAAAAGCTGTTTTAAGAAACAGTAATAAAGCCGTCCCAAATGAAGCCTTACTGCTTCTTAAAGTAGGTTTTTAATAAAACTACTTTAGAAAATAATAAAAAAATCATCCCAAATGAAATCTTAAGCTTCATTTAAAATAATTTTATTATTATTCAATTTTTCAAACATCAGTTATAAATTTTATTTAACCACTGCCTTTCCTTGCTTTTAAAAAAAATCTTGTATTGAAAATTTGTCCTAAACAAAGCCATAATCTCAAGTCTTAAGGTATATTTGTAATATTTTTTTTTTATTGTCTTGTCTTTCAAACAACCGATGCATATTTATTTGACTACTAATTTTCAATTAATTTTTTTAAAAAAATTCTGCTGATGCATTTAACTTTTCATAATCATCTCTGCTAATATGATAATTATATAAATATATAATATCACAATAGCTTTCAAAAAATTTATTTTATTTACATTAGTAACCCCTATGAGTACATCCAAATGTTTCATAGGAGCAACAAAGGTCATTTTTTTAATCTATTGCCGATCATCATTTTATGGTTTCTTTGAAAAGCGCGTAATGAGGCTAAACATGATAATATTAAGATGGAAGCATCTTTAGTTATTAATAATATTAAAAGAAAGGTTTTACAGTTATATAATTATAATATTATTAATTTTAAATCCTTTTCTAGATGTAAGCACTTAGCTAGAATTTGTCGTATTAATGTTGACTGGGTGAATAGTGCTATGGAGGAAGCCTACTCATCCTGTTGTGAAATTAAATACTGACGGTATGGTGGGTTTGACGAAGGCTGGTGTGGGTGGTCTAATTCGGGATTGTAATGGAGACATGTTAGCTGCTTTTGCTGCTCCTATGAAACATTTGGATTTGCTGGTGGCTGAATTATATGCTCTTTTATGCGGCTTAGAGTTGTGTATTAAAACTGGGCATAATTGGGTGTGGATTGAAGTTGATTCTTTGTGGCTGGTTCAAATCTTTAGAGATGGTTCTTATGGAAATGCTCAATGTTTTTATATTATTAGGAAAATTAATTTGCTTTTGAATATTATGAAGTTTGAAATCTCTCATATTTTTAGGGAAGGAAATGGATGTGCTGATTGGTTAGCTAAGAAGGGAGCTAATCTTAATGTTTATGAGGAAGTGGATGTGCTGAATTTAGATATTGCTTTTAAAGGTTTGTTGATGACTGATAAATCTTCTCTACCCCACGTCAGGTATGGGTAATTACTGTTTTATTTATTTTGTAGTGGCTCCCTGTTTGTGGTTGTATATGCTCTTGTTGTTTGTGTTATGGTGGCAGATGATTTTGTTGTTTTGGGTTATGGCTGGTGGTTGCTGGTTTTGGAATTATTTCTGTCTGTCTTTGTTGGTTGTTCCCGGTTCCTGTGTTACTGTTAGTTGTTGTTTTGTTGTTATTATTATGGACATTTACAGGGATATCTTGCCCTTTTGGTGGATTAAGCTCTATTTTTGGATTATCGTTACTCTCTTTGGTTTGACTGCTGCGCACTTTTTGATGGTTGGTGGATGTTTTTGGCGGAGGTTTGGGCACTTCACTGTGCTCTTTAATTTGGCTGAGTTCTATCCTGCAGTTGCTGCTGCGGGGTATGATTTTGAATGCTCTTGTTTCTTGTATGAGGGGATTTTTATTGGAAACGTCTTTGATTCGTTTGTTCCCTCGGGTTATTTGCATTGGAATGGTGGTTTTGGTAAGATTATTTTTGCTCGCCTTTTTATGTTGGGGGAGGTGGTGTTGTCGTGCTATGCTGCGGCTAATATTTGGGAGAGTTGGTACCAATGGACTTATCTTGGTTGTTTGGGGAATACTGATGTTAAATTATATGATTATTATGCTATTTTCGTGATATATACCTGCAGGATGTTATTCACTTGTTATGGCAAATTATGCTCTGACTGCAAGGTATGGTTATTTTGGAATTTCGCAAATTTTGGTTGTTGTTATTGGTTTTTTTTTGTAGGAAGACTGAACGGAATGTAATCACAGACCGAATTTAATTTTGAATTATTTTTGTAATTGTAGGAAAAGGAACCATCGGCTCATAGGTTTTTATTTCTCTTTTATGTGTAGCTCTTCCGAGCAGTAGTGAGCTGAAGGTTCCTTCTAAGGACTTTGTAACCGTTTTTTTGAATATTAACGCGTAGGCCCCATGAGTGAGTTTTAACAAAAAAAAAAAAAAAAATGTACTCATTTCAGACCTGTAAAAAGTAAACCAATTATGTAAGAGAAATTTGGTAATTTTTTGTTTCGCTTCTTCTAACACTTCTATGAGAGTTTATTCATGATGGTATTTCTTTCTATTTTAGTTATTATATATGTGAAGTAGTAACTGCAAGCTCGTTCTTATTTGTTATAATTTTTTGTTTCGTTCATTCGTTGCTAACACTTCTATGAGAGTTTATTCAATGGCCATGCTGACTTTCTCTTGCAAGGAGGGACCCATTAATTGAGAAATTATTGTATACGCAATCCGAACGTGTTCGGATGTGCGTACACACAGGTTATTTTGTTACATATTTTTTGATACATAATATTTTCTATGTATTTTTTTTTTGCGTATTTTTTATGTATTTAGTGAGTATTAATTATTTGCAACTTATTTTGCCACAAAAAAATTATGTATCAAAAAATACGCAACAAAATAAGCAGTGTGTACGCACATCCGAACACGTTCGGATTGCGTACATAATAATATCTCCCCATTAATAGAGCTACAAAATCAAGGTGATCAATTTAATTAGTAGATCACAAGTCAACTCTCTTTTATAGTTATTGAGTGAAAAGCTATGTAGTTTATTTTTATCTATTGGTTGGAAACTATAGCTACGAATGAAAAGATATTTGATTTGAGTTTTGTGTATGTGATGTATGTGTGAACTTGCCTTAACTGACCACCTAAATATCTATTAAAAAAAGTTACAAATGCACGTGGTATTTCTTTACCTCCTCCAAATAGAGCACATTTCAAAATATCAAATGCTCATGTAAAGAATAGTTTTATTGATAATAATATTAGACCCAAAATGATCTTCCCATGGACTCTTTTTTTTTTTTGGGAGAAAACCAAATAAAGGGCCCGCGCATTAATATGACAACAAATTACAAGTTCTTAATGGGATAAAAAATTCACTACTGTTCAAAGATCTACATCCAAAAAGTAAAAAACATACCTTGATAATCATTGGTCCCTATCTACTTACATAAATGAAAAGTAGAAAAATAGATGAAAGTAGGCAAGGAGCAAAACCCAAAATGATAGCCATCAAATGAGATAAGCAATAAGCACAAACGAAGATCAATACGATGATATGGAGCTGAAAAAGTCGAACCGAGCTTACTTCACCAAGACGATTAACCAACAAATAACAACAGCTAAAAACCCCACACCAACAACAGAAGCAAAACAACTAGAACAAACACACCAGTCGAAGTAGGAAAAAAATAGCAAGGAAAACAAAGGAAAAAAAATATCAGTCAAATAAATCAAATAGAGGATCACAGCTAGTGGAGATGGACCAAAAACAAAAGGAGAACCTGAGAATAACCTCAACTAAACAAAACATACCAAAAGAAGAGCAAAAATCAATTGAAATGATATTAACTTATCATAATAATAACCATTGCCCCGTAACAGAGAAGACCCACAAAGTGAACAAACAATAGCTGAAAAAGAAAGGAACAAAACACCAACAACAAGGCACTAAAAGAGGATCATAACCTCTAGAGAGGGCCCAAAAAAAGGAGCACCCGAGAAGAACCTCAATTCATCAAACCGGACAAAAAAACAACTGAAATGAAAAAAGCTCACTACCGCCACAACAACAAAATCTTTCAAACAACAACACCCATCAGACAAGGAACCACTAGGAGCTGAAAAGACGACCCAACATCAAAATCAAGAAATATAAGGCAGACTTTGAGCATCAAGCAAGAAAGGAGGAACATTAGACATCCAAAAGGAGCCAAAATCATTCCTTAAAGCACCTTAACCAACCAAACCGCACAGGTGCTAGAAATATCATAATATAGCAAGTTTGAAAACAAATTTTCCTAACATCTTAATTTTATGGAAATGTAAAAGTATTTGGGATTTAAACACTTAATATCATTGATCAACGAGATTATTCCCCAAGGTATTACAGTGATCACAAAACAGCAGGAAACTAATTGAAAATAACTTTTTGCATATATCCAAAATTTTTAGGACCTAATCAAATGGAATTGAGATAATGTTTAGTAATATCAAGCTCAACTAGAACTCTAGCAAAAAAAGGCCTAGAAGCAACCGAAGCAACCGCTGTAGCATTATCAACTTGTAAAAGATGACCAAACAGGCTACCCAATCGATATAATATCCTCAGAGAACTGAAACGGGGTTAAAGTTTAGGGAATGAACTCCATATAGGAACTATATGTGATTCCACATAAATGTCAACTAGAGAAGATCATTTATAATTTTTCATATAACATTAACAAACATAATAAACACGATGCCCAAAAATATGGCTATAATCTAGATCATTCTCAAGTTTGATAAGAATGGCGAGGATCAAGAAGAGTAGCATAAAACTCCCATTGAGCTTAGGATTAAAGAAAATTTGATGAATTAAATCCAATTTAGATCTATGCAAAGTAAACTTGCCAACTAGAGCAAACTGAAAAAGTGCCGCTAGGGAAAGAACTTCCTCATCAGAGATCCCCAAAACTGACATCCCACAATGAGTGGTAGGCTTGAGATCTGAGGAGGAAGTAGAAGAACCATAAATCACATTTTTGTAAGAACAAAATTTATTAGCAATTTTGGGACATCCCGAATCTTAAAGAGTAGAGCGATTGGCTGCAAAACTACCAGGGGAACTCCTAAAAGCGGAGTAGACCTCAAGAAAACCAAAATAAATAAATAAATAAGAGGCTAACTCGAAGAGAACAAAAAAGGAATGGCCGTCAATCAGAAGGTAGGTAGAGCGATCTGGCAAGCAAATAAACGAAATGAAGTGAACCCCATGGACTCTTTCTATTTCAAGGAATCTTCCTTAAATCAATAAGGTCAAGGAAAAAGAAGCGTTAGGAGAACGCTCCAAATTTCACTAGAGCATTGGCAAGCTTCTTAGAAAGTAGTGATTGACATAGTTCCTTCTTTAATTGAAGCTGAGTCTTAAGCTTCGTTTGGGGCGGCTTTCATACTTCTTCTTAAAGTAAATTTTTAGTACAAAATTTTTAATTTTGGTATTTGAAAACTGCTTTAAGAAGCAATAAAAAAAACTATCTCAAACAAAGCCTTAGACCCAACTTTAGGAATGCTTTCTAACTGTTTTATAAAACTATTATAGAGAAATTAGCTTTTTTAAAGTTGTTGTAGAATATAATTGTAGTACAACAAATTTATTAAAGTGACGAAAAAACAAAGGCCAAACAAATCTTAAAGTTGTGATATGAAAAAAAAAGCAACAAAAAAGCTAAAGTTTGCTACTTATCAATTAAATTAAAATTTTTTAACAAATTTTTTATTATATCTAAAAGACCGTCTTTAGACATTTGTTTTGGTTTTTAATGTTTATAACCACACTCTACAAAAATTAATTGATTATTGCTAGCATAATAATTTTAAGAAAATTGTTACACCTCTTACTAAATAATAAATAAATTAATAAAGCTATGAGTTAAAATTAGTTATAATCCAATCTTATAGAAGTGATAGCTCAAAACTAAAATTAAGTACGCTAAAAGAGATCTTAATCAATCTTAAGAACATAAGACAACATCTGAATTTGTCATATTTTTTAAAAACATTTGATCAGTTTAAATTTCCATTTGCCTTTTTTAAAGCAAAATGATTAAATTTTCATGACTAAAACACAAATAAAAAGGAGGGAACCTTACCCTAAAAAAAAAGAAACAAAATAGTAAATGATAACAACATTAAGACATTAAAAAGAAAAATAAAGCCCTTACCTCACAAAAATGAAACAAATTGAAGTCAATTTTCCAAAATAAGTGAGTATTTGTAGAACTTAACAAAAATTTTAATTAATAGAAAATATATTTGATTTAATAAAAAAGATGGATTAGTAGCAAAAAATTAGCCATTAGCCTAGTTAATCATGCCCCTCTCACACCTTAGGTTTGGAAGACCGTACAATACCCTGACAATACAGGACACGATAAAAGAATATAAATATTTGTTTTGTACTCGCAAAAGAAAAAAGTGCATAAGTCAATTATATAAAAAAAAAAACAAAGAAAATGAAATCAAATATTCACTACATTAATAAAAATTCAAATTATTACATCAAGAACAATATGGCTACTAAAAGCCAAACAAGTATGAAAGAAATATCAACATGCATGAAAGGAAACTACCCAACTCATAATAGCAAAACATAAAAGGAATGATTACAAACATAACATTTATTGCATTTAATAAGAGCACCTACATGAAAATACAAAAATTGATATACAAGAGTTTATGTAGTAATAAATAATGAATGATCTATTTATCATTTATGAATCTTACTAGTTAATTATGGGCATAAGCGTTAAATAAAAGATTTTACAATGATAAGGCTGATGACATACTATCCAAAGGTCTAGCACAAGAAAGAAGAAAAACAATCCTAACAAATAAGGGTGCATTTATCCCTTAATAAATAATAACTACTTACTTTTAGACGTGCGACTCAAAACTCTAATCTTGTGAGATATTCAACAGACATAACTCCAAGGGAAATGACTTGAAAGTTCTATAAGGAGTAGAACCAAAGATTTATAAGCACATACTTCGGAATATAATGGTGAATATCCTAACAAATATTTAGTCGCACAAAAAAAAAAAAATTATAAATTAATGCAGTCTATTTTATGACCTACCAAGGCACCCTATGAAATTCAAAACTAAAAGAAAGCTCTATAAATAATTTTGGATTAATAATACATCTAAGAGATAGAATAATATAGCTTTTGATCAAATCAAACATAAAACGTACGTAAGACCTCTTCCAAAAATAAGTTAAAATTCATCATAACAATATATCAAGGCAACATCAAAACAAATCTAACAAAAATATTACACAAGATAGCATCTACTTCTATATCTTGGGAATAAAGAGGAAGAAAGGAGGAAGGAGAGGAGAAAAAGGAAAGTTTGAACTCACTATTGAAAGAAGTGTTTGCTATAAGCAGTTGACGATAGGAGAGGAAGAAGAAAAGAAACAAGGGTTTGCTGGCTACGAGAGGGAGGATAGGGAGATTTGATGGCTGTTGTTTGAGAGAAAGGAACAAAGAGAAAGAATAAGTGAGAGATTGAATGGCTGCTGCAGACGAAGAGGTGGGGGGCGGGGAATTCGATGCCCTAGGCTTCCTATTTGATTTAAATAGCGAGGGAAAGTCGGCGAGGTGGGAATTCTATAATGTGACAAAATCACTAAATTTCCACGTTTGGTTCGGAAAATCACGACTGGGGAGGCCGCTCAGCCCATATAAGCATGAAAGCGCAAAGGTTTACTCGGCAATTCGATTAATTAAAATCTCACAAAGAGAGGAGCAGCTCGCGGGTTCTACATGTGATTTATGATCTAGGCAAAGGGAGGATAACGTGCGTACCACAATTAAATATGCATGATTCGTTCATATTAGGTGACTATACTACTTGGTATAGTTTCAACTATTAGAACCCTATCCTCGAAGAATAAGGTCATAGGTTAGATCCTTAGTCGTCATATTATATATTGCTCATTCACTAAAAAAAATTTAAGCTTGAATTTCCACTTGGCTCTTAATTTAAGGATTTTTTTTATCGTTGAATGACTTTTCTTAAAGTTTTATTCCTAAATTCATGTCCTTTTATAAAATTTATGAGATAAGTTCCGATACATCTTTAAACAAAAAGATGAAGTAACATCCAGAACTTTAGTAGGAAGTGGTTTATCAAACAATGAGGCCAAAGTAAACAAAAAAAATTCATCATAATGGGACCTAAGGTTAAGGAAAATATAAAAAAAGTAAAGTGATGTGATATTCAATGATGAAATATGAACAAGGAGACCATTTTCTGATCCTCAAAAAATCTTTTTACTATATTCAACAACCAAGATAATAACACAACTAAATAATCTTGCACTGTATTAAATCTCATGTAGTCATTCTTAAAGCCCTGTTTTCTACTCATTTACTTTCTATTCAGAATTTTGACAAGGTGCTCTATACGCTTGAGGGTTTTGGGATTAAGCTGGAAGAGGTTCATTCCTCTTCGGTGAACAGAATTTCTTACTGGCTGAAACCTCAAGTTAATTTTTTTAAACTAAATTTTGACAGTGTTATGGAGGGGAATACCTGGTGTGTTGGTGGTGTAATTAGAGATTACAATGATGCTTATGTCTTGGGGTTTGCTGGTAAAACCAATGAAACTGATAAGATTAGGGGGCTTTTAATGGCTGTTCTTCATGGGTTATCCCTTTGTGCTGGGTTGGATATCCAGAATATTATTCTGGAAAGTAAAATTTATGTTGATCTTAATTCATTGCTGGATTTGGATGGCAGCAATTGCTTCTATTCTCTATTTTATATTCGACTGATCTTTGTGTTCTGGGAGGTGTATGCCTGATGTTCTTTGTTTTTCTGTCTCTGTTTTTTGTTTTTGATAATTACGGCTGGCTGGGTATTTGGTAGTGGTTCCAGGTTGTGTCTTCTTTTCCATTTCTCTGTTTGGGTTGGTTGTTCCTGTGAGGGTGGCAATTTGCTGTGTTGCTCTTGATGGGGTAACCCGTGGGGGGGTTATCCATTTTTGCTCTCTCTTTCTCCTTTTTGCTCTGGTTTTATTGCAGGCATTGTGTTCTTTTGCTGGGTACTTTGGATTGCTGGGAGTATTTGAAGCTTAATGAGAAGGATTTAAACCAGATATATTCTTTTATTTGCAGTTCTATTTGTTACATTTTGATTGTTTTTAGTTTCCTTTTTTATACGGTGCTTCTTGTTTATTTTTGGTGGCTGTAGGAGGTGGGTTTCAGGTTGAAAATTCTGGTGGATTCCTGCTGCTGGGAGTTTTTTTGGTTGTTTTTTGCGTTCTCCCATTTTTTGGGTGCTTATTCTTAAGCACCGTAGTATGTTACTAGGTTGCATTGTATCGGTTGACTGTTTTCGCTCTTTTGCGCCGCTCTGGCGATTAGGGCATCCCCGGAGAGATCGCGCTCGTTCGCTGGCGATTTGCTCTTCCTCCTCTTCGATCTTGTGAGTTTGTTAGTTTATTTGAGTTTTGTAGCTCCTCTGGTTTTGTTGGTGCCCTTTTGGGCGTTTGTGCCATGGCGATGGCTCCTCCAGCCAATCCTTGGGGGAAATCTGCGATGGACCAATCCGTGACAAAGAAGAAAGGTTTTTTTAACCTAGATGAGGAGGGATCTGGTACTCCTGCTAGATCTAGATCGTTTAAAGAAGTTCTTTCAGGAGCTGCCGAATCAGGTGATATTTTTCCGAATATTCAACAATCTGTCGTTAATGGTGTTCCTGCTGTTTTACTTTCGGATGAGGAAGTGCTGAAACTTGCTTCTCCTTTCCAATTTACTTTGGTTGGCAAATTTGGTTTGCGACGTCCTAACCTGGATGCGATTCGAAATTTTTTCTCGTCTCTTAAGCTCTCTGGTTTCTATTATGTTGGTTTGTTAGATGCTAGACATGTTGCTATTCAATTATCTAATGATTTAGATTATAGTAGAATCTTTGCTAGACGCTCTTACTTCATCTTAAATTGTCAAATGAGAGTTCTGAAGTGGACTCCTTTTTTTGATATAAAAGAAGAATCTCCAATTGTGCCCATTTGGATTTCTTTCCCAAATCTTCGCCTGCATTTTTTCAATTCGAAAGTTCTACATGCTTTGGGTTCTATCTTCGGTAGACCTTTGCAAACGGATCAGGCTACGGCATCTAGAACCCGTCCGTCGGTCGCAAGAGTGCTGGTTGAAGTGGATATTTCAAAAAAGCATTCGAAAGAAGTTTGGGTAGGTTCTAAAGCCTATGGTTATTTACAAAAAGCGGAATTTGAAAAAGTTCCTGAATTTTGCAACCATTGTAAAATGCATGGTCATGGCCTTACGGATTGTTTTAAACTGCATCCGGAATTAAAAAGAGTTTCTGAAAATGTTGGCGGGAGGTTGGCTCAGACAGAGATTAACCAAGTGCCTATCGAGAAACCAAATGAAAATGATAATATTACTCAGGAAGAACCGCTGCCGCCTATGTCTAAAGATAGTCTGGAGGGTGCTGAAACATCAGCTGATAGGGAGAAGTTGGATCCTATGAAGATTCAGAATAGTCCTGATCCGGCTGTTAATACTTCAGATGTTAATATGATGCTTAAAAACTCTAATGAGAATGATGCTGATCCTAAACTTTTTATTCTTGTTGATGACATTTTAAACGAATCGCCTGTTATTTCTAACTCTGTGGTTATTGAGAATGCCTTGATATCAAAACAGGTTAACAGGGACTCTTTGGTTGAGAATGATGAGGATGCTGTGAGGGACTCGTATGAGGAAGGTGAAGTTATTACTAATAGTAATGTTGTTGATACTTCTAAAATGAAACAAGGTATGGCTTTATCGTATCAGACTTCTAAATATCTTGAAATGGGTGAAAAGAATACTAGTAGTATGAATGGTAAAGGTAAAAGTAAAAATAAAAAGAGCTGTCCAGCTACTCCGAGATCCACTAGAGCTCAAATTTCTTCAAAAGCTGGTAATGATTAAAGCCCTGATGTGGAATGTTAGGGGGATTGGCTGTAAGGTTTCAAAATTACGTGTGAAGAACCTCTGTAGGTTGTATAATATTCAACTCCTGGTTTTAATTGAGCCTCTTATTAATGCTGATAGAATTTCAGATACTTCTAATTTTTTGGGCTTTCATATGCATTTTGCGAATATTTCTAACAAAATCTGGATTATGTGGAAGAATAATATATTTTTAGATATTGTGGTTGACTTGAACCAAGTTGTGCATTGTAATGTTAATGTCGGTAACTTTAACTGTTTTGCATCCTTTGTTTATGCTGCTTGTAATCGAATTGATCGTATTAATCTATGGGATCAAATTGTGAATTTTGGTATTAACATCAATGGTCCGTGGTGTATTGGAGGTGATTTTAACATCATTTCGAACGCCAGTGAAAGAAGTGGTGGGTGTAGGCCTAATATTAAAGCTATGGAAGAATTTAATGCGATGATTAATGAATGTAACCTTCAAGATATTGGTTTCCTTGGTAGCCCTTTTACTTGGAATAGAGGTTCTTTATGTCAAAGGTTAGATAGATTTTTGTTTAATAATGATTGGTTAGCTAAATTTTCTGGTACTAATGTTGAACATCTTAGTAGAACGATGTCTGACCATGCTCCTTTACTTTTAAATGTTAATGTCATTAACCATAATGGCACTTTTGCTTTTAGATTCCTGAACATGTGGCTTCTGCATGATAACTTTAAAGATGTTATTACTTGCAATTGGAATGCTCCTGTTTTTCCGGATAACAACATTGCGGGTATGATGAGGCTTTGGGCTAAATTGTCTAGACTTAAACATTGTTTAAGATATTGGAATAAAAACGTTTTTAAAAATATTTTTTCGAATATCATGGAAGCTGAGTCTAAAGTGGTGGAGTTAGATAGGATCTACATTGACTCTCCGAATGAGGAAAACAGTTTTAATTTAAATCTTGCTAAGAATAGATTATGTATTCTGCAAAGTCAAGAAGAAGATTATTGGAAACAAAAGGCTAAGGCTAAGTTTGTTATTGAGGGGGACAGAAACACCAAATTTTTTCATGCTATGGCTAATAAAAATAAAACTAAAAGTCAAATCCATAGAATTGTGGAAAATGATGGGTCTCTTTTGGATTCTGATGAGTTAATTTGTAAGTCGGGGGTTAATTTTTTTATTAATATGTTTAAATGCAATGGGAATATTCTCCCTATTGTTAATCCTGAGTTGATTCCTAAACTGATTAATAATGATGATAATTATTTGCTTTGCCATATGCCAAATGAGACTGAAATTTTTAATGTTTTGACAGATATGAATGGAGATGCTACTGCAGGTCCTGATGGTTTCACTACCAAGTTTTTCCAAAAATCTTGGGAGATAGTGAAAGGTGATGTCATTAATGCGGTGCAAGATTTTTTTGGAGGTAACCCGTATCCTAAATTTTTTTCTTCTACTAATATTGTTCTTATTCCTAAGAAAGAGGGGGCTGATGTTTGGACGGATTTTAGACCTATTAGCCTTTGTACCTTTTTGAATAAATTAATTTCTAAAATCATTGCTAGTAGACTTTCCAATTTACTGCCGAGAATTATATCGTTAAATCAAACTGGTTTTGTTAAGGGTAGATGCATAAGTGACAATGTCCTCCTTGCTCAGGAGCTTGCGCATGATATTAACACTAAGGTTTCTGGTGGCAATATTATTTATAAACTTGACATCACTAAAGCGTATGACAATTTGAATTGGAAGTTTTTATATAAAGTTATGGATTTGTTTGGTTTTAGTCAAGATTTTATCCTTTTGATTAAAAATAGTATCGAGAACTGCTTCTTTTCTGTTATTATTAATGGTAAAAATCATGGGTTTTTCAAGTCTTATAAAGGTCTCAGGCAAGGGGATACTATTTCTCCTCATCTTTTTATAATAGCTATGGAGTATCTGTCCAGAGGTTTAGAAGATCTTTATGCTAAAAATGTGAGTTTGTATTTTAGAACGATTAAAGGTTTTCCTATTTCGCATTTAAGCTTTGCGGATGATTTTATTCTCTTTGCTAATGGCTCCATTAAGAACGTGAAAATTTTAATGAAATTTTTGTTTAAGTTTAAAGATTATAGTGGTCTTGCCTTTAGCAAAGATAAATGCAACTTTATTGTTGGTAAGTCTATTAATCAAAATAGGATTCAAGCTATTCAAAGAGTTTGTGGGTTCCGAGCTAAAAATCTGCCTATCAAATATTTGGGTACGCCGATTTATAAAGGTAAAAAGAAAAATTTCCTTTTTGAAGATATTTTTACTATTATTGAAAAGAACCTTAATAATTGGTCTTCGAGTTTTCTTTCTTTTGGTGGTCGATCAGTCCTTATCAAGTCGGTTTTGAATTCTATTCTGATTTATTTGTTTAATACCTTAATGCCGTCTATTACTATTTGCACTAGAATGGAGAGAATGATAAACAAATTTTTTTGGGGATCGAAAAGTAATTCTAAGGCTATTCATTGGGCTTCTTGGCAAAAAATTTGTGGGAAATTAGATGAAGGGGGGCTGGGGTGTAAGAATTTTAACGATATGGCTATTGCTTTCTCTCACAAATTATGGTTTTCTTTTAGATCGAATAGTACTTTATGGGCCCGTTATATGAATGAGAAATACTGTAATAATACTCACCCTGTCATGTGCTTTGCTAAAAATTCTGACTCTCCTACGTGGAAAAGGTTGTGTAACATCAAGTGGGAAGCTGAAAAATTTGTGAATTGGGGGTTGGGAAAGGGTGATATTTTCTTTTGGCAGGATAATTGGCTGGGTGTTTCATCTATTGATGATTATTTAAACTCTCATACTGTAGAAAGGATTAAAGTCGCTTCTTTTTTTAGGGAGAATGTTTGGGATGTGGATAAATTGAAAATGTTTTTGCCCACTTGTTTAGTTAACACTATAAGGGATATCCCCCTGAACATTAACTGTAATGATAGAATCATGTTCTCGGATTCTTCAAATGGTAAATTTCAATTGAGTAAAACTTGGGAGAAATTTAGGAATGTTGGGGATAAATCCCATATTTTTGCGGCTATTTGGCATAGTTCTTTCCCTATATCGTATTCTACTTTTGTTTGGCGTTGCATTAAAGGTTTTTTGCCGATTGATAACGTTTTGCAGAAAAAAGGTATTGTTCTTGCTTCTAAATGCTTCTGCTGTTCCTCTAATGATGATATTGATCACCTGTTTTGCAATGGGAGGGTGGCTAAGCAGGTTTGGTTGTATTTTAATGCTTTAACGGGTAAGAATCTCTCCATTTATCATGACTATTTAAAAGATATGTTGAATAGTTGGCTTATACCTGTTAAAGGGCATTTATTCAACCTTCTTCCTGTTCTTATTTTATGGTATACTTGGGAAGCGAGGAATAAGGCGAAACATGAGAATATTAAGATGGAGGCTTCTAATATCATTAATAATGTGAAAAGAAAGGTTTTACAACTGTATAATTATAAAATTATCTCTTGTAAGACCTTTGCCAAGTGTAAAGATCTTGCGGTCAAGTTTGGTATTAATCTGCATATGCTTTCCTCGAATAATTCTGACTCTTTTGTTTACTGGATGAAACCTAAACCCCCGTATGTGAAATTAAATACGGATGGTTCGGTTGCCATTAATATGTCTGGCGCGGGGGGTTTAATCAGAGATTATCTTGGTAATATTATGGCTGCCTTTGCTTCTCCTTTAAACGTTAGGGAGGCCATTTTCGCTGAACTTATTGCCCTCTTGCTGGGTCTGGAAATGAGTTTAAGAATTGGCATGAAATGGATTTGGATTGAAGTGGATTCTTTAAACCTGATGCATATTTTAAATCAGGATTGTCAGGGTAATGCTCAGTATTTTTATATTATTAGAAAAATTAAGTATTTGATGCAGTTGATGAATTGTTATATTACGCATATTTTACGAGATGGTAATGGCTGTGCGGATTGGCTTGCAAAGAAGGGCTCGTCTCTATGTATTTATGAGGAATTGGATATTCAAAATTTAGATCCTCTCTTGGTTAATTTGCTGTTACTGGACAATGTGAATTCGTTTAACGGTAGTAATGGGTGATGTTTGTGGTTCTGGGTGTTTTGGGTGTGTTGTGTTGTTTTTCTGGGTCTTACTTCCGTCGCTGTATGCCTGGGCCTGCTGGGAGAATTTGAATTGTTTTTGGGGGTTGTGGTGGATTTTGCTGCTGCGTTGGAAGTTTTGCGGTTGTTTCTCTATTTGGAGCCTGTATGGGTCCTTTTTCGCTGCTGTTTGGGGTTTCTGTGGTGAGGAATCGGTTGGTGATATGGTTTTTATGAATAATTTTGGTTATTATACTGGGGCTGATGGTAAGGGTGTTGGTTGGCTGATGCTGGAAGGTATGTTGGTTAATTATTGCGATGTTGTTTTCAGAGCCTTGTGCCATTGCTGTTGGCAGTATGTGGTTGATGTGGTGTGGTTTGGGTTTTTTCTTTTTTGGCGGTGGATTTTTTGGGTGTTATATGGTATACGTGATCTAATTTTGTTCTTCAAGTTTATTGGCAGGTACTCTTACAAGTGGAGCAAAATTTGAAAAAAGGTATGCTATTTCTCTCTTTTTTTGGTCATTTTCCTTTATAGTACATTTTTTGGCAGGAGAATGGTGCTGAAAGCAATCAAGATTTTTTGGATTCTCCTTTTTTGGGTGCTATTGCTGAATAGCCCGACTTCATTATGTTCTTTTTGTAATCGTAGTGTAAGGATCCGCCGGCTCGTAGGACTTTTATTTTCTTTTTGGATTGTAGCTCTTTTGAGCAATAGAGAGCTAGTGGAACCTTTTAAGGACTTTGTAACCGTTGTTTTAAATTAACACGTAAGCCCCATGAGTGGGTTTTAACCAAAAAAAAAAAAAAAAAAAAAAGGTTGCATTGTATTGTTTATTAGGTGGGAAACTCAAACTCCTAGGTTTCTTTTTATCTTTTTGGATTGTAACTCTTCGAGCGGTAGTGAGATTGAGTTTCCCATAAGGACTTTGTAATTTTGCCCTTATATTAACACGTAGGCCCCTTTGTAGGGTTTCCCCCTTAAAAAAAAAAATGTAGCCATTCTTAAGATTAAGAAGAAAAATAAAGATCTCATCCAATATTGCAACAACTCTTTAAAGCATTTCTTAATATTTAAAAAGTAGGCCTTGTGCAAAATAATTTACCAATAAGAAAAATATTATAGGGACCTATTAATTATCTAAAATGCTATTTCATAACATCAACTAGGATGACTCTGATGAAAGGAGAATCCATGATATATAGGATATCATTCTGAAATAATGTATAGGTTGAGGCCTTTTTACCTAGATGATAGGAGATATGAAGCTAACCCAGTGGCCATCATAGAAGCATGATTACTTAAAAGGAGAAGAAATAAAACAAGCAATTAAGAATAGATAGATCCTAAATAATGGAGACTAGAAGCCAAACCCATATGGGTATATGACAAAAGGCTATATGAAGAAGACATCACAATAAGAATCAGTGGCGGATCCAGCTTCTTCTTTTAGGGTGGGCAAAAAAAAAATTTTTGTGAGGGATGGGCAAATATGCTTATGATTGATAAAAGTAGGGCAAAAAAATTTTTTGAGGGGGGGCAAAATGCCCAAAATATCCAAAATATTTCAAATTCTCCCCTCTAAATATTTAAAAAAAAAATTTTGAGGGTGGGCATTTGCCCACCCTAAGCTATGGGTGGATCCGCCCATGATAAGAATGATAGTTGGTAGGGCTCTTATTTCTGATGAGCTTTTAGGAATGACCTCAAAAGAAGTGCCACAATTGATATAATAGGCTCTAGAGGATGAATAAGCAAGGCAAATAATTTAATAGTTGGATTTTAGAAACCAAATGAAGTCCAACACCCAAACAAGTGAAACAATCTCGAGTGAAAAACTTCAACAATTTATCTCAGCAACTACTACAAAAAAAAATCGCAGAATGAAATAGTGTCCACATGGATCAAAAGGAAAACTTCAAGTTGCCCAAAGGCCAAGAGAGAGCATAGGATGCCTGTCTTGAACCTGGCAAGGCTCAAGAGCTAGTTCATTTCATAATATCGAATGCATTTAACATATCAACATATTTGTTTAATCAATACATACCTCATGCATCTTAGCTGGGCAATACTTTGTGAATGTACAAGCAAGCTGCAGGTGTGCCTTGCAGACTCATCACTGGAGCAGCAGCTTTCAAAAAAGAAAGCCATTTTGACCAAATATTCTTTGCTTGAGCTCCTCAGACTCAACATGTTATAATTACTGTACGTGTTATATATATATGATCTAAAACAAATGATTGTATTTGCAGAAACTGCTAACAACGAAAAAGAATAAAAAAAAACTCATCACATTGAAAGGTTAGGACAGCCAGCGGCCCAGCTATAAGATTTTATTGAAAATACCTGAAATATTTATATGGAGATCGGACAACTTCGATTGCTGCTGACGGCTATATTATATATATATATATATATATATATATATATATATATATATGGAGTTTCTTGTGCTCAGGTTTATTTGGAGGCTTCCACGTACGACTTGTGCTCTTTTGTTGTGATTTCGTATGAGATAGCAGGCAGGAGATTACAGCATTGAAACCTGCAATGTAGCATCATCATGCGTGCGAGAGGTTCCCTCGGTCTTCTTTTTTATTTATGTCAGTACAGTTCTCTTATTTTATACACTATGACTGTGATTTTGTTTTAATGGATCGAGATGGATGACGTCATATTTATGACATAAATGATTTTTTTTTCTTCTGTGGCATAAATAATATATTTACTAGTTTCCGAAAATGCCTTGCATCCTAATATCCTATGACTTTTATACAAGTAGAATAATTTTAAGATATTTTTATAATATGAAATTCTAACTAGATGATCATATTCATTATGTTGGCCAACTTTTTTTTTTTTTTTTTTAATTTAAAACCCCCACAGGGGCCTACGTGTTAATATCAAAACAGAGATTACAAAGTCCTTAAAAGGATTCACTAGCTCACTAATGCTCGAAAGAGCTACAATAAAAAAGTAAAACAAAAATACCTACGAGCCAGTGATTCCTTATCCTAAGAGTACAAGAAAAATAGAAAATACTATAAGGGCTGTGAGCAAACAGCACCCAAAAAAGGAAGATCTGCATATCAACGTTCAGATCAAAATTCCTGCAAAATAGACAGAGGAAAAAGGAAAGCAAAAAGAGAACCCAAAAAAGAAGTACCTTGATCGCAGAGAAAATCATGAATTCCAAAATATAGTGCAACCTGCAAGGTTCTCTCCAAAAAACAAAATTAGTGAAACAAAAATGCACAAGTATGATGTACACAATCTTACAACGATAGTCAGAGATCATAACATCAGAATTGGAATACTCAATGCAGAAAATACTATAAGTTTTCTGCTTCCAGCAATTCATCCAAATAAAACTAGAAGCCAAAGAAACCTTCACCATACAATTCTGGGTATCAAAAGTAACCTTCCAGTTGTAGACGATAAGGTAATGCTTAATAACCTTCACCATACAGTTAAGCAACTTAAGGATCATCCAGTCATACACAATACTAACGGTAGAAGCAGCAGAAAATAAAATAGAATTGGAGAGATCACTGACTTGAACAGAAACAGAAAAGATATATCTCCGAATAACCCAGCCGGTTATGTAAAACAAAAAATTAATCCTTTCTAACATAAGGTAAACCCGATTTGTCTAAATTGATCATACCTTGTAACAACGGATGCAAACATCTAGGATTTAACTCTTCATAGTTAGTAATATTGCAACCTCTTTTAGCAAGCCAATCGGCACACATATTCGCTTCACGATAAATATGAGAAATACTATAAGAAATATTGGCAAGATGAAGTTTAATATTTCTGACCAGATAAAAATGGTTTGGATTGCCTGGAAAAATATTGTTAATAATTTGAATAACAAGCATGGCTGTTTTGATTAAAAAAATATGTTTATTTATTTAAGTATATATATATAGTTTTCGAAAATATATTAATTTTCTTTGGGAATGTTAAATTTTGGAATTTTGAAATTGGACACTCTATTATGAACAATATATCGCCTCGAAAGACGAACATATCGTTCCCTAATGGGTTCGAATTTCAAAGTTTTAAATTTCCCCAAAGATAATTAATTAAGGGTTTTGAAAAAGTTAATTTTGAAAATCAATTCTGGGTTTCTAAATCTCCTACGAGCGCAAGCCCTCGTAGTTAATTACATCGTAAGAAATCGGAAATTCCTACGAAAACTCTCGATTAAAATAGCGGTGTAAATTTCATTTAGATTTTCAAAGATCGATATCAAAGGAGAAAAAGTATAGGAATTTTCAATAGGGATTGGTTCAAATTTGAGCAGTTATTTTCAAAGTCAATGGAAGAGGAGTAGGGAGTGTTTTTAAGATTCTGAATTACTTCAGAAAACACTCCAACTAATTCTAATTGTTAGGCTTGTATTTCATTGAAAGTGATTTAATGTTTAAGTGATCAATTTTATTAGAAATTTGGGATTCGATTCCCGGAGGTTGAGGTCTTATAGCCCGAGCCAGCCTCAGAACCTAAGTCTAAATTGGGTACTAAAAAGTGACCCGAACCTAGCTAGTGCAATGCGAATCTGGTCTTACGGCCTGGATTGGGGAGCCAGCTAAACCACCTAAACGATTTTAAAATATGAGTCCGGTCTTTTTGTAGAGTGGTAGGGACGTTATTTAAGAAAGGTATTTGAGAACGGAACCGACATCTAGAGCGGATCCTAAATGGTCCCTTAAACTTATGTTGGGTTTGATGCCTAAGCAAATGCAATTAAGGATTTAAAGGTTTTTAAATTAGTTGCTAGTATGATGCATGCTAATCGACTCGGTTAAAGGATTGAATTTGAATGAATGCTATGAAATGAGGACTCCTGACGGTCCTGGGATTATTTCTTAAAACGTTAGAGTTTCTATGTGAGCTTAAAGTTTTTAATTTGATTTAAGTAGAAAAATTTTATTAAGTCCTTAAGAGCCTACAATCGGATTCCAGGTCAAATCAAAATCGACATGCAGGTAAAAAGACTAGAAAAACAGGTAGTTCTACTGCGCAATCAATTAAATAAATCAATCAAATTAAATATATCAAATTGAATGTCCGTAGGCAAGTGCCCCTTATTATTACATCACAGAATTTTGCAGAAAAGTAAAGTGGCCGGGCACCACTGACTACAACCCGTATTTCTAGTCCTAAGACTCAAGTGACTTTGAGAATGGGTCTTCTCGTTATCCACTTCTTCATCCTTCTGCTGCTTCTTGGATCGTCGGGTCTGGATATCCAAATGAAAAGAAACTCCCCCTTGATCGGGGTGTTATCTTTCCTCTTTGGATATTTGAAGAGTATCCAAACTTGATCTTCCAAATGGACGAAGACTCTCCCATTTAGGGATGTCTTCTCCTCTTTGGAATTCAAGTTGGATATCAATATCCCAAACTCAAATCACTTTGAATACTTACAATCATAAATCAAATCAAATTTTCATTAATAAAAAAAAAGTCTAGACTCGATCCTGCAAGGTTATCCTAATAATCAACAGTTATATTTATAATCCCAAGCAGTTAATATTAAATCTCAAGCAGTTAATAGATGAATCTCAAGCAATAAACATATTTGAAATTTAAAGTGCTCAACAGATTGCAGTAAATAAATAAACAATCAATCAATTCTAAACTAGCAAACAGCATGCAGTGAAAACTCGAAAATCCGGCACACAGCTGCAGAAAGTAAAACACCGGCCTATCCTAAAACTAGAGTCGGTGATCCTAGCAAACCATCTAAAGTGTGTGAGGTAGGTTGTGTAGTTTTGATGTGTCCTAATTAGGATTATTAGTTAAAGCTGTCTAAAGTTCGATTGGTTGAAAGGCTTAAGGGACTTAAGTTTGAATTCAAATATTAATGGCTTAAAATTAATTTTAAGTTTTATTTAATTATTTATTGGATATCACCTTTGTTTCACACCGAGGCCGTGAAGTTTATTTCACCTTCCTTGGGGCTAAGTTAATAGCCTCGTAGGCCTGGGTTACCCAGTGGTACCCGATATAATTAAGTATTTTAGGTTGATTAAGGCTTAAGAATTAATGAATTTTTATTAGAAATGTTGGTCGCTGATTTTAAAAATTGATTCCTTTAAGTTTGCCATTAATCGATTCATGGCGTTGTGCCACCAGGCTCGAGGAACCAGCCTCCTTAGGACACTTAGCCCCGCAGCCCGGAGTAGTCCAGCCGATAAACCAAATTAATGTAATTAAATTAGAAGTTTTAAAAGGTTAGATAATTAATAATTAATCTATTTTTAAGGTTTAACACCCCTTGGAATCCATTCGTGGCGTTGTGCCACCAGGCTCGAGGAACCAGCCTCCTTAGGACACTTAGCCCCGCAGCCCGGAGTAGTCCAGCCAATAAACTTCATCTTTAGGATGGTTGTTGTGTTTTAGAAGGTTTGTTGAATGTTTTAAACATTAAGTGAACATTTTCTGGAATTTTAGAGTAATTTTGAGTTTTACGAATTTTTTTAATATTTTAATCATTTAATTAAAGGGTCAAAAATTGACTTTTTAATTAAGGTTAAATTCTGAAATGTTTGTATTTTATTAAAATACTAGACCTTACTATGATCATTTAGACAGTAAGTACGTTGAAATCGGATTTTTCTACATTTTATTACGAAGGTTTGAAGTTTTGAACTAGTTTTGAACTATGGTTTGACCAATTTGTTGACTTTTTGAATTTGATGTTTTTCTGGAATTTTAACATTTTTAATAAATATTAGGCACTATTAGGAGTTGAATTCAAGTGAGTTTGCTCAATTTTGATTTTTCTGGAATTAGTTATGAAGCTTTGAAGTTTAAGGTATTTTAATGAATTTTAAAAGGTTTAATTAGAGAGCCATTTTGTGATTTTTCTCCAAATGAATCCCAAACTCCTTGAAATCAACTCCAAAGGTCAGGAATGACCTAAGGAGAGATTCCCAAGTATTTGGGAAAATTTTAGAATTTTTAATTATTATTAATTAATTATATTAATTAAACATTCAATTTTGCTTAAAATTAAATTAAGGTTTAATTTGCTGTCAAATTAAGTTGATTTCAATTTTCAATGATTAAGGGTTCAATTATGATCAGTTAGAGGGGTTGGTCACAATTTTTGGGTTTAAATTGGATTTATTACAATTTCAAGAAGTTTTAAGGCTTAATTAAGGCTTAATTTTAATTAAGTTAATTAAGAAGCTTAATGAATTCAAAAATCAGTAAGAAAATTCCCTAAGGCTAAGAATGTCACTAAGTTCAAGTGGTTCAAATTTCAAGTTCAAGTGAAGTACATCCTATTTACAATAAATTTTCCAAGTTCTCTAATCAAAGTCCTTAATTTTTGTCCTTAATTGTGTCACTAGGTTGATTGGGTTTGAATCAAGATTTTCACTAACCCTTGAATAAGCATGAAATGAACACACAATAGCAACCAATTCCTAGATCTAAGAGAGCCTTAGACTAAATGCGAGTGTGTGTACCCTAAACATACATAGATTAACACAAAACACATAATTAAAGACTAGATTAGTGAACAGTTGAAATACGATTGTTCACTAATCATCCCCATTAATTTTATTCATCCATATTCAATCAAAGCTTGAAATTCCAAAGGGGTCCCTCAAACATTTAAGGATTTAAGTATATATATACATATATTTTTTTTAAATAGATTTTAAAAACAAAACATAAGTATATATAAGGCTACATATAAATATATATTTTAAATTAAAATAATTCAAAATATTATCAAAAAATGAATTTTTACATGATTGAAAGACCCACTGATTTTCCAAGTTATTATGAAAATAATTTTTAATTTTCAAAATAATTAATATAATATTAATTAAATATTAAAGATAATTAAATAATTCAAGTAAATTAATAATTAAATTTTAAAATTAACTTTAATTTAAAGTATTTAAAATTTCAAAAGTTTTGGCGTATTACTTAAATATTTCTGATTTAGAATGAATTTAATTTGAATTTTTAAAGTTTAAGATTAATTAACTTAAAATTAATTAATAATTAAAATAATTAATAAATCAAGTTAAATTAGGTCATAAATAATTTTGAAATTAGAATTTTCAAAAATATTTGAATTTAATTTTAACTGAAATTTAACTATTTAAAATATAACATATATCTTAAATTGATTTAATTTCAAATTAAAGTATATATATATATATATATATATATATATATACACAATTAAAATTAATTTAAAATTCAATACATTAATACTATTTCTGAAATTTTAAAGTATTTTAAAACTTAAAATATAATATTTAACTACCTAAAAAATACTTAATTATATATAAATAAATACTAATTTTAAAATACTTGATATTTAATACTTAACTAATTTAATATAAAAGTAATATTTTATATTGACATTAATTTCAAAATATAATAATTAATTTCATGATAATTCTATTGTATAAAGTATTATTTTTTTATTAATTAAAATTAATTTTCCATTATTTTTTAAAGAAATTTGAATTTAAAAATAATTTGAAACTAATTTAAACCATTTTAAAAGAAAACTGGCGGCGGGCTGCACACGTGGCGGCGCGCGGTTGGTTCAAGCAAACAGCGGACAGCGGCTGTGTAAGATCTCGTTCCCTTACTGTTCCTCTCTGAATTGGATTTTCCTCCCAGAATCGGCCAGGACGATGTTGAGATCGTCCAGGCCGATCAGTGCATAGAAAACAGCTGATTTCTGGTGTGTTTTCTGGAAGGATTTCTGTACAGATCGTCCGGGCCGATGTTGATATCGTCCAGGCCGATCTGTACTGTAGAAATGATCGGCCAGACAATAGCCCTGGGAACTGTCCAGGACGATCAGGATTTGGTCTGATCGTCCCGGGACGATATGGCGATCAGCCAGGCTGATCTGAGTAAAATATAAGGAAATCAGCTCGTTTTGAAGAGAGAGAAAAGATTTTTATAAAACGAAAATATCTGAGGAGAGAGAAAGAGAAAGGGAAAAAGAGAAAAGCTTGGTTTTGGAGGCCGCGGAGCGCTTTTCGTCCGACGCTGCTGTTGGAGAAAGTGTAGATCTCGAGGTAAGGACTCCGAACCCTGTTTCTGTTTTCAAAGATGTTGTGTTTTGACCGAGTTGGGATCTGTTTTGTGTTTTCGTAGTCGACTTTTCGACATGATTTTGATTTGACACAACTTTCACCGCACAACTTCTAGTATGTTATAGATATGATTATTGTACACGATTTGACTGTATTCTACGAAGATTTTACCAGTCGGAATTGATTCTACGTGATTTTAATCGAATAAAAAATTATCGGGACGTGATTTGATTTGGTTTCTATAGGATAATAGTCTTGTATTGATGTTATAGATATTCTACTGTAATTTGGAAGAATTTGGATATTGTATCTTTTTGCAGGATTTTTGTGTAAATTTGACCGACTACCGTTACTCTGCCCGATTTTCGTACGATTTCTGATTTGTCTGGAATTGATAGATTGATTAGATATGAATGTGACAATTGATATGATTGCTTTAATATTGACTATTGAATTGCTTATTGATTGAATTGACTATTGATACTGATCGCAAGTGGAACCTGGTTGAACATTGGTTGGAGATTGATATTGATACCTGTACAGGATGGTGGGCCGACGGGCTTTCCTTTAAACATTGATTATTGATATATTGAAGGGAGACATAAGGAGTTTATTGATATGCTGACGGGCGAAAAGAGTGACGACTCTTATTGATTGAACCAATGTAAATGATATCTACAACAGCAATATGGATTCTACAACAGCAACATAGCCAGTAGATTGTACTTGTTCAGTATATAGTATTGAATTGCATGTTTACTGTATTGATTTATGGATTTATTGCTTTATCGACTTCTGCTTTATTGAGTTTGATCGGATTTACTGTATCGTACGGATTTCATTGATTTCATCGATTGATTACCGAGCATTGATATTACTGAGCATTGATATGGACATAGATAGCTATAGATATTGCATTGATAGTATGAACATGGATATCGTACTACTGCCTATAGATTCATTGTACTACTGCCTACTGTTTATGTATTGTATTGACTGCTTTATAGATTCGTGGTTCCGTATCGCTTTTCTCGACTGATTTCATTGATTTGACCGTATTGATTTGATTGATGGATGTTGATCGATTGAGTTGATTTACCGACTTGCCTGCCGCTGCATTGACTGGTTTTATTGACTATTGATTTCCGCTGCATAGACTCATTGACCATTGATTGATTCGAATGGATAGATTGACATGCATATTGATAGCATTGTCGTGCTTTGATTTCAGTTATAGGTATTAGGTGAGCTGCTGGGCTTTGTAAAGCTCATTATATGTGGTTGATATTTTCAGGTCAGGGCTCGGGAGCAGGAGATAGGAGTTGATTCAGATCGACAGGTTTTAGTTCTTTTGATCGATAGATGATTCTTTTGTACTCAGGACAGGATAGATTTCTCTACTTGCATTGATAGTGTAGTTCCTGAGTATTGTACATGTTATTTTGAGATATGAATCGACTGATATATTGATGTTTTAAATTTTATAGATGTTTGATAGATTGCTTACTGAAGGTTTTTAGCTAACTCTGGTAAATTGTTTGGCTATTGATCTACATTCTTTCCAAGTTAGATCTCGGGGCATTACAGGCTGGCCAATCATTGGCTTGACTGCGGAAAGCCACGTGGCGGCCAAGGAATCGCTGAGTCAAATGCGCGGCGGCCCCACGCGTTATTCACTTAAACCAGTCAGCAACGGACGTCCTCCGTTCGATCATCCGCGGAATCCACCCAACGGCTGCGATCAAATCCCGCCGTTTACTCTCAACCGAAAGAGATCAGACGGCATCGAAGCGATCCCGCGGTAATGATCTGACGGTCCAGATGCAGTCAAACAGTCGATTGAGCGAGAAACCCACTACACGGTTTGATCATACCGCGGAATGGCTTAATCTGGACCGTTGACCGCGAAATCAACGGTCCAGAGAAACGAACGCCTGAACCAGGCGATGAGAACGCTCCAGAAACCCTTTTATGGCTCGTTCGTTCGATATAATAGATGAAATAACTTAAAATTTTAAACCCAGATTAACATAATGAACAGAAATAACGGGGATATAATATTATAGCATAATATGCATTGAATTAAAAGCTATTTAAACTAGGTGTCTTAAACTAGGGTTAGAGTTTTACATCGCTTTAATGGACGGATCGAACCGTTTAAGGGATGGTTGCATTTGTAGGCTGTCCACGCTCCATTTTGTCGAAGACCCCTTTTCTGAATAACGCCTAGATCGAACGCAAAAGAAGCTCGAACGGATTGCCCTTATCTCGCCGGAAAGATGGTCGCCGGCGACTTTGACCGGTGAGATTGGGCAAAGATTCAATAGAGGGAAGTATTTAGAGCTCAAGGAAACTGATGGAGAGCTCTGGAGTTATTTTGGAAGAGAGATAAGGCTAGGGTCTCAATGATGGCTCCTCTTATTGCTTTAGCCCTATTCAAATAACCCTAGGCTACTTGGACGGCTAGGATCAAATGGTTGGACCTCCAGATGCTTCCATGTGTCATTGGGAGTTGTTGGGAGCAGATGGATCAAAGGACACAAGGACAAATGACATGTAAAGGTCATTTTGTCCCTTTATGGCCATGTGGGATTGATGGGAGTCATTGGATCTCCATCCAAGGGCTAAGAAAAGCCTTGAGAAGGTTCCAGAACTTGATTAGGGCTGCTGGAATGGTTTAAGGAGTGATAGGATTAATTTAAAATGGGTTTTGACCATCCTTGACTCATTTGAGAGCTTGGTTTGACTGTTTGACCAGTCAAACAGTCAACCAAAATGCTGAGGTGGCAAGAAGGATTGCTTGAGCTGATGGATTAAGTCTTGAAAGCATTAATTGAGGATATATGAAAGTTCAACCAAAGCCATAGGTATTTGACCAAGCATATGAGCTAACTTGGTCTAA
The DNA here is from genome assembly GCA_016618105.1 of Dendrobium huoshanense. NCBI lineage: Eukaryota > Viridiplantae > Streptophyta > Magnoliopsida > Asparagales > Orchidaceae > Dendrobium > Dendrobium huoshanense. The sequence goes on along the minus strand of CM028346.1, from coordinate 45,967,419 downwards.
TAGGCTAAGGTTTGACTCAAAGTGAATTTGAAAATATTCCATGCATCGAATGGAATGGATTTGAGGGATCAAATTAAGATTTTAAATGAATGAAATGAATAGGCTCAAATGGGTCAAGCTTGGTCAAGTTCAAGCTTAGTTGACCAAGTCAACAGCTAAACAGGTCAAGAGTACAATCAAATCCAAACCATTGGGGAATATGATCAGAAGAGCTTGAATGGGTTTGATATTGATATTTGATGCTTGCTAGAGGTGATCTGGGAGTCAAAAGGGTTTAAATGATCAAAGTGACTATTTAAGCTCTTAAGGGGTCATTGGGTCAACTAAGGTTGACTCGGTCAACCAAGTTGACCCAAGGGCTGGATTTGGTCTGAACAAGTTTGAGATGATATTTCAAGTCTATGGGAGGTGATTTCGTTCAATTCGGAGTTCATTTGGTTGAAAATCAATATTTGAACCCCATAGGGGTATTTTGGTCATTTTGACCCCTGGTCAACTGGGGGTCAAAGTGGGTCTACCAAAATGCAGTTTAAAGTTCAACATATCAAGATTAAAGGTCTGGAAGTGACTAGAGGCTTTGGTGAATGCTCTAAGGTCAGAATCTTCAAAGTGATAGGTCCAGTGGCATAGGCTGTAAATATTTGAAGGTTTTGCAGCCTATGGATTTTGATTAAGTTTCTGGGGTTAGAGACCTCAGAATGGGCTCAAATTTGGAGGGTTGCTTCCAGACACATGTCCCATCAGTATGCAACTGACGGACTCTGAATCGGAGGTCATTTGACTAGATTTCAAAATGTTTGAAAATTCAACGGAAAAGGCCTTTAGGACAAAACCCTTGGACCTTGGATTTGGCTTAATTGATCTAAGATCTAGGTAGATACTAAGGTTTGAATAGATCTTAAAATTAGGAATCTAGAAGGATCCTAGAACCTAAGAAATTCCTAGAACTTGGAGTCTAGAAGGAGTTTAAGATCTAGAGTAGCTCCTAGGGTCTAAGCTCTAGAAGAATCCTAGCATAGATCCTAGGGTCAGGATTCTAGGAGGATCCTAGAATTTAAATTAATTTGAAAATTAAATTGATTTGGGATCAAGAGTAGTCCAAGTGACCTCACACAAAAATGAGGTCAACAATGGCATCAACCTCAATCCAAATAAAACCAAAGCCCATATTGGAACAGATATTCAGACCAAATAAAAGAGCAGTAAGCTCAGCAGTTATAGCAGTAGAACAGTGAATGGGGGCAGAGAAAGCTGCTAACACATTACCAAAACTATCTCTTATTATACCACCAGCACCAGCACCATTCGGACCTATAGATCCATCAGTATTGAGTTTAATGTAAGGAGGTTTTGGTTTGATCCAATAAATAATTTTGTCAGCAGAATTTACATAACTATCAGAGAAGTTGAGGCCCAAATTTTTTGCAAAATTAAGACAATTATGGAAATTCTTCTTAGATAATAAACTATAGGAATGCAGCTGAAGAATTTTATGCTTCACATTAGAAATAATGATAGACGAATCCATCTTCATACCATTGTGCTTAGCTTCATTACGAGCCTTCCAAATATACCAAACAATGAGAATAGGAATGAGATTAAAAATGTGACCTTTAGAGCTTTGAATCCAACTGTTAAGAATCTCGATAAGATTATTATACATAGTAAGCATAGGTCTATTTGCCAGATTCTCGAAAAAACACCACACTTTGTGAGCAATAACACCAGAAGCAAAAAGATGGTCAATACTTTCAATATCTGAGCAACAAAAGCATTTAGAAGCAAGCTGAAAACCTTTCATTTGAAGCCTATAATCAACAGGAATATAGCCTTTAATGCATCTCCAGAGTAAAATAGAGTAAGATATAGGAAAGTTATGATGCCAAATAGCAGAAAACAAAGTAGATCTATCCTTTCTAATTCTAAAAGCATTCCAAATATCTTTAATAATAAAATTACCAGAGGAAGTAAGAGAGCATAAAATTAAATCTTTATCTTGCAATAACAAAGGAATATCTAAAATTTTTTCAACAATGAAAGGAGGCACCATTTCCAAAAGTTTTGGAGTATCCCAACAGCCATTGTTAATAAAATTAGAAACTTTCATACCACTTAAAGAGTGAGTGTTAAGCAGAGAATCAATAGAAGACTCACCAAGCCAATTGTCTTGCCAGAAAAAAATATCACCTTTACCAAGACCCCATTGAATGTACTGTTCAGCATCCCATTTAATGTTACAAAGTCTCTTCCAAACGAAAGAGTCAGTATTTTTGTGAAAGCATAACGACGGATGCATGTTGTAACAGTATTTAATATTCATAAAGCACGCCCATAAGCTGATATTAGATCTAAAGGAAAACCATAACTTATGAGAGAAAGCTTTAGCAGTATCATCAAGTGATTTACAGCCAAGGCCACCTTCATTAAGCATACCACAGCTTTTCTCCCAAGTAGACCAGTGAATGCCATTGTTATTAAATTTAGACCCCCAAAAAAATTTGTTAAAAATTCTCTCAAGTTTAGAACAAATGGATTTAGAGGGAAGTAAAGTGTGAAAAAGGTAAATAGGCATAGAGTTTAAAACATATTTAATAAGAATAAGCCTGCCACCGTAAGATAAAAAATTAGAGGACCAATTGTTAAGCTTCTTCTCAATCTTGGCAAAAATATCATCAAATAAAAAATTTCTCTTTTTACCTTTATAGATGGGAGTACCTAAATAAGTAATAGGCAAATTTTTGGGTTGAAAGCCACAAATTCTTTGAATAGCAAGAGTTCTATTATGATTGACAGTTTTGCTCACAATAAAAGAACTTTTGACAATGTTGATAGATAAACCACTTTGACTATAAAAACTATTCAGGAAATTAAGCAGTAAAGTAACATTATTAATAGAACCATTAGTGAATAAAATAAAGTCATCAGCAAAGCTAAGATGAGAAATAGGAATACCCTTAATCGTACGAAAATTCAAATTAGGGTGTCTCAAAAATAAGTCATTTAAGCCTCTAGAGAGATATTCCATAGCAATAATAAAGAGAGTAGGAGACAAGGTGTCACCTTGTCTTAAACCTTTGGAAGACTTGAAAAAACCATTATTCTTACCATTAATGATAATAGAGAAGTAGCAATTCTCAATACTGTTCTTGATAAGAGATATAAAATTAGAATTAAAACCGAAAAGAGATAAAACTTTGTAGAGGAAGTTCCAGTCAATATTGTCATAAGATTTAGATACATCAAGCTTAAAAATAACATTTCCACCTTTAACTTTAACATTGATGTCATGAGTGATCTCTTGGGCTAAAAGGACGTTATCAAATATGCTTCTACCTTTAACATAACCAGTCTGATTCAAAGAAATGATGCTGGGCAGAATGGAAATTAATCTATTTGCAATAATCTTGGAATTAAGCTTATTAAGAAAAGTACACAAACTAATCGGCCTAAAGTCATTCCAATGATTGGAACCATCTTTCTTAGGAATAAGCACAATATTAGTGGAAGAAAAAAATTTAGGATAGGGATTACCCAAAAAGAAATCTTCAACAGCATTAATCACGTCCTTCTTGATGATCTCCCAGTTAACTTGAAAGAATTTAATGGTGAAACCATCAGGGCCCGCAACAGCGTTAATGTTAAGATCATTGATAACCTTGAAAATTTCATCTTCAGAAGGAATTTGGCAAAGCATGTTATTATCAACTTCAGTGATAATGTTGGGAATAATTTGAGGATTGCTAACAGGTAAACAAATAGAAGAGCTATTAAAGATATTCTTAAAGTACTCCACTCCAGAATTGCAAATAGACTCATCAGAAATGATAACATTACCATTAGCATCAATAATCTTGTGGATAAGACTTCTAGTTTTCTTCTTGTTGGCTAACGCATGAAAAAATTTGGTATTTCTGTCACCTTCTAAAATGAATTTAGCATTGGACTTTTGGTTCCAGAAACACTCTTCTTGACATTGAAGTTGCAAAAGAGAATCTTTGGCTTTGTTAAGGGAAATCAAATTATCATGAGTTGGATTTTGAATGTAAATAGTGTCAAAAGAGGAGACATTAGACTCAGCTTCTTTAATATTAGAAAATAAGTTTTTGAAAACATATTTATTCCAATAATTCAAGCATTGTTTTAATCTAAAAAGCTTAGACCATAATCTTAACATACCAGTAATATTGTTGTTAGGATGAACATTAGCATTCCAATTTTGAGAAATAATATTAGAGAAATCAGCATGCAACATCCACATATTTTGGAATCTAAAAGAACGAGAAGTATGACGCAAATTGTTGTAAATGCTCAGAACTAAAGGAGAATGATCAGAAAGCGTTCTACTAAGATGCTCAATATTAGAAGAAGGAAAATCAGCAATCCAATCATCATTGAAAAGAAATCTGTCTAATCTTTGCCACAAATTAGCTCTATTCCAAGTGAAAGGACTACCAAAGTAACCGATATCATTTAAGTGACAATCACAAATCATAGAATTAAAATCTTCAATGGCGTTAGAGTTAGGAGAATTACCTCCAATTCTTTCAGAAATGTTAGAAATAATGTTGAAATCACCGCCAATGCACCAAGGGCCATAAATAATCGAAGCAAATTGTCTCAATTGATTCCAAAGAGGAATACGATTAGTTCTAGTGCAAGCCGCATAAACAAAAGACGCATAACAGTTAACATTAAAAAGAGAAATGAAACAATGACATACTTGAGGTAAATCATTAATAACATTTAAGGTAAAAGCACTTTTCCACATAATCCAAATTTTATTAGAGCAATTGGCAAAAAAATTAGGAAAGCCCAAAAATTTAGCAGTAGACTCAATTTTACTACAATTAATTAAAGGCTCAATTAAAACAAGTAAATGAATATTATGAACTCTACACAAATTACAGACTCTGAGCTTAGAGTCCTTGCCACCGATGCCTCTAACATTCCATAAAAGAGCTTTAATCATTACAATCTTTTGAAGAAGTTTGAGCTCTTGTGGATCTAGGTATAGCCAGTATGACATTCTTGTTTTGTTTATTTTTTTTCCTCAACACCACTTTAAAATTTTCCTCATTAGAGTAATTAGAGCTAACTTTATTAGAATCAGACTTGTTTATCTCAGTATGATCATTTAAAATCTCATTAGAAGGGGGAGGAGGAATGAATTCTCCATCTTCACAATCATCACTTTCATTGTAATTTAACAACAGATTCTGGTTTTCAGGAGCAGTAGAAGGCAAAGTATTTTCAACCATATTACCATTATCAACTTGATTAAACATAGAAGCAACAGAGACAAAGAAAGAAGGTTCAACTAAGGAATTGCTACCATTAATAGGAATATCATTAACATTCTTATCATAAGAAACAGGAACATCATTATTCTGTAAATTATCAACCGAGCAATCTAAATTTTCAGAGATGCCATCAGCAACATTTAAACCAGTATTATCTAAGTTATTAGAAATAGGTTGCGGTTCCACCTCTTTCTCACTGTTTTCGGTATTTTTAATCGAATTGTCACTAACTGGCACAAATACCATATGAGTTTCGGTGGAGCCAAGCTTCCCATTTTCAGTAACTGTAGATTTTTTTAAATCAGGATGAAGTTTAAAACATTCAGCTTGAGAATGACCATGCATTTTGCAATGGGGACAAAAATCTGGAACATTTTCGAATTCCACTTTTTGAAAATACCCAAAAGTTTTAGATCCAACCCATATCTCTTTGGGATGTTTCTTGGAAATATCAACTTCAACGAGAATACGAGCTACGGAAGGCCTGGTACGGGAAGCAGTCGCTTGATCTGTCTGTAGAGGCCTTCCGAAAATTAAACCCAATGCATGCAGAACTTTTTGATTAAAAAAATGAAGACGAAGATTAGGGAAAGAGATCCAAACTTTATATACCACATCACACAATTTATTTTGATTTGTTGGTCAGAAATTTTGACTATCAATCAAGATATCTTGAATTTAAAACTTACATGTTATGTATGTACATTGACCTTAATTGATCTAAATATCAACAGAATACATATCACATCATTCCTACCGTTGCAATCTATCAACCCATTCTTATTAATACGACGAACCCCTACACTCATTGCGACTTAACTATATGCTAAAATTTATGACATCCTCTTCAAAATCTGATAATAAATCGGTTTATAGGATATCTATACGAATATAAAAATAAAATTAAATAACAAAAATTTGTTTTGAAACTTAACGAGTAATTTTGGCAGCAATACTTTCAACCAGATTATTTAATATGAAATAAAAAATGTCTAGTGACAGTGAGATTAAATAATCTAACCATAATTTAATTAAAATATATGATAGTTAATCATTTTTAATCACAAAAGTATTTAATCATAGCATCAATAACCTCAATTTTAAATTAATATGATTTAATAATGAGTAAAAATCAAATTTACCAGTTTTACATTAAAAAAAACTGTAACTAATAATAATAAAGATATGCCAAATATTACTTGCTAGGAATTTATGGAGTTCCTTACACGCAGTACTGTGTCTAGATCAAGATTGCCAGTATTTTTTTTTCCTAAACCATCTATTCTAATAAAAAAAATAAGCAAAAATGATCGAACAGTTTATATTCTATCAAGTAAATTATTTTCACCTTCCCGCTTAAATTTTTTTAATAAAATACATTAAAAGATTAACCAACTCTGATCTATACTGTAAAACTCCTTCAAAATTGAGGATCAAATTCAAAACCAGCACCAAAAACAAAGCAAAATCTGAATTAGAAGTAGCAAAATCCTGTAAGTTTTGAATTTTGCAGTTATTAATAAAGCAAACAAATTGAGATCACCAAACGTTTCCATCATATGTCATTAATGACAACGACACGATACCTATTAAAGTTGAAAATTTTTTATTTGCCAGATTGATGACGACCCAATACCGGTAAAAGTTGCAGTTTTTGATTTGTCACTTCCTTGCAAACAAAAAACATTTGGGAATAGAGAGAGAGGAACAATGAAGGATTATAAACAATTGTCATGCTGGTACCAAAAACAAAGCGGTCTACATAAAAGCAAGAGACGAAGAGAATATAATAATATTAAAAAAAAAACATCCTTAATGATAATAAAATATTAAAATAATAAATAATATTGGTTCTTATAAAAGAATTAGCACATGTGATAATATAGATACATAAAGCAGAGATAATTCTCATTGTCATATCAGAATCTGCTTAAGCATCGAAGAACCAAATTATGCATAGTTCAACAAAAATAGGGAACTTTAGTACCAAAAGAAAGGCACAAAATGAAGCAAAAGAAGGTTAGAGAAAGAAGCTAAGAATTAGATACAACAGATAAGCCCAAGCCAGAATATAGGGACAAGGACGGCCCATTGCTATCTAAGAAAATGACAACAGGTTTAGTAAATTGAGGGGACTTCTTATAATGCTTCTTGATATTTTTCCCAGGAAAATTTACTCGAAATAACTAGAAGAATCCATTGAGTAATCATCTAATGATATGATATCATTAAAAATGAAAATTCAAATAGAATTTTTATTCAAAGGCAAAGGATAAATTATGGACACTGAAGTCCACTGAATGAAACAGAAGGGGTAAGAGGAACATCCTACAAAGAAAGTTACCCGGCTAATGTGCTAGGGATAGGAGCAATAGGCCGTACACCATTTCTCCATGCTATCCGTAATTTTTTTTTGAACTTCTAACTTTCTGGTGAAATTTTTGTTACATTGCTGAACCCAAAACATGTGTTGATTAATGACCTAGGTTATACACTTATACTAGACTGTTCTCTTACCGTTCCTAATATGAAATTGGTCAAGTTGTCGCCTCTCACCCTCGACTTTTTTCTCCCCGTATCCTCCATGATTTGGGGACCTTGATTGGCCGCCCTAAAAAAATGGATAATGCTACCTTTAATGGCCTAAGGCCTTTAGTAGCTCATGTTCTTGTGGAGTTAGATGTCACCAAACACTATCATGATAGAGTGTGGCTAGGACTTGAAAAATTCGGTTATATTCAAGTTGTGGAAATGGAGGAATTTCCTCGTTATTGTGGTAACTACAAATCGGGCATTTGAAAATGGAATGTTCTATTTTACATTCTCACCTCACCAAAGATCCCATCCCCAAACCCACCTCTATGAATGTTGTTCAAAAGGTTCACAATTATTCTCACCCCAGACAGGAAACTGTGGAAAATTTGAAAACTATAGCTGCGAAACAAATGTTGCATCCTTTTGATGCTTCCAATGTGATGGTTATTGAGGGAAATATTGATGCTACGGCTTAAGAACCCACGTTAATTCTTGATTAAATTAATTTGGATAAGCGGTTAGTTGGTTCTTCTTTTTTGGAGACTACCGCTTGTTGGGTTGCTCGCGACGATGGGAATGGGTGCAATAAGGTTAAGGGATTGGGGGGGGGGGGGCAATCCTCAAACCCCTGAGAATGTTTCCCTTTCTTTTCGTGATGCCTTGGATGTTGCTGAGAAAACTCCCGTTATCAATTTACATGCATCTCTTGAATCTCCTCTGGTCGACCCTGTTGACCATTCTGATTGGATTTATCCTCGATAATTTGAGGACGGGGAAGCTGGGGGATCTTGTGGGGATCTCTGAAACTTGTAGAAAAGCGATTTAAATGTTGTATAGGTTTTTAATGATGGCTTACTTCTGGGCTCGAGTAGGAAAAGTAAGAAAGAGAAAAATAAGAGTGTTGCAAAATTTAATGTATATTGTTGGTAGATCTACACGCTCTAATTCTCTTTATATTTCTCATGCTTCTTACCTTCGTGTGTTTTTTAGTTGTTGTGGTGTTTGATCTGGATGGGAGGTTGCAATTCGTTCCTTAGTTGATCATTTGTGTTTTTATGGTGGCTCAGTGGTTTTGGAGGTTCATTTTAGTTTTAGTTGTTGCCCCTTTTGTTTTATTAGGACTATTTTATTTAGTTTGTTTTATATGGTGTTATGTCAAGTGGTTTATCTTTAGCGATGGTTGGCTCTTCGTAGGCTATTTTATTGGTTAGATCATATGGGTTTTGTGTCTTTCTTTTGGCCTCCTCTTGGGTCTTCTTTTTTCTGCTCCTTAACTGTGATGCTTTAATTTGTGTTTTGATGAATCTTGACCTATTTTTGGTTGGAGGCCTATTTTCCTTATAAATTATTGGTTCTCTCTTGGCTAGCTGGTTCATAGCTTCATTGCTACTAAAGTTGATGTGCCTTTTATCTATGGATTTGTTCTGGCTGTGACACCCTATTTGTGCTTTTGTCTTTTTTGTACTTTAGTGAGGACCTTAAGCTATTAGGTTCTTTTTTTTTTTTGATTGTATCTCTCTGAGCAGTAGTGGCTCGAGGTCCCCTTAAGGACCTTGCAACTTTTTATTATTTAATGCGTAGGCCACTCTACGAGTTTTATCCAAAAAAAAAAGAACCAAAGCAGGGTGACAAGGAGCCCACACCCAAAATAAAGCCAAAGCTTAGATCCTCGATTAAGCCCAATAAGGTACTAATAACAACACCAACAAAAATTCAAAATAAGCAAAGAAAAATAGATGAAGTCAAGAATATCCACAACAAAAGATAAACAAACCTACACTCAGGAGATCACCAACTCCAACCACCAGCAAACCTCAAAAAACCAACCTAAAAGCCAACAACATGAAAAATTCAAACACTAAACCCAAAATAACACCCCAAAAAACCAGAAAACAACCCAAACCCAGAAGAACAAAGCCATGGACCACACCATCCAACAGACCACCAAACCAACCCCATGGCACCCACCACAAGCACTACAGGATAACCATAAAACTCCAACAAAGAAGCCACCTTGCCAAAACTCATGCTGGAGCTAACCAGACCCTCAGAATTGAAAGACAACCAAACCAACCCCAAGGCAACAACCAAAAACATCACAGGCGAAGCAAAAAAAAAAACAACCAAATAACCACAAATGGATATCACCACTACAGAAAAACCCTTTATTACCGGCGGACAAAATCCGCCTGAAATATTAGAAATCCGACGGAAAATATAGTTTCCGGAAGTTGAAGCAAACTAAATCCCCTGAACAACAGAAAGAAGGAGAGTCATCTAAGAAATTAGAAGAAGACAAGCCTCTACCAGCTAGCCACCAAAACACCCAAACGATCAAGCAAAGCAACAAACAACCCAACAACCAGGAAGACAAAACAAACCATAATAATCAAAACCCAAGGAAAACACCAACCCAGCACAACCACAGACCACCCAAAATCATAACTAGGAAAACCTAGCCAGTCATCAAAACAAAAACAAAAAAGGATTAGCACTCTAAATAAAAATAAAGAAAGGAAAAAAGAAAAAGAAAGGGAAACGAAACTGACAAGATTAGTCATTCTTATAAATATAAGGGAAGCCAACTTTGTTAAGTCTAATCATCCCTTTGAACTGATGCATCTCCTTGATAGTGTAAAAAATAATAGGCTCATAAATGGAGGAACCTTTCATGGCAAGCCAATCAGCCACATAGTTTCCTTCCCTCTAAATATGAGTGATATTAAAAACAAACTGATTCTCCTATCATAGCAGCATTTACCCTACAAAGCTTAGACTTCAACACATTAGCACTAACCAATTGATGGATCTTATACTTAAGAAGAAGTATGATTCTCCCAACATTCATTTTAATGCCATTATGCTTACAATTATTCGTTCTTGCCAAAGAACCAACATAAGGATTAGAGTGAAGATATGGCCATTACTTCTTTTATAGAACCAATCTTAAATACCATAGCAATTATTATAATTGGCACGAAAATTAACCTTCAAAGCATTCTCAAAAGTTGATGCTTTTAAGAATATGCTTTTAAGAATACATTATCAATAGATTCCACCAGAAAACAATATAGACATTTAGAAGTGATGTACATGCCTATAGTTTTTAAGTTCTCATCCATAGGAATAAAACCTTTAATAAGTCTTTAAATAAAAACAGAAGTATTATGAGGGGTAGAATAATTCAAAAACTTACTAAAGATCACATGCATTAACCTCCTTTTTTGGGACCAAATTGATCCCACACATCCGTAAGATTAAACTTCTCATTAGCAAAAAACAACAAGTAGACATATCAAAATTGAGAAGATTAGATGGAATATTAAAAATAATATTCATAAAAATTCAGGAATAAGCTCAACAAGCCTATCCTTACACCATATGCCCTTAGTCAAAAAAGAAGACGCTTTAATGTTAGAGATAGAATGAGTGTTTGCGAAAGAGTCAATAGAACCTACACCCATCAAATTATCTTGCCAAAAGAATGAAGAGCCATTACCAATACCCCACATGAGAGTTAGCTCACCGATCCATTTAATTTCACACAATATGGACCAAACCAGATATTAACCCTATTTATAAAAGCAATGATAAGGGTGAGAATTCTTACAGTACTTCAGATTCACAGAATTAGCTACAGAAATTTATTGATCCTTAAATTCAACAAAGCTTAATCTAGAGACCTTTCACCATATCTTGAATATTTCACTTACACCATAATCCACCCTCATTACAAATACCACAATAGTTCCAAGTGCTCTAGTAAATTTTTTTATCGACTTGAGAAGAGCCACAAAAATATTTATTAATGAATTTCTCAATTCTAGAGCAAACCTCTAAAGTTGGGTTTAAAGTTTAAAGAAAATAAATAGGTCTGAAATCACTACAGATAAATCATTAATTAATGGCGACCTATTTTCCGGCAATTTTTCGACAACTTTCCGGCATCCTAATTTTTCAAAAAAAAAATCCGACGATTTTCTGGTGGCTTTATTTCTAGCGATTTTTCTTTATTTGGTTTTTTAGCTTTTCCGGCGATTTTTCTTTATTAATTTAATTAATTAATACTTTTAGTTTAATTTAATTAATTGTTAATTTAATTTAATTAATAAATAATTTATTTTAATTAATTATTAGTTAAATAACTTATTATAATTAATTATTAATAAAATAACATATTTAATTACTTATTAACTTTAATATTTTATTTTATATGTCGTCTTTTATAAGGATTGGAGTTACCCTATTATTGCTGCTGATATTGCCTCTGTTTTGGATGTTGGCTTCTGGAAAGGGGGGATCTCTATGGTTTTTATTTATGCTGGGGGAGTATGTGCTGTTATGGTTATTTTTGTAGTGATAGTATCTCTTGTGGTGACTTTCATTATGGGAAGTTCTCTTCTTTTGAAGTTGTTTTAATTAATCTCTCGGGTAGTAAGATTGGTAAGGATGCTATTGCCAAGATGTTTCGTCCTGGTATGTCTAATGTGGGGGATGTGGTGTTCTGCTATGCTGCTGCGAAGCTTTAGAAGAATCGGCATTACTGGGCTTATCTTCTTTCGGTTTCCCTTAATTTTGTTTGCTTCCATGATCATTATAATGCTTTTGTGACTATGACTTGCAGGAAATTATACTATTTTTGTGGTAATATCTGTTATGCCTGCAAGGTAACTTTGGTTTGTTTTTTGGAATATTTTGGATGTTGTTTTTGCTTTTTTTGCAGGAAGATGGAGCGGAATGTCTTTATCATGAGCTTCCTTTTTTAGGTTCTGTTGACTCACAAACCTAGTTTAATTGCGTATTATTTTTGTAATGATAGAAAAAGGAACCACCGGCTCATAGGTTTTGATTTTTATTTTTTAAATGTAGCTCTTTCGAGCAGTAGTGAGCTGGAGGTTCCTTATAAGGACATTGTAACCGCTTTTTTGATAATTAACGCGTAGGCCCCATGAGTGGGTTTTAACAAAAAAAAACTTTAATATTTTATTTTTTTAATTAATTTTTAATCATAATTTTAATATTATATAGTTTATATAGTTTAAATAAATTATAATATGAAATATAACACATTTTTCCTCTCAGCATAATGATTGGGACTTAGCACAACCGAGTGTACTCGGTTTGAATCCCGGGTAGGGCACACAACCGTGCAGCAGGTGGGCAGGACTCTCGGGCAGCAGGGCTCGGTGGGAGCTCGGGCAAGCGGGCAACTCAGCTCGGGCTGGGCGCTAGCGTGGGCAGGTCGCTTGTTGGGCAGCGGGGTAGGGCAGGGTAGGGATTTTTTTTAATTAAAATTTCAATTATTTCCGGTGTCTTTTTTGCCGCCGAAAAATACTGCCGGAAATATTTTTCCAGCGTCAGTTTTACCGGCGGCAAATTTGTCGTCGAAAAGGCGCCAAAAATTTACAAAACCGCCAGAAAAAGACTATTTTCCGCCGGAAAAAGCCGCCGAAAATAATTGATTTTCTTATAGTGAATGTAGAACACTTGATTAATATTAATCTATCGCCCATAGATAAAAACTTATATTCCCAAGATGCAATATTATACTTAATGTTGGAAAGCATTAAATTAATAGACCCCTTAATCATATTATTAAAATCATCAATAACATCAAGGTTATGAGGAGAACCACCTAATCTTTTTTCCACATTAGAAACAATATTGAAATCCCTCCCACTAGCCAAAGACCATTAAAGGACTAAGCCAAATCCACCAAACAATGCCTTACAGGAAACTTATCAGTTCTAGTAGTACCCGCATAAATAAAAGATCCCCAAAATATTAAAGTTCAAAATAGAAATAAAGCAATGAACCACTTGGCCATGATCACAAATAATAGAGAGATTAATATTTTTACTCCAAAAGATCTAGATTTTACCAGTAGCGTTAGAGAAAGAGTTATCAAAGCCAAGCTATCTTTGACAACTAGAAAGCTTAGATACATTAATCATAGGTTATAGAATAATAAGCACAGAGATTTTACGAAACCTACAAAGATTATTAATACAAGAAGATGAGTTTTGGCTACCTACACTCCTAATATTACAAATAATGCAATTAAAAAAAAATCAGATTTGGAAGTAACTCTAGCTCTAATGATTCTAGAATGAGGGGTGGGGCCAACCAACTTTCTATGTATATTTTTAATTTTATATTCGACAACTTTAAAATCATCCAAATTTTGATGCATATCTTTAGTTTTAAAATTTGAGGATGAAGAAAAGTTCACATCGTTATCAGTTTGAATTTCACCTTCCTCCCAATTAGAATCATACTATTCATCCTAACTTTCTAATTCAGGAGGAGCAGCAAGAACATTACGTGGAACATTATTAGGCTCCTACTCCTCAAAACAACAATGAATTACCTTTAGGTGCCCAACTGCAATATATTAGCAGACATTGTGTTTTATCCTATTTATATCTTTTCTTTTATCCTAGAAAAGAAGCCTAATGTAGTCCTCGTTAACCATCTAATTGTATGTATTAGGGGTAAAAGTTTGCTTAGACCAACACCGCACATGAAATTATACAAAGCGCATATATACTAGTAGATGGAATATCTTCTTTCATATATATTATTCCATGTGAGTGCAAGTGTTCTAAGCTATTTATAAATCCTCATTTTTCCGTGATCTTCTATGAACAAAGTACAATATAATTCCGTGGTAGAAATCAAGTGCAACTTCTAAACTAAAGAAAACCAGAGATCGCCAGCCCTAGCAGCTTATCCGTCTACTCATTCGGTCAGCCGGAGTATTCTTTTTTTGGCATTTGGCCTACGCTTTGGCTGGCGAACCCTACTAGAACTGGATTAAGGTTTTCACAGTTTTCCTTTGGGGCTCTGGCACCACTTGGTACCCTTTTTCCATGACTCCGTTCATCTGCCCCACGACCGGTAGCTCCCCAAGATCCGCCACCAGCTTCTAATATTTCGAATCTGAATCCACTTTAATGCACTACAAATTCTGTCGTTTTGTGACCGTCATAACGGTTGAAAAATGACATTTCTGCGAACGGTAATGACAGGTGATAACTAATGCAACCGAGATAAATAGTGGCAACAATCACAGACAGCAATGGACAACTTCACAGTGACTGTTCGGGAGATCGATGGTTTTGTGTGGTCGCAAATAGTTTCATAGCAGATGGCCTCCCACTGTCTGCTTTTCTTGAACCAACTTGCCCAACTCAATCATCATATGAAAATAATATGATAAACATAACAATATATAATATATATATCATCAATATGAAAAACATAGCAATCCAAAATTGCCACTTTAATTAAAACAAAAATGCTAAGCAAATATCATACTTATGCAACCAGATATATAAGAATCTAAGTGCGGAATTATCTACAAATTACTGAAACTTAAAAGCCAGCCGATAGCTGTTCTCAAGAAACTAATATAATATTGTTTAACTTCTGATCAGAAATAGTTTAGGGCCATTCTTCTAGGTATTTTCCCCTTGCTGTCCTCCTCGGTGTCAGTCTATTTGTGGCCCTCCATACTTGCTTCGCTTTCAAAGAAGTTGCCTCTCTCCTCTCGTATTTTCTTGTTTTTGTTCTTATGTTTTTACAGCTTGAATGACGATGAATTAATTAAAAGATCCATGTTTTTTAAATGGTCAAAAGAACTCTTGTTTCTTTTTAGATGCCTTGCCCGCGGCTTTCCCTTAAGTGGCTTTTCCAGACCTTAAAACTATTACCCATTGTGGTTTATCGTAAATGTGGATTTCGGAAGATGAGATCCATGCTCCTGCAGCCCCTAATCCCTATCGAATTTGCATTTATTGGTAAATTTTTCGACTCGATCCATAAATATTTCTTTAATCTCAAGCTAATCTCTGTGATTTTTTGGTTACTCTCTTGAGCCCAAGGCATGTGTTGATTAAACTATTGAATGACATTACAGTAGAGTTTTTTCTTATTTTTCTTACTTTCTTAACAATCATTTTAATTAGGAAATTGATCAAATTGTCTCTTTTTTATGGCATTGCTGTGGAATCCCCCATCACCCCTATTTGGGTTCGTTTCCTAACTTTCGGCTTCATCTATTTTCTCCATGTATCCTTCACGGTTTGGGATTATTATTTGGTTGCCCGTTAAAAATTGATAACGCTACTTCGATTAGATCATGGCCCTACGTTACTTGTGTTCAGCTTGAATTAGATATCACTAAGCGTTATCCCGATAGTGTGTAGCTTGGCCCTAAAAATTTTGGGTATGTTCAACACGTCGATATGGAGGAGTTCTCTCCCCTTTGTGATCATTGTAAATCCTTGAGGCATTCTAAAAATGATTGTTATATCCTTCATTTAGAAAAGGATCCCATATATGAACATTCCTAAGCCTGTGATTGTTGTTGATAAGGAAACCAATAAATTTGCACCTTATGGTAGTTCTGATGTTGTTGTTCAAGAAACTTTTGAAATTGTTAATAGTATGACTATTAATCATAATTTGGGCCTTTATTTTGGTACATATGATAATCTTCGGGTTGATAATATAATGTTATATGTGGCTTCTGGTATCGTCATTGATTTACTTGAACAGGAGCCTCTAGTTTCTTCTGTTCTTGCGGTGGAACCTGGTAGTTTGGATGTTTTTGATAAGTGTCTAAAATATGCATACCTCTTTTTTCTATTTTTGATGATGCGCAGTTAAATTTGGGGTTGAGAAATCAACAATTGGTTTTGCATTCTAATGAGAACCTTCATTCTTACCGGTTAAATATTCATTATTTATGGGTTGACTGGGGTTTTTGGGAGGGTAATGATGGTCTTGGCAATGGTTCTCAGGAGGTTTTTGATTTGAATGTGATGCAAGTCAATAACCATGATTTTTCCAACATTGTTGACAAAAAAAGTAAGAAAAATAAAAATAAAAAAATTGGTGCAGCCTTCAAAGTACTCTGAGGGAAGACCTACAAAATCTAATATTTCTAATGTTTAATTAGTTATGTGATGTTGGGTTCCCCTGGTGTTGGGATTTTTTGTTCGATGCTGCTTGGTTTTGGTTTACTGAACTCTTTCTTATGAGTGTCATATATGTATGAGTCCTCCAAGGCTGGTTAATTGGGTGTATGCATTTGGTTCTTACTTCTATTTTGAGCTGTTCTGGTGTTTTGCTTCTTCTAAAGCTAGATTGTATGGTGTGGGTCACAACAAGAAAATCAGTCATTAGCGGAGAATTTTTCTAGCGGAACTAGGTGGATTTAGAAGAAGCAACATTAATGAGGTTTTCCAGTTGCTTTCTTACAACTCTCCAGCGCTTAGACATGTGATTTATTTTCGACTACATTTATTTCTGCTTGTCATAGTCGCTAGAAATTAAAAAAAAATCATTAAAAAATGAAGCCGTCTGGCTGCTCGATTGTGCTGCTCACCTGCCTTCTGTGTTGCCAGCTACCCCACCGCGCTCGCTTACCCGTGCTGTCCACACGACCGGCTGCTCTTCTGTGCTGCCCGCTGCCTGCCCGAGTTCACCTGCCTACCCAATAGTCCCCCGCACTGCTCGACCCTACTGCCCGCTCGCTCGGTGCCCGCTCACCATGGAATCCAAACTAAGTCTGAAAAAAAAACTTCAAAGACTCAACCAGTTTGCTAGAAGGACAAAAGTGTTAAAACTATCACCTTTTTCTATTTAAAATATAATTATTAAAAATCACGGCAAAATCTTCTTGAATAAAAACCGTCGAAAGTCGTCAGAAAATCAACAAAAAAATTATTCGAAATAAATTTCATAGTAATCCTACGGAATACCACTGGAAAACTGTCATCCACCGAAAAAATCCATCTACAACCATCCGTCGGAAAAATTCATCTATAACAGTCGATTTTCTTGTAATGTTTCTGGTTTGATGCTACTTTTTTTTTTTTTTTTTTTTATTCAATTTCTTTGGAGACATTTTCTACAGGTTTGGATCTTGAATCTTGCTTTGGGTGTTGGTTGATTTGGTCTTTGGTGGATGGAAGCTGAACCGTGTTGGCCCCATGGGATATCCTTTGGTTCCTTTCAGGTATATGTGTGTATTATACTAGTGTTTTTTTTTTCATTTTTTGTTTTGTTTTGTAGCTTCTCTCCTTGTATTGAGCTTTATTGAAGATCTTGCTTGGACGCTTTTTTAGGGTAGTCTTCCTGCCTCCCTGATCTTTTTCCCTTTGCTTATAGTAATTAGATATGATCACTGGCTCAGTTTTTTTAATTTGGTTGTACTTTTTCTGCTGTAGCGAACATAGGCTCCTCTGTGGGTTATATATATTAACTTCAAGGCTAAATTTCTTCATTTTGTTTGATATATATCACCTATATGTTTCTTATCCTTCAAAAATGTCAACTTAATGAAAATAATAAACATTTAATACTTAAAAGTTAGATTTACAATCCATCAATTAAGTAATTGTTGATAATTTTGAATAATGGTTTTTGCAACCTTTGCATATATGGAGATTAATCCGCATTTGCAATCAAAGAATAAAAGTATAGACATTAGGAGTACAAGCATATCATATTATAACAATACAAGGTTCAAGGTCAAGGAATTCAAGTGGAATTGACCAAATTGCAACTCTCATACTCAATAATTCACCTTGAGCATACTAGATATAATAAATTTTCATGAATCCCTTTTTATTAGAGATGGACATCATTGCATTTAGAAACACTCATTATCACATTTTGGGCAAAGACCTTTAATAGCATTGGAGAATATATTCTAATATCGTAAACCTGTGAAATAGAAAAAATTTTCACACCATTGATAAATTCACCTATCAAGTGATTGTTACTGTCAAATTAACAATGCATCAATTCTCGATCAACTCCCATATCTCTAATAAAATCACTTAAGAAATAAGACTTTATAAATTATTCATATGAAATTCTATAGGATATCCAACATATCATAAGATATTGGGTTCAAACTCATAACATATATTATTAGCTAGATAATAGGTAGTCAAGCCGCAAGATCTAATTGAAAAAATTGTTCTAATTTCCAATTAATCTCATCACCGATAAGCAAACATAGAGTCAACTAAATCATCGAATTATAAGAAAATATAAACAATTCACAATTTATCAAACGAGTCATGTACAATAATCCGGTATAATTTTTTTTCTCATATCAGCTCATATACATAAATAGTTGGATTATGAAAGAATAACTCTAAAATAGAAACATACCTACAATTTGAATATTTGACTTTATCACCCTTCTCCTCCACTCAACTGGGGCTTTAACCTTTTTTCTAATAACATGTATGATTATAAGACGAGCAACCCACTTGCTCACTAGACTACCGATGATCTACTAAATAATTCAATATACATACAACAACAACAACATCAAGTCATTATCCCACTATGTGCACGGGCTCGGCTACATGAATCTTTTTTCTCCATTGTGTCATTTTAAGAATCAAATATTTATTTAAATCTAATAAAGAAAGTTCATTACTAAGATTTTTTAACCAAGTCTTTTTAATACTACCTTTACCTTTCTTAACATAAGCCAAATCCAATACATCTACTTTCCTAACCAATTCATCAGAGGGACTATTTTATATGACCAAATCATCTAAGGCGACTCTCTCTAGTCTTATCTTCCACAGGAGCTACTCCAACCTTTTCATATAAATACTCATTTTACATCCTATCTCTAAGAATAAAGCCACTCTTCCACTTGAGCATCCTCATCTCTATAACACTTAACTTAATATTATGCTTCTCTTGTAATGGCTAACATTCTGCACCATAAAGCATTCCATATCTCACCACCATCTTATATAATATTACCTTAAGTTTGACGGGGACTTCTCAATCAAACAATAAGCGTGATGCATTCCTCCCCATCAACCATCCAACTTGAATTCTACTGATAATATCCCCATCTATTTCACCATCAATAGATCCAAGATATCTAAAATATGTACTTTTATTAATGACTTGATCGCCCAAAGTCTCTTAATTAGATCTATTACTACTAAAATTATACTATATATATTAAGTTTTAGATCAACTCAAGCGAAAATCTTTAGACTCTAAGGTTGACCTCTATTACTCACGTTTACCTTCAACTCCCTCTCCAGTTGATCTTATCAACAAGAAGAATATCATCAGCAAAAAACATAGTATAATATACACATCAAATCTCTTGCAAATGTCTAGTGAGAACATCCAAGACTAAAGCAAAAAGATATTAATCTCAACTAAAAATATACACATCAAATCTCTCTATAGACTCATCAACAAGAAGAACATCATCAAAAAAAAAAAAAAAAAGAAGAACATCATCAACAAAATGAATACACCATGCTACAATCTCTTGCAAAATGTCTACCGAGAACATCCATGACAAAAAGAAAAACTTACAGGGAAATACAAATAAGGCGGTGAATGTCAGCAATGGAGGCGACGAAAGTGGTAAAGTTCGACGGCGAACGTTGGCAATGGACCAGTCTCAATGGCTGTGAAAATCGACGCAGGTCTCAAACGCGACCGTAGCGAACCAAAACGAAGAGAAAATAAAATGAGAAGAAAGATGACAGAGCGACAGACTACTCTCAATGGCAGTGGCATTTAGCTCTCTCCGTCGGATATTCCTGTGGATTTTCTGTAGGTAACATTATCGTTGGATAATACGCCGAAATTTTTTTGTCAAATTTAAGTAAGCCCACGCAATTTACGCCGGTGATGCCACCGGAATATAAAATATATCAGCAAAAAAACCGACGGAATATTCACAAATACGCAAGTGATTTCGCCATAAATTTACAAGTGTATATTTAGCTGGTTAGTCTGTCGCTTTTTCTGATGCATATATGTTTGTCTGAAAGTCTGATGATAATGACAAATTTGCCTAAAATGAATCAACAATTTTTCTCAAACACTTTATTGCAAAAGGTATAAACAAAACATAAAAGTAATAAAAGAAGAAATCCGATTATCCCAGTTAAGATCACTCAAAAGAATTCAAACTCTTTCTTGACATGAAATCAATAAAATCGCATAATAAACTTACAAAGTCCAATAAAAATCCAAAACACACAAGCTTTTAATAAAAGATTTAAGAATCAATATGCATGCTCATCTTAAGCACTAGAATCAATATGTGCGCCACAAAGCTCAAATTAACATATCGTTGGGTCGCATGCCGGTCCCCAGCGCTCAGACATTGCACCACCACATGCCGATCCACCGCGTCACAATGTTGCATGCTGAATCCATAATTATGGAGCAAAAGAGCCTTCAACGGCGCCGCATTGATAATTTCGGGCACTGCTATGACTGTGCTCTAAAGCACATCTCTGCAACACCCACAAGCTAAGAAATTTTAGAATGTTCATAATTTTCATTTAAAAAAAATCATAATTATTAGGTTGTTATTGTAACACCCCGAAAATAAAAAGTATTTTAAATTATAAATTTTTAAATTTAAATTTAAACTAGTTGTGCCCTTTAGTGTTGTGCTTGTAAGAGTTGCGGCTTTAGGTTTGAGAGCATAGCGATGCCAAAAAATACCAATAGATCTTGGGGCGTCGCCTAGATTACCCCTCAATAAGTAAAAAAAAAAATCATTTTTCAAAAATATTCTCCCAGCTATAAGCAACCAAAGGCGCCCTAAGCTAAACTGAAGTGGGGAATAGAGAATTTTGCCGTTTTATAACAAAAAGTTTTTTTCTTTAACTAAAATTAAGATTATAAAGCTAAGATCTTGTAAAGTAAGCTCGGAAAGCGTTTTAGCGCTTCTGATCGAGGTAAAGAAATATTAACATAAATAAAAAATACTAATTAAGGAACATGGCGCAAGTACTTTGAGCTGGAAGGAAATTGGAGAAGGACGGTCCTTTCCAACTATCAAATGTCCATAGGGCACATCCATGGCCCTTTAACAATTGGAATCTAGTCAAGAAGTTGCAATATCTCCAATCTGACGAAGACCTATAGTATCTACCCACAAGAAAGACACTTCACCATGCACCCATGGTCCTCTAAAGAGATCCTTACCATTATTCACTGCCTTTAACAGTGACATTTTATCCTCTGTCCAACTAAGCAAAGCAATTCAATATACGTGGCTCGTTAGCAAACCCTAAAGCAAAATAAGTACAATCACGATGGCTCCTGCATCATAGCTAAGCTGTTGGGAATTAAGGACCGATCATGATGTGCAACCTCATCTATAAATAGAAGTGACGGTATTTATTAACAGATGTTATTTACTCCTTAGACCCACCCCTCTCGTAATTATTAGAAGTACATATAATTTTCAACGCATTCTTTCATCATTTAGCATGCTAAATAAGATAGAATATTTAAAATAAAAAAAAACATACTAACAACGCATTGTTTGATATATGTGAAAACACTTTAGGAAAATCAGCAATTACCGGCGGGCCGGTAATTCCGACAGTTGAACTGGTTATCGGACCGCCGATATCATCCGACAATTTACCTGGCGGTGTTTAATAAAAAACCGGCGTAAATACAGCAGTAAAATAACCCCCGGGTAGACCACCGATTTTGCTGAGAAGAATTCACACACAAATCTATATAGATAACCATTGAAAATTTAACCGCTTGATAGTAGTCAAAATTCCCCCAAAATTTATACAAATAAAAATAAAATAAATAGACATGCAAGTTACCTTAATTAATAAAAATAAATTTAATAATATCATTCATATAAAATTTGTATTTCAACATGCAAAATATAAAAAAGGAGGGGAATTCACATAGAAATCATTCAAAACTTTCTTACCTTTTGTATACATAAACTTCACTAATTATATATATATAGCACTCAAACATCATATTAAACTAACAAATAACATCTCCTAAGTTAAAAGCCCCAATCTCATCAACGAGTTGTCGATCCTTTTAACCTTGTCATTGTAGATGTTGATGCGCTCACATGAGCTCAACACCTACCGTCACATGAGCTTGACGCCTTACTTCCATGTCTATAAGCTCCACCATGCCCGCTTGTCCAGTTTTCCTTGCTTTTGTAAGCTAATCTCCGTTCCGTTGATAAAATCGCATGCAATCTTCAACAAGTATCCAGTGAGACCGACAAACTCAATTATTGGGGTGCTAGATGGCGTAATAAAAAAAAAAAAAGAGATCAAAATAACAACAACATGAAGCTGTCCACATTAATTCTTTTTCTCCATTGTGACATATTAAGGGCCAAGTTCTAATTTAAATCTAATATAAATATTATTTGTATTATTTTAAAACCAAATCTTTAAATCGTCCGCTATAATTTTTTAACGCCAGCTAAATCTAATAAATCTACTCACTAAAAAATTTAATAAATAGCCGGGAATAGTGACGCTGAAATAAATAACAAGCCATTAAATGCAACAGGAAATGTTCCGATAATGCACACATCATTGGATATGACATTTTACGCATATAAAAATATTCCTTCAAAGTATCAACTCAATATATTTTTAATAATATCTCTTTACTTATTTCATAAGCCACTATAAAGAAACATCATCTACGCCACAACCGTAAAAAAACTATGCAACAAAAATAAATGAATAACTGTGCCCTATACTCTCTAGCTTATACATAAATATCTTAGAACCTAATTCTTCCATGCTTCAGCATCAAATCATTAATAATACATAAAGCTAGCTAGGTTTAGTATGGTTTAAGTAAACTGATAATTTAACAGGGACGAAATGACATGATAAAGGTTGAAAGAGCTTAGTAATAATATTCGTGGGGCAAGCAATGAGAGCAATGGAAAGTGGAAGGACCGGGGAACGCCATGTGCACGCGCGGAGAAGGGGGAAATGGTGATGGAGACATAAGTGGCAAGATAAAGGATAAGGTCGAAGCAAAAGAAGACGGCATGTATAAATAGTAACACATGACTGTCGGAAAGCTTAGAAGACTTAAAACGCCATAAAGGAGAATAGCAGATGTTCATCACCCTAAAGGCCCCAAAGCCTGAGCCGTGGCAACTTTTGATTCGCTTTGAAAGCTTATAGCCATCTCTACTGAAAATAGAGATAAAGGTAGGTGTTTAGAGATAGAGATAGAGAGAGAGAGAGAAGAGATGAAAGCGATAGATAAAGATGGGAAATAGGAGTGGGCTAAGGCTTTAATACGTACGGATTAGCACTCAGCACTTGACTGTTAGCATGAGAGAGAGAGAGAGAGGGAAAAGGAGAGGTGGAGTTGGTCAAAGAAGTGGGGAAGAGCTAGGGTTGCAGAGGACAAGCTAGGGCTGGCGGGTAACAGAAGGCGGAGTAAAATAATTGTCCGATAGAATTGCAGGAATTTGACACGCGTCCATCCAGCAACTGTTTATTGAGTACGAGCCAACCATTTGAGGGGAGAGAAAAAGGAGTGGTCCAACAAGTACCTGTTTAAATAAAAATAATATATGTTTTTTGGCCATTACATTAAACTCAGAGTACCCGGGGTGGATGTGATAAAAATTCGAATTTCTCCTGTAAATTCTACGAATTCCTCGAAAAAGTAAAGTTTTTATAAATATTTTTTATATAATCATTTAAAATTTAATAAATAAATATGATATAGTATTATTTCAATATCTAAAGGGTAGTCCTACTTTATTAGAGCCATATATTGTTACACAACTTTTAATGCATAAAAGAATTCACGTTTTACTGCTAAATTTCCTGCAGGATTTCCACGTGATTTTTTTTTTCCGTATTGTAAGAAAGGATTTATTTAAATTTATCAAATACTGTTTTACCCAATCAGCAATGAAAATTGGCCAAAAGTCAATTACTAATAAAACGTAATGTCAGTGGGGAATTTTGGGTAGACGTTAACAACTATGAATAATATTTAATTAGCAGCTAAGCATATAATATAAAGGAAACTATTATGCGCAACAAAGGAGATAAAATGATAACACCCATTCATTCTCGTCGGGTGCTAAGTAGTCCAGGTGTCGATATCATCATTCACTTAATCACGACAAAATCAGAGAAAACTAATAAAAATTTATGATGTGAAATTATCAAGAATATGCAATTATGCATTTAATTGGAAAAAAAAAAATTCCCAAGAATTTCATAAAAAAATATAAGACATTTGGTCAAAATAGCAAAACATAATTGAAAAATTAAAAACAATGAAATTGTGTCAAAAAATTTTCATCACAAGAAAATCAATGACATCAAAAGTGAATATCAATGAAAATTTTAAATTGAAAAATTCCAAAAATAAATTTTAGACCATTTGAACTCTAATTTTAAAAGCTGTAGTCAAAGTGAACATCTCAATGAGATGAACTTAATGACATTAAAAGTGATCCAATTTAGCTCCAAAATGAGCTTTAATTATTAACATTTTTCAATAAGGAATTTATATATTAAAAACATGATATATAACCAAAATAATTAATTGGAGACGCCGCATAAAATGTTTTGGAATTTTTATTAGATTTATCAAAATGTTACTCTAAGTCTAAAATAAATAAATAAATAAATAAACCTCCACTTTCATATAAACGGTTGAACAAAAATTGATAGGAGGGAGAGCTTGGAACTAAATCTACCAAAAATCAAAAGTTCGAGAGAGCTTTGACTGACAATTGATGTCGGCGATTGCGGGCTCCTGACCACAATACCTCGGCTATGATTTTTCAATCATCATTTTCCTACAATCTCCAAACCATCATTACTTAATTAATATCCGGAGCATTGTTGCCTAATTACCATAACCTCACAATGATCTCTCGATCGCCGTCACAAGACTACGATCTCCAACCAATAACCACCCGATTATCCTCGCCAGATTACTATCTCTATCAACTTGATCACCAATAACGTTGATGGACGCGATCTCATATAAAGTCATTAATGTACTTCTTTTACAATAAATTTAATTTATCATCTATTATCAATAATAATAATGATGCATGTCATTGCCTATAAGGTTACTGTGTATTGTTGACGCATAACATTACCTATAATATTGATTCAAGCAGTTGACACTAAGGCCAACACTAGCCGACTTTGTCACCTTTCATCACTTATACCTTCAACAAATGCCTTTACTACTAAGGCTGATTCACACTACCAATATTCTACCTAATTTTTTACTAAACAATAAAATATACTAAATTTCTTAGTCTACGATCTACTCCCCTTAAAGAAGAATGATCTAATCGATCATAAATGGCCACTTGATAATAACACCAATATCGTAAGGTCCTTTTAACTTTTATCTCGGAATTCATTTTTAATAGTTTATATCTACTACATTGTATCACCGCCTTTTAAAATTAAGGGGAAGAATATCATTTGTAACATATGAAATACACTAGCTAGTACAATAAATTTGATGGGGCCAAGACTTTTTTTTTCTGAATTTTTCATATAAATGTTTTGGTGCACTTGCAAACTTCATTAATTTTTGTGTATTCGAGGAATATTCATACATATTTATGATGCCAAAAATGTTCATAATTGTTTTAAAACCTCCACAAAACCGTTGTGAATATTATCTATTAGAAATTCATTTGGCAATAATTTCACAACCATTCAAGAATCCTTAATGCAATAATTTAGTTTGTAGCAGTTAAAACTATTGTACCACCTTAAAAGTAATAATGTGCAAAAACAAAAGTAATATGGTTACCCAAAATAAATAAAATGTTTATCTATTTAAAAAAAAAAATTGATTAGGGATACATCAGAAACATACCTTATTGACGAGTTAGTTGTTGTTTTTTTTTTAAAGAATACTCCATCAAAAAATAGAAAAAAAAATGTAAAAATTATAAGTTAGATTTTTTGTATGATTAACTCATAAAAAAGCTATAAACTAACTAGGCTAAGAAGTTTGCACCAATAAAATTATTTAAATATTAGACAAATTAAGGATGATGAAATAGAGTTGATTTGAGCATATGATTAAGGGCAAGTGTGAGAAATTGAGATGAATGATAAAACATCAATATATATATATAGGGTTGTCCATTAAAATTACCTTGTTTAACAGAAAAATAAAACCATAAAATCTTACTCTTTCAACCGTCACCCTCTCTTTTGTCCCCATCTAAATCACTACAGTATCATACAGTGTAATGAATCTCTCGCTCGCGCGCGCGCGCTGTCTCAGCTGTGCGGTCTCTTTCGGAATGCTTTTACCACAGTAGGCGTTCATAAGAATCCAAAAACAAAACCGGGAGCTTTGCGACATATAACGAGATGTAAAGTTTCGATGTAGCTTAACGTTTAGGGTTTAGCGCGCCACTAAAACACTGCTCCCACGTGATGTAGGAGCACCATACTATTCCCATTCCATTTATCCACTACCTCACTCACTTCTCTACTTCTTACTCATTAAAAGGCCTCTGACATGAAGAAAACAAAGCAAGCATGATGCATACTAATAATAATTGAGAGGCCTGGGAGTATCCGATTCCACCTCTCCATCAACTTCTCTTCCTTCCTCCGGCATCTACTGTAGCCCTAGCCATGGCCATTTTTGTGTTCAAAGATGAACATCAACAACTAAAACTTATATATATTCTAGCTTAACTAGCTTCTCCTCCCCAAAAAGCCAATCGAAGCCTCCCCGCTTATCATTCTATGCACGTACAGTGCATGGCCAGCTAGCAACGACCGCTTCAGTCCTTTACATCCCTTAGACCAGCGTATCATCTTTCACCAACAAAGATGTTTCCTCAGGCTAATGAGATTTATTACCCAGTAGAAAAGCCTGATATTTCATCCGCCTTCTTCCCTTTCTCTCCGCCAACCTTTCATCACGACAGCCTCCATGACATCTTTATCCCCACCACCGCTACCGCCACAGTAGGCGCTCCGGCACCTGCAGCTCCAGATAAAACACCTTCTGGCGGCGCTGGTCCTCCGCTTACAGGCCGGAGGCGTCCAATGAGAAAGGATAGACATAGCAAGATATACACGGCACAAGGACCTCGAGACCGGAGGATGAGACTTTCTCTTGACGTTGCACGCAAGTTTTTTGACCTTCAGGATTTGCTGGGCTTCGACAAGGCAAGTAAGACAGTTCAATGGCTCCTCAGCATGTCTAAAGTCGCCATTAAAGAACTGGTTGGCGCGGCTTCCAAGTGTGCCGTGGTGTCCTCTTCTGAAGGAGAAGAAGACAACTCGACTGTATCGGATAGCAAGGGAAAGTCAACATCGGCTATTCTTGTAAACGAATTAGAAAGCAACGCAAAGCCTAAAGGTAGGATTTTGAAGTCGAGGTCTATAGTTCAGCCGAAGGTTGCTAGAGAATCAAGAGAAAAGGCAAGAGCGAGAGCAAGGGAGAGGACTTTGGAGAAAAAGATGATGAGATGTGGCAGGGAAGAGGATGGATGTAGAGGTAATTACCAACAGGCAAATGTCTTACAATCGATTCCGTTGGGTGGTTTCCTGCAGGAGGAATATTCTAGTTCACATGATTTAAAATCCTCCTTAGATTTTGTGGCTGAAATGGAGGAACACTGCTCGACCTCTCCCATATATGGAAACGAAATTGATCATAATGGATCAGGTTCAGTTGCAGCGTTTGATTGTAATCACCAGAGTGTCGTTGGCTTATTTCAAGAGCCATGGGATCACATGAGTACTTTTGCAAATAACTACATCGATGAAAAGGTTCTTCTTGGGGAAGTTTTACTGCAGACCAGCTATGGGAGGCCAATCAGTACGCCGTCAATGTTTGATCATGTCTAAATAATTAAATGCTTCAGTATGTGATTCTAATCCTTTGTTTGTTTCTCTTTGCCTGTATTAATTAATTTCCCCGTCATGACTTTCTCCATCTTGCTTTGTATCATGCTTGACTTGGTGCTGAATAACATTTATTGTCTTTTCTGTCATTTTCATGGTTCAGATACTGTTTCCTATGGCTTCTAATAAGTGTTTTTGCAATAGCTATTTCATGCAAGCCTTCTTAATTTATTTTACAATGAAGTTCAATATTTGTTGTGAGGCACGCATATATATATATATATATATATTTAATCATCAGAAAATTCATGAACATTTATAATTATTTAAATTCAAATAAGAAATATGTTACTATTAACTAATTAATTTTAAGCTTTCTTATTGGGGTTTCATAAAATTTAGGAATGTTCAGTACGTAAAGGTTTAATATATCTGTTCAATTCTGTAAGCTGTTTTTTTTTTTATTATTATTTCTGGAAAAGCAGATCAATTATTCTAAAATGAACTCCTATTCTCCAAATAACTAACTAATTTATGCTGAAGGAAGAAAACCAAATCGTATGGCTTCTTTCAAACAAGTGCAGCAAGATTGAATCTTTCTAAGGGCAAGGGGTAAATAAATTATCCCAATAGAGTGCATAGAAATTAATTAATTTTACTCTATATGAAGTTTTATAAGTTATTTCAGTTTGGCAACTATATATGGCTTAAAACTCTTGTTCAATTTGACAACTACATATATTTTTGTCTTCTAAAAGTATGTGTAACCTTGACATGAAAAGAAAGTCACAAAATCATTGAACTTTCTAAGGTTAAAAAAAAAAAATACAAGTTGTTTGCGTACCCTATAGGTATCAAATCACATGCACTACAAATAGAGTAATGAGAATAGTTACAAAAGTCTAATACTTAAATAGATTAAGAGAAGAAGTTAACTATAGAATCCTTTTACAAGAAATGATCGGATGAAATACCAAAAATAAGCATAGTTGATTCAAAATTTTAATAAAGTTGGGATAAAAACTTTTCTGACAGTATTTCTTGGTCATTAGTCTAGTGATTCTAGGGGTGGCACATCTCAACCAACGAGAAATGAGTTACTTGATCAAGAGATGCCCTTTTAGATGACATGATTCACAAATACAACTTACACAAATTTTATGATGGGAGAGCCACATTCGATAAGCAAATGACCAAATATAGGAAAAATGGGGAATGAGACGGATAGGGCACAAAATTAAAAACAACAAGCCTCAAGGGTAATATCGACACCATAATTAAAAACACCCCCTACAAAATCAACTTCTGTTTTTGACTCATCGGATTGGTACCATCTTAACGACAACGGAAGAATTGACATTTTCTAAATTTCGCGGGAGTTTTTTTTTTTTTCGTTAATCATAAATATTGTAGAATCCATGAAATAAGAGCTTATGAATTTATCTTTGTTGACGACATTGCATCATTAGATCTCTCCAGCATTGTCTTATACCATCAGAAAGTTCTATATATGACTTCTAGTTTGGTGAGGATTTTTGTGTTGGTTATTTGTCAAAAAAACCTACCAACTGGCATTATAGGAAAACCCATCATTACTGGCGGACAAAATACGCCGGTAACATGAAAATTTCTACGGAAAGAGCACGTTTCCGTCGAATTTCCGACAGATTTTCATACGCCGGTTTTGCGCGCGTCGAAAATAATTTTCTGGTGTCAACAATACGCCAGAACCTTTTACGGCGTACTTTCCGGCCCATAATCGGCGAAAAAGTGAGTGCAAGTTACGTCGATTTGAATTTGCTTATTCTGACATTAAATATGTAGGAATTATCGGCGTACAAATCCACCGGAATTGTCGGCTGAACAAATGTTGCTAAATACGATGAAACCTTAAACGACAGAGATAACCGGCGCAGTATCCGCCAGAAATGCCGGCGTAACAAAGACGCCGAAAATTGATACGGAATGTGTTGTATCGTCATTTCCGGCGGATTACTTGCGTTTTATCCGCCGGAAACCTATAGCAAAAACAAACAAAAAATATCTTCCCAGGCAACAATAAGATTTCCACACATGCAAACAATTACAAATATTAAAAAAAAAAACTACTCAACAACACAAATTTCCACACCACAGATGGCCTACGAGTTAATACTAAAAAAATAGTACAAGATCCTTAAAAGGACCTCCAGCTCCCTACTACTCAGAAGAGATACAAAAAAATACTAAAAAAAACCTATGAGCCAAAGTTCCTTGCTAAGCCAGGATACAAGAAAATCTAATAACATGCTAGGATGGCAAAAGTAGCATAAACCCAAAAGATACAAAAGGAAATAAATCATTCAGCTCATTCTCATCATATTTGGCCTTGATTTGTTTCGTATGTATTTTAAGCGCTTGCCTGTTCGGACCATGTTTTCATTACCTTATTGTCTTATTTGTCTCCCTTATCATTTGAGGATTCCAATATTTCTAGCTACTTCTTTCGCTACTAGACTTACAAATTCCAATTTATTGTATTAGGATTGTTCAATTGTTCCATTAGTTTGAGAGTTTCAAGAAATTATGAGTTTTAGGCATTTAGGTGGTTCATTTGTTCATCGATTTCAAGCTAGTAATTTGGTTCGTCTTTCTATTTCTTGAATGGGATGATGAGTTATTCTCTTGAGAAATTCGATATGGGACCTTGAAGCTTTCCATTTCACGGAAGATCTCTATTTGTTACTTGCAATTTCTTTTAGCATATGATAAATTCTTATTTTCATGACTCTCTCGTTCAATTGTTGTATTTATTGTTATTTTATCATTTAGCCAATTAATTGGGTTGGTTCTCTTTGAAATGTCTGTACATTTCGGCATTTTTTAATATATGCTGGTTTTTTGCTTAAAAATTTTTATCTCTATCCAGCAATACAGTTTAGCAACATCATAGTATATAATTGAAGGGTTGTCGCCATCAATTGGCATTTTAGTACTATATTGTTTTGTAGAAACAAAAGGGATTTAGAAGCATCCTTCTCAATTATAATAATTTCCTTAGGACTGCCTTAAGCTAAGGCATTAATTATGATAGAAGAATTTCTCACTGACAACAAAAGCATTATGATTCTTATTTCTCAACATAGCAGTATTAGGATCCGGGTGTTCTGAGGCGTTCCTCAGGTTTTCTTAACTCATGGTGGGTTATACAATGAGAACCAATATTATTTCCAAATATTTCTCAGCTATGAGCAATATCAATCTCAACAAGTACTCTAGCCATAGAGGGGTAAATAATTAGGTTAATGGCAAGAGCATCGACAATCAAATGTTTACCAAAAATAAAACCTAAGGCAAATAATGTATGATGGTTAATGTAATGAATTTTGAAAGGAAAAAAAATTCAACCACAGCAATAGGAAAGGTGGTTTATAAGAAGTATTAAATTCAATTATGCTTCTCAACATCCTTGTAGGAAACCCATAAATATAAAATAATCTACAAGAGACAAAATTTGTGCACTATTTTTTAACAAATATTTTAACATAATTGACGTGTGGATCTATATATATAATGTCAATGCAATGAAGCCCAAACAGCCCTAGATCTAGAAAAATTTGTGCCTACAGGTGTGGCAGCGCGCGTTTTCCAACATGAAGCAAGAGGGAATCAACCTCAAGACAATTCAAGTAGCAATATATAATTTGGAAGCTATTGAAGCAAAGGGTTTTGAGATCCTGCCACCACAAATGAAAGGGAGGACAAATGGGCACTGGTGAGATCTAAAATATTTGGCCATCCAAGAACCCCTTTGCAATGGTGAATGAGTGACAAGATTTAATGGATAGAAAAAAAAAGAAGCATGGGCAACAAGATATATTTACAAGACAACCAATTAATCTTGATAGGGAACCTTGAACAGACGGATTGAGGGTTTTAACTATTTGATCGTCTCTTATGGACTTTAGATTGCAATTCATATGCCTCATCTTTCAAATTTTTTTTTTAGTAGAAACCTCAAGAGGGGCTTACGTGTTAATTTAGCAAAAATTACAAAATCCTTAAAGAGAACATTCAGCTCACTACTGCTTAGAAGAGCTAAAAAATAAATCAAAATAAAATTCATAAGCCGATGATTCCCTGTACTACAAAATACAAAATAAACATGCCTCGTCTTTCTAATTTAGCCACTTGCCCCTCTAGAGGACTTTTTTTTTATGAATGGTTTTATTATTATTTTTTCTTTGCAAGTCATTTAGAGAATTCTATAACATCCAAACATTCTACCAAATTAAGCAGTAACATTCAAAGTTTTGTATTCTAATTTTCTATATATGGTATTAGAGGAGCTTAGGGTTTTTGACTTTCAACCTTTAACTTTTTTTTCCTTTATTCGCTCTAGTTAAGATTTTTTCTTCTTTTTATTATGATTGATTTTGTTGACTTCCCTTTCGAGGAGGCGACTTCAAGAATAGTGAAAATTAGGCTAAGGAGAACTCTGTAGGCAACAAATCTCAACATCACCTAAATAGGTGAAATTATTTGGAATAATCTCAATTCTTAAAATGAAAGGAAATGATTCATCATCTTTTGTATCATTCTCTGGAGATGAAACACCTAAGTTTTCTACTTTGAGATGGAACATATTTCGTAATCATGATATAGTTATATATGATAAACCATGATACCTGAAATCAGTGGACTGTATATGTTTCTTCATATAACAAATCAGGATAACATCAAATAAATATACTCAAAATTGAAGGATGCTACCATCATCTATGTATCAAAACTAAGATTTCAACAATCAAGCAAGGTAGCCTTCATGTTATTGAGTAATTTAATGCAATGAAGGTTAATTGGCTTGACCTGGATTTTTACTAAGATCTTAGGCTGATATGCTAAGAAGATGCTTTATTTTCAAGTATTTTGTAGAAAAAGAAAGAATTTTTAAGTTTCTTGCATGACTCAATAAAGAAGTCGACCAAATTCATGCCCAAATCATAAGTTAAGAAGTATCATTAAAGGTGGTTTTTTCTCTCATACAAGTTAAAGAAAGAAAAAAAGGCAATATAAAATAAAATTGATAGCCAAAAGACATACTCAATTCTATGAAATTGACTCCTAAGTAATTTTTTATACTGTAACAAAAATAAATATAATTCACATTAATTTCTTTCGCATCTAATTATGAATGGTACGTCCATGTATGATGTAAAAAATGTTTTCGTCTATGAGGATGTTGAATAACAAGTTTATGGATCCATCACCTCGATCAAACGATTAATATATATATAGACAACGTAAAAAAAATTATGGATGGTCTTAAAGATAATAAAAGATTGTTGTGAAGGGAATGTAGTCATTGTACTTTTTTTTTTAAATTGCATGTTGCATTGATTAAAGATAGTAAAATATTACACAAGGGTACATAATGGTATGGAAGCTATTTTGTCTTCCTAAGACAAAAACCAAACAAAAGGGGAAAGAGGAAAGCTTATCTCGAAAAATGAGAACAACAAAAAATGAGAGGAGAAATCAAGAAAGAAATATGAATCCCCTTAATTAGTTGGCATAGTGAGGACCTCTAAGGATTGCATTGAACATACACAAAGAAAATTGTGGCTATTATTGCAAAATATATATTTGAGGAAGTCAACAATGCAGGTGCAATGACAAAGACAAAGAGAAAAGAATAAAATGGAAATGTATATAGTTTTATCTCAACTACTACCAAGTAGGCTACATTAGCACAATGCAGGTGCGATGATAATATCATATGCATATCACATTGGTCTGTTGCCTAGGAGCTTTGGCCACCAACTAAGAGGTCTGAAATTTGAGTTTTATGTATGTGATGTCTGCGTAAGTTTGCCTCTTTTTTTTGTTAAAACCCACAAAGAGGCTGACGCGTTAATTTAAAATTTTGTTACAAGTCCTTAAGAGGATCTAGAGCCACTAATGCTCAAAGAGCAACATAAAAGATTAAAAAAAAAACCTACAAGCTTAAGAACCAAACTAAATTATAAAATAAACGAAGCAGAGAAAACATACGGGATAGCAAGAAGCCACCACCCAAAAAAAGAGCCAAATCCAAAATAAACATTACAGCCCAACCAAAGAGAAGACAAACTTTTCAAAACAACATAGGAACCATAGCAAAAGGCGCGACCTCCAACAAAGAAACACCATGAAGAAGCACGACCATAAGAACTAGAAAGAACACAACCATGCCATCCAAAACTGAATCCAAAGACCAAATCCACAATCTAAACCAAGCACAGCCAAATTAGAAGAAAAAAAGACAAAGAACCACCAACCAAAAAAGGCAACCCCCACACAGCAGGCCACTAACTAGAAGCAATAAGTTCAACACCAAAAGGGCCACGACCCAACATCTAAAAGACCCAACAACTCAGTCTAGAAGATCCCAACCACCAACAGCAAAAGCCATGAAGTCAATAACTGAAACCAACAACAACCATTACCAAGAAAACCCAAAAAGGTCCCCCAAAACAAAGAATCTAAGCAACAGAGACAACCCAACCAGCAACAAACCAAAAGCCAATTAGCCCCGATCACGACACCTCAAAAATAGGATAACCCTCCCCAACAAGAAGAACAAACATAACAAAACATTAGAAGTGGGATTAGAAGAAGCTTGATATTTAGTACATCTTCCTTTAGAGTACTTGAAATTTTGCGCCAATTTTTTATTCTTTTTTTTTTTTTTTTACTGATAAACATGGAGAAACCATGCATCATTAATAACCTGCACAACATTCAAAACATTATCATCTTGAAGAACATTCCATATACCATCGTTAACCATCGCAAGACCTTAGTTAGCACCTGCACGACAAATCATAGGGGTCCAACCAATCATATTGATCAACAAGATTCTCAACAAAATGCAAAACCAAATGTTGCTTCCTCACACCCAATTTTAGTAACTCTTCATTAGAAATAGGAGAACACGATATGTTAATTATATGCACCCTATTAGAAACATCCAAACCGCCATGAATAATAAAAGGAGCAGGAGTATCCACAGGATCAAAAAGAATATAATTTTGAGTCTCTAGTTCAAGATAATGATCCCCATTAAAATCTAAATCAAAGGCGATATTCAACATGTTATTACCGACTATGGATCGTTAATAAGAGAAATAGTTAGTTGATTACAAGAAACATCAATAACATGAACCGAAATGAATAAACAACCACAACATTTAAAAGTCCACGCGATTTCCTACACAATAGAAATATTAGCAAAAAGAGGGGATAACATCATGAGGAGCTAACCTGTTGTTATCCTTAGAAACATTAGTCACCAGTTTCAGATTAATCAATAACTCCTTTTCAAGAGGGTGAAAGCTAAAACACTCATTTTTTAGATGACTCAGAGTTTTGCAACAACAACATCAAGCTTTTATCTCATTATCTGAGGTCAACTACATGAATCCTTTTTGTCTATTGTGCCCTGGTAAAAGTTAAATTCTCATTTAAATCTAATACAGAAATATCATTTCTAATATTTTTTAATCAAGTCTTTTTAGGTCAACCTCTATCTTTCTTAATACAAGTCAAATTTAATACATATACTTTCCTGAGTAAAGCCACTCGTCCTCCTGAGCATCGTCATCTCTACAACACTTAATATTATGCTTCTCTTTTAATGGCCAGCATTTTACACCATAAAGCATTTCAGGTCTAACTACCATTTTATAGAATTTTTCCTTAAGTATGAGGGGTGGGGGAGGGGGGTGTACTTTTCTATCACACAACAAGATTGATGCATTCCTCCACTTCAACCATCCAACTTGAATTCTACTAATAATATCCCTATCTATTTCACCATCACTCTGAACAACAAACTCAAGACATCTATAACATGTACTCTTATTAATGACTTGATCACCCAAAGTCACAACACCTCAAAAAAACTATTATTACTAAAATTACATTCCATATATTTAGTTTTAAACATATTCAAACAAAATCATTGTCTCTAAGGTTGACCTCCATAATTCAAGTTTACCTTCAACTCCCTCTCTAGTCTTATCAACAAGAAGAATACCATCAGCAAAATGCATTCACTAGGGTACAACCTCTTGCAAATGTCTTGTGAGAACATCCATGACTAAAGCAAAATGAAATGTGCTTACAACTGATCCTTGATGTAATCTAATAGAAATTGGAAAATACTTAATTAAACCACCTTGAGTTTGAACACAAGTATCAGCTCCTGCATACATATCCTTAATGACTTGAATATAAGCATTAGTAACCCATTTCCTTTCTAGAACTCTCCATAGCACTTCTCTTGAAAATTTATCAGATGACCCAGACGAGTTTTGCAATGATAAAAAAAAGGAGAAAACTCAAACTCGTCCATTTCAACATGTTGAATATACCTAAATTTTTTAGGCT
Source organism: Dendrobium huoshanense (assembly GCA_016618105.1). Classification (NCBI taxonomy): domain Eukaryota; kingdom Viridiplantae; phylum Streptophyta; class Magnoliopsida; order Asparagales; family Orchidaceae; genus Dendrobium; species Dendrobium huoshanense. Next base: position 45,930,464 of record CM028346.1, on the reverse strand, counting down.
CAAGCAACACACTATTGAGAAATCAGAGATATATAATTCCTTTAAAACACGTGCAACCGAGGGTAGAGAACCATTCAACATAGTGTTCCCAGTTTTCAAATGAAAACCAAATAACGATCCCAATTCGTGTAAAATATGGGGAGAAAACAAATGGGAATAAAGATTAAGTGGAAAAAACTCAAATAGGGATGATTGGGCCTTCCACAGAAATATAAAAAAATGACAACCATTGATCAATTTCATATACCAGTTGTTGACAAAATAAGAGCGATGAGCAAAACGTTTACTATAATCCAAGCCATTTATGAGTTTAATCAACACATGCTTTCAATCCAAGAGGATAACCAAAAAATCACTGCTAAGCTTATATTTAAAGAAAATTTTTTGAATCGAGCCCAAATTAGGCCTGTGATTGGGAAATTTACCAATCAATGTAAATTCGAAAAGAGCTGCAATAGCAAGAATCTCATCTTCTAAAATCTAAAGCGACGACAGCCCGCGATGAGCTGTAGAAGTGACAATGATGGTGAGTTTGTCTTAATTGGCGTAAATGCCTCTAAAAAATGATAATATCATAAAATAATGCACTTCTAGAAGTGTCTCAAGTAATTTTACATAGCATTAAAATGTAAATCTGAACAAAATTCCAAAATTCTTTCTAATTATTATTTCTTGATCCTCCCATGGAGAAACGGTTATGAAAAGTTCAATAGAGCAGCAGTGACTACATATATTATGTTCAGTTTTCTTTCATAAATAATTGAAACTGCTAGCTAATACTATTTAGTTGCAGCCCAAATAATAGTATTTATGTGAAAGATGGTGGTGGTTAATTCTATGGCGCGCGGTAGGAATCTCATACATATATGCTTGCCTTCCACAATACTTACCATCAATCACAATCACGAATAAGAAGCATCGTTTTAACGGAAGTGATTGACATGCTTTGGAGAGTAGACTTTGGAAGTGATTCGATAGAAAAATGATTGGTGATGTCAACAGAGCCTTAATGCATAGAAGATTAGATGTTCAGATAATGACATTCACCGCTGAAAAATGCGCGCAACTCCATAAGATCCTAGCTAGTAGATTAAATTGTTCCTCAAATAAATCTTTAATGATATGATAGGATAAGAGATTTGTTTGCGCGTGCGCACGTATGGGTATGTGTGACATGATTGGTATTGGGGTTGTAAGGCTGGATAAACTATGACTTTCAGAACAATTGGAATCATTTGACATGAAATTGACACTTGAATGGTATAGATGTAATGACGTCAATTTTAAGTTATTAAGTCAGAATATAATAGCCTGTCATGGAAGTAATGTGATGAGGACTTGTGATAGTTTTACTACTCTAAAGGTTCTTCTCCTCTCTCCCTCACCCTTTCCACCAAGTACTACACGATCGTGATCCCATTATAGATAGCTAGCCTGTTTATTATAAATGGCGACTTTTCACTCAGAAAATTTGAGATTCCTTATATTTTAATCTAAGAATTAGTGCTCTTCCTGGAGGAGCTCATTTATCGGAGGTTGCCCACTACATTGTCTAATTTCTCACGCAGATTCACTTGATCAATGGCTAAGAATCAGAGCCAAGCAACTACATCTCCTACTCCACCTCATTAGATGCTAGGATCTCTCTCCTAGAATAACAAGATCTATGCCTAAGAATTAGTGTCACGCAACCAAATCTCCTGCACTACCTTAGTAGCCCACTAATCCTAGTTTTCTTTGCTTTTCTCTTCTAAAAGGAGGTTGCGAACTGCTTCTTATATTTTGATTGATGTGAAGGCTCTAATATTCTTTTGTGAACCACGCTTGATTTGATCCTCAGTCGACCACTTGATTTGATCCTTATATTCTATTTACTCCGCATACGTTATTTGGCAAACCTTTTCACAATGATGTTCCTATTGCTAATGTTTCTAGACCCATCAATTGACAAAGTTTTCATCGAAGAAGATGCACCTAAAAAATTTTTAAATCTATTTGGATAGGTTCTAAATATTAGCCAATGAGAGTCTAAAAGCATCTAAAATCAAGAAAGTACAGTTACAAACCAAAGACCAATAATAGCTGTACACGTGTAAACACTTTTAGCTCTAGTCTCTGTATTACAAACTCTATAAATAGAGATGATGTAACCATATTTCACATGATAGAATTAATATTAGAGCTCATTCTCTGTGATTATTCTTGCTGCTGGCTTAACAGCTAAAGCAGTTTATCATGGTATCAGAGCTCTGTATCTAGAGAACAAATTTTTTTTTCTCTAGTTTTCCATTTGTCTCCTCCTTCGTTCTCGCACGATTGTCTGTTAATGGCGGGATCTTCAACTTCTCCCCCTACGATGGATTCGACGTCAACAACTCCTCCGCTCAGCTTCCCTCCTCAACTTAAATTCTTGATGAATCACATCAAGAATCTGGTCTCCAGTCCACTAACTGAAACCAATTACCCGATCTGGAGATCTCAGGTACTCAAGATCTTCTGTGCAAACGGTTTCAAAGGGTTCTTGGATGGATCGACCCCTGATCCTAATCTTTCTGATCAATCCTCATCATCTACCGACAGATCATCTCAAGTGCAGTGGGATTTGGTCGATATATTAAAACCTAGCAGCTGCCTTGTACTCGGTAATCTCTTCAACCATTCTCCCGTATGTGCTTTCGCTAACACATACTTCAGAAATCTGGGATACACTTCAACTCCGACTGCAATCTATGACGAGATCTCGTATCATTCAATTGAAAAACGAACTACATATCGTCAAGGGAGACAAATCAATGGTTGCATACCTTCTTGAAGTAAAATCAAAAGTCGATTCAATTGGCGCCGCTACTGGTAGTAATTAAGATCGAGCCGGAAGATGTTATCATGTACACTCTCAACGGGCTTCCAGCATCTTACCAAGCGTTCAAATCAGCTCTTCGGACGAACCTGCAGCCTATCAGTCTCGATGATCTATACAGTTTGTTATGTACAGAAGAACAAAGCTTACTTCAAGATACAACCAAGGATCTTCAGAACTTACAGATGACAGATCCCACCATGGCCTTGGCAGCTTACAAGGGTCGTGGTCGTGGTCGCGGTCGCGGTCGTAACAACACAGACCGTGGACGAAGAGGTCGTGGATAGCGATCTTCACAATCACAATCGGACAAGCCTTCCGCAAGAACGACTACCTGCCAGATCTGTTTGAAAACAGGGCATTCAGCAATAAAGTGTTGGTATCGGGCAGATTATTCTTACAATGAGGACGCCCAAAAGACGGCTCTCTTCAGCTCATCTGAAATGCAGAACCAAGCTGACTGGTATCTACACACCTCACGGCTAATTCAACTCACCTAACAACTACCGATCCATACATGGGATCATCTCAAGTTGTACTGGGAAATGGCCAACACATACCAATCAAACACACTGGCAAAGGCGTCCTTCCAACACCGTCTGGTAAACTCGTTCTCTCTAGAATATTCACCACGTTCCAAATCTTTCCTTTAACTTACTATACGTTCATCAATTAACCCATGATAACGACTGCATTGTCTCTTTCTTAGCTAACAGATACCAAATATAGGATATGAAGAGCAATCGAGTTATTCTTCAAAGTCCTTGCCATAACGGACTCTACTCAGTTCGTTCGGCTAAATCTCTTGATCTTGCTCTTCTGTCCATTCAAACGGTACCGGACTTGTGGCATTCCAGGCTTGGTCATCCAGCCATTGCTACTCTCAAGCGTTTTGCAGCTACCATTCATACTAAGTCTCATAATATTTCTTGCACTACTTGTCATCTTGCTAAAAGCAAGCAATTTTCTTTCCCTATTTCTGTTTCTACTACCACTAGACTGTTTGAGCTTGTACATTAAGATGTATGGGGTCCGACTCATACTACATCAATGCAAGGTTATCATTACTTTGTTACTTTCATTGACGATTACTCACGATTCTGTTGGGCTTTTCCTCTCGCTCAAAAATCAGAAGTTTTATATTTGTTCATGTAATTCCATGAATTTGTCAAATGCCAATTCAATATCAATATCTGTACAATTCGTACAGACGGTGGAGAGGAATATCTAAATAACAAATTCAAATCCTATTGTAAATCTTTAGGAATAGTTCACCAATATACTTGTCCCATATACACCCGCTCAAAATGGCGTTGCCGAGCGCAAAAATCGCCATATTTTAGAAACTATTCGAAGCCTACTGATTCACTCCAATGCTCTTCATACACTATGGATCGAAGCTTTGCATACAGCCATTCATCTTATCAACCGCCTTCCAACTGCTACACTTCACTATAAAACTCCATTTGAGATACTCTACCAAAAGCCACCTTCATACACCCATCTAAAAACGTTCGGTTGTTTATGTTTCCCGTCGATGAAACCTTACTCCAAATCTAAACTATCCCCATTATCTCTTCCTTGTGTATTTGTTGGCTATGCTTCAAATCAAAAAGGATTTCGTTGTCTTGACACTACCACTCAACGCATATTCACCTCAAGGCATGTAATCTTCAATGAAAACAATTTTCCTTTTCACAAACAACCCTTATCATCAAATATCAGCAAAATTATTCATCCAGACACTTCAATCACTCCACTTCTCTTGGTACCAACTTCTACTCTAGAAACAACAACAGATATTCCTGTTCCAACTGCTGTCATTCCGTTACAACAAAATAATCCTCACTCAAACTGTACAAACACTACTGTCAATCCCGCTATATCACCTCATAACTCAACACCTGCTACTCTATCCATTGACAATCCTCCAGCCCATAACCTTAAGTCTCATCCAATGAGAACTCGACTTCAAACTGGGAATCTTAAGCCAAAGCCAGTGTTTGATCTTACGCATCAACTCACCAATTCCTATCCTAGTTCATACAAACAAGCAGTTAAGTATAAACATTGGAGGAAAGCCATGTCCCAAGAGTTCCAAGCCTTACAATCTCAAGGCACATGGACATTAGTGCCTCCACTAAACAACCAAAATGTGCTTGGTTGTAAGTGGACTTATAAAACCAAGTACCATTCAGACGGCACACTAGCAAGGCATAAAGCTAGACTAGTTTCCTTGGGATACAACCAAGAATTTGGAATTGACTACATTGAGACATTTAGTCCAGTAGCCAAAATCACAACTGTCCGTGTGTTATTAATTTTGGCCCTTCATCATCGTTGGACAATACATCAATTAGATGTATCAAACGCTTTCTTACATGGGTTGCTCTCCGAGACTGTCTGCATGAAGCAACCAATTGGCTTTGTCGATACTCATTATCCAACACATGTTTGCAAATTAAACAAAACATTATATGGTCTTAAACAAGCACCACATCAGTGGTTCGAGATGCTTACAGGATTTCTTCATAAGCTCGAGTTTACTATGAGCTACTCTGATCCCTTGCTACTCATCTATTGGAAAGGAGATTCAACAGTATATGTTCTCATTTATTTAGATGACATTATTGTGACTGGGAGTAATCCGTCTTCTATCAGCTCTCTACTAGAACAACTTCAACGCAAGTTCAAAATAAGAAAGCTGGGTAACATAAATCAATTCCTTCGCATTACTGACTCCTACATCCATGGGTCTGTTACTTCAGCAAACACAGTATGCTGAAGAGATATTAGCACGAGCAGGAAGCTGAATAGTAAATATGTATCTACGCCAAGTTGTATTAAGGCAGCTACCGACAACTCATCTGAACCGTTTTCAAATCCAAAATTATACAGGCAGCTCATTGGGGCATTACAGTATTTGACCCTGACACGACCTGATTTATCTTATGATGTGAATCGTACGTGTCAACAAATGCATCAACCAACAATCAGTGATTTTGAAGCACTCAAACGGATACTAAGGTACATTCAAGGAACCACACAGTTCGGGTTACCCATTAACGGAAAATCACTATTGCTTCAGTCCTATGTGGACTCGGATTGGGCTGGTGATCACAAAGATCGGAAATCTACTACAGGTTACTGCAACTTCCTGGGCACATCACTTATATCATGGAGTGTTAAAAAGCAAACAACCATAGCTCGCTCATCAACTGAAGCTGAGTATCGGGCTATAGCTTCAGTCACAACTGAAATTATCTGGCTTCAGCAACTCCTAAATGAACTAAACTGCCCTCAAATAGAACCAACCAAATTATACTGTGATAACACCTCGGCGATTGCTCTGGCTAACAATCCGGTATACCATGCTCGCACCAAACATATTGAAATCGATTGCCACTTTATTAGAGATTGTATAAAGAATCTCAGCACACAAGTTCATCACATTACATCTCAAGATCAACTAGCGGATTTGTTCACCAAATGCCTTCCTTCTACCCGATTCAAATCTCTTGTCAACCACCTGATTGGCCGTACCGACTCATCAGTTTGCAGGGGGGTTTTAGCCAATGAGAGCCTAGAAGCATCTAAAATCAAGAAAGTACAATTACAAACCAAAGACCAATAATAGCTGTACACGTGTAAACACTTTTAGCTCTAGTCTCTGTATTACAAACTCTATAAATAGAGATGATGTAACCATATTTCACATAATGAAATTAATATTAGAGCTCATTCTCTGTCATTATTCTTGCTGCTGGCTTAACAACTAAAACAGTTTATCACTAAAGAGTGTTTGCAATCAAAAAATGGTATTATAAAAGTTTCCTAAGCTCTATAAACTATCTTATTTGGGCATGAATATTACTTATGCATTCGAGTCAACAATCAACTGAATATCAACACCCCAAGTCCATATCTCATGCTCACTCTAGCCCCAGCACTCAAATTCTATAACTTGACTCTACAACTATGGAGTTCATTGCTCACTCTTGGATCATCTTGCCCTAAAGATATCCCGAGCAGTTTCTCCTTCAATTATGCCATCGTCATCACCTTCAATTAGAATAATGATGAAGAAAGCTACCGAAATGCATGAAGGCGATGCAGTGCCAACTCTGACAACCATCACCAAAAACCCATTCTCCTTCGCCTCTGCTGCCACTTCGCAGTTTCCTCCAAAGCAAATAATAAAAATATTTATTAATTAAAAAAATAATAATGTTCTATCTTAGTGGGGAACTGATTTTGTGTTCATAGCTAGCACTTGTATATTCTTGTATCGTTTTTATCTTGTTATATTTTATCCTATTATATTTTTCTTTGGGACTAAGATTTTCACATTTGCATTTTTATTTTAGTAATGAAAATTTTCTCATTTTATTGTTTATCCCTCAAGAAGTGCAGAAGATCACTAATAGCAAATTTTATGAAGAGCCATTGGAATTGACAAACCATTGATACGTAAGCCAAATGAAGATAAGCAATAGTGTGAAGAGTAGGGATAGAACTCAAGAACACGAGATTAGAAACCAATGCATGAATCACTAGGCAAAATCCAGGTACTATATCATTTTGCTTCAGAAAAAATAGTGCAACCATTCATGCGTAGGATACAAGACGTACAACTCAAGCATAATGCAAGACAAACTACCTACAAGATATAATATAATGGCTTTAATACAAGACAACTCAATAAGTAGGATAAACGACAGCATATTAAGGATGTTCTGATATCTAACTTGTTTCTTCCATAAAATAGAAGGACAAGTTGTTCCATTCTCGCAAAATTTAAATGTCAATTCCCTCTAAAAGTTCCAGTTTTCGTGACATCAACTTCATAAAAAATGTACTGTGACTACCTAGCTAGCTTGCATAATATGGAGAATACATCTGTCTAGAAATTAGCTATAAATCTATAAAGGTTCACTACTTATTAGTGCAAGTGGCTGAGTGATGTGAAATGACGTAATTGTAAGGAGCTGCGAAATAAGAACTGTAATAAGCTCCATATTAATTAAGATTCAATACCAAGGAGACGAGAATCTGTATATAAATGTTGGTAATATGTACGTACAGGTATCTTTGTATGAATACTCACCAAGCTTTGGAGCCGTGTCACTAGAGATTTGTGTGGTTGTCTGCCACATTCATGTTTTGGAGGCCTTTAGGTACTATGCTTCATTTTATTTGGCTTGGCTAGGAGCGCGGTGTACAAAATACCTAATTAACAATATACTAAGACAAGTAAGGAATTCCCGCTCAATTTAAAGATGCATAATTTATTAAAAAAAATGAAAGAACGAAGATTATGCTTTGTTGAAATTTTAAGAAACTTGTGAAACAAGAAAACATTTCTACATCTTTTCATACCAAACAAAAATTTTAGAACGTCCTTCATAATACTTTTTTTTAAAGATAAAGAATTCTTTCATCTGTTTTATAAAGTAACACTTGGCCAACTATGATATTTTAAAAAAAGTCACTGAATGAGGCAAATCCTTACTATAAGAAACAAATGAAAATAAATGTCAAATATTTTTCATGAAATGAACAACGGTGGGAGTGGTAGGGGTCAAATGCTTGATCTTATGATTGGCAGTTTAGGCATGAATGACGCCACAACCGGGAAGCTTCACCTTGGACAAACCTCCAATAAAAAACATGATGTATTCTTCATGCAGGCCCTTGCACCCGCAGTGGAGAACAATACTCAACGTGACTAAGAAGACACAAATACCACCACCTGCACAAGTGCAGGATACAGAGTTAGAAAATTTTCTCATTAATTATCCTCTCCGTATTCCTTTATTCAGATATATATATATACACATAGGAGGGTTTAGAAAAGAGGCAGCTACATTGCTACATAAAATTGAAATAAAAAAGAAATATACATACGCAGAATTAAAGCTACTTTTTAATGTTTGATTGTAAACTTGTTTGTTTGTGCTTATGTATATATTTGTGATGAATATAGCGGCGTGTTGCCCAAAACTTGTTGTTGCTTTTTGTGCAGGTTTAGAACTTAGGGTGAACCTCCCTCAAATAGAGGGGAGGTTGTCAATTTTTTTTTTCAGATGCTATAGGTTTCCGGCGGCTAACCAGCAGTTTGGCCGCCGGAAACGACGATACTGGAAGGCTGATTTGACGCCGCCAGTACATTCTTTAAACCGTCGGTAAAATACCGGCGGTTAATCGACGGTGGACGGCGGTTATCCGGTGAACGACAGGCGGTGTAGACCATTGGTTAGACCGTCAGCGGTGACCGCCGCCGGTATTTTACCGGCGGTGTACCGACGCTTGCCGGCAATTGATCGACCGCACGCCGACCGCTTTAACGCCGGCAAGCGCGTCGGTGAATGGACCACCGGTTAGCCGGCGGCGCAACGGCCGGAACACCGCCGGTACACAATTCGGTAATAACCGGCGGTATAGGCCGCCGGAAGGCCGTCAGCTAATAACCGCCGCAAAGCCGCCGGTAGTTTTTAAAACCGCCGGTGTTACGAGAGAAGCCACCGGAAAAAACCGTTGGTTTTGTTTGAGTTTTCTGTAGTGCTTCCTTATGTTCAACTCCACTATGAGCGAACTTGAATTATTTCGCAAGGAGTAATGTCTCCCTGCCCACAGTTGCTCCCGAATCCACACACACTCAAATCGTAGCAACCAACTCGCCCGCTCGCTTTGCCTCTGGTCGTTTGCATGCTCATCCTTTCTCGTCGCTCTACTTTGCCTGCTTCAACCATGCCTCACATGCTCAATCTCATGCTGCTGCTAGACTGGTATGATTAAATCATTTCAATCATACTGGTTATAAGTGATAACATGATTATATGTTGAAGCATAAAACAAATTGATCATACATAGAAGTGGACAAACCCTTTAGTTCAAGAGACAACAAACAACACTCCTATATGTATTTCGAGAAATAGCAACATAGTGGAAGAGTGGTGGCCCGAACTTTGACTTTAAGGATAAAATTGGAGGTATGAATTACTAAGCCAAGGCTTGATTCATATCACATTACGCTATCAAGTAGGGAGGGATAATGATCTCTACATAAAGAGAGAGAGAGAGAAGTGGACAAACCCTTTCGTTCAAGAGACAACAAACAACACTCCTAGATTTTTTTCAAGAAATAGCAACATAGTGTATGAATTACTGAGTCATGGTTCGATTCATATTACATTGCGCTATCAAGTAGAAAAATTGTGACAAAACCTTTTTGTTTGTGTGGTAAAAATCATTTGTTATTGGGCTTTTATTCATGTTGTGCCATGGAACATTCACGACGGTAGAGAGATAGTGTTTAGCTTCCAAACTCTGTATAAAGATTCATCACACATACATATAAAAGAGAAGGATGAGAGAGTTAGAAAGAGACAACATAATTTTTACGTGGAAAACCATGAAAAGGGAGAAAAATCACTGGGCTTAGCCCAATTGAAATGAATCCACTAGTGTTTGTAGTTGATTATAGAGTACATTATATGGTGGAAGTTTGAAGAATCTAGTGATATGAGAGTTATTCTTATGAGAGTGTTGGCATATTTGTTTTCTCGGAGGGCCCATAGTCGGCAAACATGGAGACTGGATGGACCGTAGTCCACAGGCAATGGAAGCCAGAGGGATCGTAGTTGGCGGGCGACGGTGGTCGGAGGGATCATAGTCAGCGGGCGTCGGTGATCTGAGGGATCGTAGTCAACGGCCACAGTGATTGGAGGGGTGTGTTGATGCATAAGTCAAGCAGAGTTCAAATGATGGTCGGCTGTTGGGCGAAGATCTGATGGCTGTAGACGGCTGGGTCAAGTTTCAATGGAAATCGACAGACGGACGGTGATCCGACGACTGTCTGCGGATGGGTGATGGTCTACAAATGGGTGGCGGTCCGACAATGGTTGGCAGACGGGCGATGGTGCTTGGGTGGATCTACATATACTAGAAACCTCATAATTCTCTCCCATCTCGGAGTGCTCCATCAAACGGCTCATATTGATCCTCTCGATAATAGAGAGCTTATCAAACATTTATGTGCCCAATATCAGAATTAAGCAATCTTGAGCTTGTTGGATTCGTTTCATTGAGCCGCTCGTTTCGACTATAAGCATGATATATTTAGAGGCCATTTTTCCATCCAATTAATGATTTGAATCTTCCGAATATACTTGCTTAGGTCCCTTAATTTTGACCCATTTGAGCTTAGATTGAACCGATTTTGATGTTGTTGGGTTCTTCTCTTTGAAATGCTCAATTTAACTATAAGTTTGCTAAAATTGGAGTTCAGATGGTCCCACATTTAATTTTGGAAGTTTACGAGTACTTGAATATGCCTCGATTTGTACTCGATCAAAGCAATTTTTGGTGACGTATCAATTTTAATTACTATTAATCCACCAAAAAATAATGTTGTAGTACTACAAGGAAATTAGCTTTGTTAAATTGCATTAAGTTATCAATGGTGTTTGGGATATCTATAGTGCTGTCAACATTTTTTGCAGGAAGCTAGCTCGATCTGAAAGTGGATTCTTTGCTCTTCCTTTTTGGGGTGTTGTCTCCTTGCAGCCCTTGCACGTTTCTAGGTATTTTTGTAATGATTAGTTTAAGGAACCACCGGCTCGTAGGTTTTATTTTGTTTTATTTTGTAGCTCTTTTGAGCAGTAGGGAGCTGGAGGTTCTTTTTAAGGACCTTGTAATCCTTTTTTATATTAACACGTAGGCCTCGCTGCTGGTTTTAACCAAAAAAAAAAATAGTTATCGTCAATGGCATTCACAGAGAAAGATGGTAGTAAATTTTCTATGTTTGATTGCCACAAAGTATTTCTTATGCAGATTATTCCAATGATTGGTAATCTGCCAACAAAACCTTCTTTGATGTGGAAAATGATTACATTAAGAGAGACACATAAGTGAACAAATCCTTTAGTACAAGAGATAATAAATAACATCATAAATTTCTTCCAAGAAGTATCAATAGAGTTGAGTAGTACGAGCCCCAACTCATGACCTCAAGGATAGAAGTGGAGGTATAAACCACTAAGCCAAGAAACCAAGGCTTGATACATATTGCATTAATTTATCAAAAGTTTTCACATAAAGAAACAGTGGCAAAAGTTTTTGGTTTGATTGTTGTTGAAAAGTGTTTCTTACGGGGTTTATTCAGACATCTGCTAATACGCCAAAAAACTAAAAGGTAGTAGTAAAAGATAATTAGCTTTTTTTACCGAGTGTTCACAGAGAAAAGACGTGGCAAACATTATTTGCATTCTGTATGCATTTAGTTTGTTATAATTTTTTGTTTTGTTTTTTTTTTTCAGAAAATGGATAGATGCTGAAACCGATGCATTTCCCAACTAACAGTTTCCAGCTCCATTGTCATCTTAACGGCGAGGGCAAGGAGGTGAGGAGGGGAGGTATTGTGGTGATGCGCCGTAAACTGGCGAGCACATGTAATTATCAGTTTACTATCCAAGTGCTGAAGTTTTCCTTGAATTCTACAACTGTCTGGATGAATCCTAGGTATTAAAATGATATATTTTTGAATGGAACTTTTGTGTATTGCTTTTGAAATTGAGAAAATGTTTGTTGAAAATGTCTTTGCAAATTCAAATTATAATCAGCTTCCTTTTAATAACTTGTCAAAGGAAATTTTCATTAGCAATACAATATCATTTCATCTAACTTTCACGTCAGAAGCATTCCCATTAGAGCATTCCATGCAGTTTTACATTAGTTTTTGTTGAGTTATTTAAGGAGTTAATTCTGTACTTCAAAAATCATTCTGAACAATTGTTATTCATATTCAATTAAGTTTCTTCTTCTCTTTCATAATTCTATTACATTATTAATTTATCTACTCATCATTTCTGTTAAGTTATCTAGAGTTTTAAATCTACACTTTCTAAATCATATTAAATAAATGTTTATTCATGTTACAATAAATCTATCCTTTGTTGTATATATTCAAATCACTATAATCTATTTTAATTTTCTTACATATATTTAATAAATCATCCTTTAACTAATCCTTTCTATATTTGCCCCACACATTTTTGGTCTTCTTAATGCCAATAGAAATTCTTATGCCAAAACTCATGACTTGGACATTCTTCCACGATATTAGTTATTTATCATTCTAGGTTACTGATCGGTTAATTCATCCCAAGCTCTTATCTGCGGGTTTTTTGTTTTTTTGACAAAAACAGGTCCATCTACTGATAAAATTAAACGAGTAATTCTTATAGTGCCGTAAGATGCTACAACAAAGGCTTAAACATCCAACTAAGCACTAAGTTGAAACTCCACTATAACATGTTAGGAATGGACTTATCCGCCGCATAACGAGCCCAAAGCTTTACTGTTCTGAAGAAGACCAGGAATTATATACAGCAATTAGTTGAAAAATATGATGCAACAACTTTTGCTAGAAAGGCATCAGAATTAAAAGGAAAAAGCAACTTGGATAATGAAGTTCACTTTGCCCATAATTCCTTCCAATAGCTACCCCTATATATAGATAACGTTGCTTCAACTGACCAAAAACACATTCATGCATGTACATTGTCTTTGTCTATTTTTCACATCATCAAATTATCTATCCAGAATCTTATTGAAAGGCCACTCCAGTTGCATAATTTATGTAGCTATTAGATCAATTATCGTCCCAAAAGGCAGATAGCGCACTACTTCCAAGTTATCATATCTTCCATTAATTTTAGGTGATCAACTCTAACGTGGAATGCTTTGACAATAACATGATGTGCCAACATCACCTCAAGATTGCATAGAGGTTTTTAAAGCCAAACGTTCCCCCCCCCCCCCCCCAAAAAAAAAAAAAAAAAAACCAATCGTAGCCTTCAAATCATAATAAAGGTTACCTAACCAATTGGTGTAACAGTTCCCTAATTAATAAGCACCATTTATATTGATATGTAGAATATATTTAGCTTATTAAGCTTCAATAAAGTCCCAAGAAATACATGAATCAAGCCCTCAGATTCACTAAACTGTTTAATATCCTCCGCAATGCTTTGAAGTTAAGTTACATGATTTTGCATATTTCCTAGCAACTAAAATCCTATGTCTCCAAGAAATCATTATGTAGACTGATGGATATCAACCTGGGTCGAATTCAATTAAAGAGTAATATTATTAAGGTACTTATTCCTTCTACTACTCCTTTGCAAGGTTTCACTTTTGTATTTTCACTAGTTCGAAAAATTGTCGTTTTGCTTAAAAAAAACACTTGTGACTAACCCTGAGCATCCAATAGCTCAAACTTTATGTTAGTGTAAGCCTTAAATATATCCAAACCAAACTGTCTCATGCAATTCCTATTAAATGCTCTCCTCCCTTGCTTGGTAGGAAACAATACAAGCAAATTTTGTTGACCAAGTAGAAGAGTTTCAACATACAAGTCTATTTGCGTATTTGGATTAATTCATCAATGAATCCAACTCATAGATTTGATGCGGTTCATCCATTCCTACACCCCATCAGCCGGAGAAATTATTGTGTACGCAGTCCGAACGTAGAGAATGGTTCGAATGCTGCGTATTTACTGTTTATTTTACTTTGTATTTTTTTTATACACAATTTTTTCTACATATTTTTTCATATTTATTATGTATTTAACGAGTTTTTAGTGAGTATTATTTATTTGCTGCTCATTTACTGTATATCAAAAAATGTGCAGCAAAATAAGCAGTAAATACGCAGCAATCCGAACCGTTATCTATATTCAGATTGCGTACACAATAATTTCTCGCTGAAAAATAAACTCATTGGGAATCCATCCTTTTCAGATAAGATCATAGAATTTGCCAAGCCAATCAAATTTGACTTCATCATACCATCTTGATTTTTTTTTTAATTTTCTTGGAGAAAGCTAGATGCAATGGATGACCTATAAACACCACTCCATAACAAAGGTTCAAGTAAATTATTACTTTTTTATGGGAGTTTATTTTTTCCTTATTTGCATGTAAATATTTAACCGCATGTCTTCCCTTATAATTCATTCTAAAAGAAAAGCGATGCAATTGAAGACCATTTTTAATAATGGTTGAAATATTTATTTTTTTAATAAAAACCCCAAAGAGGATTACGTGTTAAAACCCAAAAAGGAATACAAAGACCATAAAGGAGTCCATCGACCCGTAAATACTCAAAAGAGCTACAAAACATTTCAAAATCTAAGAGCCAATAAAAACCCCTAACAAAAAAGGCAATGCAACCTAGAAACAAGCTATTGATGCTATAGACAAGCATCCAAAAAAGAAAGATACAAATATCGCAATAAACCCCAATCTTTTTACTAAAATCCTTGGACTGATCCAAAATGAGCTCCACCTACAAAAGGAAACTGTTGCAAAGGAAAAACCTACACCACCACAATAAATATGTTAAATAATCACAATGGTTTAAAGAGAGAATATGAATATAGTAATTGAAATAAAATTTGTTCCCAGTGAAGCCAAACGTGGAATTAAGACTTAAAGAGCTCAGATACATTTTTTCGGAAAAGCCTCATTTGGAACATCCCCACGCCACTCAATTCTACCTTCAAAACAACCAAAAACCATCTTGAAAGAGACCGGCCAGCCTCAGCCAACCATCTTAAAACATCTATAGTTTAAAATACACCTCATAGACAATTCGAGAGATAGCAGCTGCCAGAAAAAAGAAAACATAATCCAGCCATCACACCAATGATGCCCCCAGCTATTGGAAAACAGAGACGGAGCCCACAACAACAAAAGCAAATTCTCCATAACTAAACAACAACAGAAACCATGTAACCCAAAAAAAATGTGAAGCCACATTCCAAAAATCGAAACTGCAACAACAAAATGGGCAGCCACATTCCTACCAATACCCCTAGCACTCTAGAGAATGAAGGTAGAAGAGCAACAATAGGCAGGACCATCAGCATTATAACCCGTAAGATCATTGCTCAAGTCAAAATTCACAACAAAATTAGTTACACCCTGGAACACCAGAAAAATGACAGCAGACCAAATTCTGGAACAAAAAATAAACTACACCACGGCAGTAATACGGATACAGATAAAACCAACAAGCCCACAAAAACCAAGTAGTAATGCAAACCATAATCATGTAACAATGCAACAGATTAAGGAACCACCAATAAACAGAGCCGTTAATTATAAACATAAGGAACCCCATTCTCCTCAAGCTTAAGTAACCCTCGAAGCTGCTCAGGACAATTGGACCAAATGAAATCGAAACCCACCGAGCAAGCCATGAAGCACAGGCATTGCCTTCGTTTTTAATATGATGAAAAGAACAATTCAAACCCAAAAGCTGCTGTTTAATATCTCTACTGAGATAAAAACTATTAGGATTGCAACAGAAGTCCACATCAGCAACAAAAGGGAAAAGGTTGAAAACCGAGTTAACTTCAATAATCAAGTTAATAACGTTAATAGTGATGCAAACTTGAATACCATAGAGAATAGCCCTATGCATAATAGTAGTATAATCACATATATTCAAAGGCCCCGCAAAATCGGCAATAAGATAGCCATTGCTATCCCTAATCACCCCACCAAAACTAGCATCAGAATTATATTCACAAATGTTCAAAAGACCCGCATAGCCATTGCTATCCCTAGTCAATCCACCAAAACCAGCAACATTCACTACAGGAAAAACGCCACTTACCGGCGATTAAAGGACCGCCTGTAATACCGGCGGTTAGTCCGGCGGTGTGGCCGCCGGCTAGTACCAGAGTCCTACCCGGGGGTTTCGTAACATTGAACCGCCGGTATTAGCGACGGTCTTGTAACCGCCAGTTAGACCGTAGGTCTTCAATAGTACCGGCAGTTTACTGGCAGCGTATACCGCCGTTGATAAGTGATGAAATTACCTCTCTAGAGAGATTGAAGAAATGAGAAAAATTCAAAATGAAATGCAAACAAAGCTGCAATCATATAGAGTTGAAAATCAAAGGAAGAAGGAGCAAGAGGAGCATCCATCTCCAGACAGTGAGGATACAGTTGAGGATTAGATCTTTTTTATATTTGATGATTGTATTTAGAACTTGTGATTGTAACCTTATTGAATTTAGAACTTGGTGAACACGTTTTATGTTTGATGAACTTATTTAGAACTTCTTAATGTTTGATTGTAAACTTGTTTATTTAATTTGTGGTTATGTATATAATTGTGATGAATATAGCAGCGTGTTGCCCAAAATATCTTATTATGTATTGTTATTTCTGCAGGTTTAGAATTTAGGGTGAACCTCCCTCAAATAGAGGGAATGCTGTCAATTTTTTTTCAGGTGCTAAAGGGCGGGAGAAATATGATCACCTTGTCTCAAGCCATGAGAAGACTTAAAGAAACCATGATTAGAGCCATTAATAATAACAGTAAAGAAGACATTTTCAATGCAGTTCTTAATAAGTTTAATAAAGACATAATTAAAACCAAAAAGCTCAAGGGCAAAATAAATAAAATTCCAATCAATATTATCATAAGCCTTAGCTATATCTAATTTCAAAATCAAGTTGCCCCCTCTCACATTAACATCCAAATCTTGAACAAACTCTTGAGCCAACAAAATGTTATCAGTGATGGCTTTACCTTTCACAAAACCCATCTGAGAAGGGGAGATAATTTTTGGTAAGAACACAGAAAGCCGATTCGTAATAAGCTTAGAAATCAATTTGTTAAAGAAGGTACAAAACTTAGGCATAGGGTTGCCCTTAAAAAATCATTCCAAGTTTTGGTAGAGTTGTTCTTGGGAAAAAGAACTAAAGACGTAGAGGTAAAAAACTTAGGCATAGGGTTGCCCTTAAAAAAATCCAAAATCGCATTATAAATATCAACAAAAATAATTTGCCAAGTTTTTTGAAAGAAAAGTGGTAAATCCATCCGGACCAGCCACAGAATGGCAATTCATACCCATAATAATCTCCTTAACCTCATTTAAAGTAGAGGGTCTAGAGAGGTCATTATTATCCTCAATGGATATAAGAGTAGGAATAATGGAATACTCCAAAACATGATTAGGTCTGAAATCTTTATTAAAAAGGTTTTGAAAATACCTGACCGCCAAAGTAGTAATCTCAATATTATTATTAATAAATGTACCATCATCCCTTTGAATTTTATTGATAGTATTTTTGGCTCTTTTTCTCTTAGGAAGCGCATGAAAATACTTAGTGTTATTATCACCTTCAATCAAATATTTATCAGCTGCTTTTTGTTTCCAATAAACCTCTTCCTGATTTTGAAATTTAAATAGGACGACTTTATGCTTCTTTAAAAGCTCAAAATTATCATCAGATGGGTCATTTTGATACAAGATCTCAGTCGAATTAACAAGTTGCTCAGTTTGAATGATATTAGAAAATATGTTTCTAAAAACATTATGATTCCACCAGTTAAGAACTTGTTTTAATATTTTAAACTTAAGACAAAGTCTCCTCATACCAAATATATCATTGTCAGGATGGAGAGGAGCACTCCAATTGTTTTGAACAACCTTCAAAAAGGAATTATTGAGTAACCACATATTTTGGAATCTGAATTGAGTAGGAGCATTACAATGCCTAAGGTTAATAGTAATAAGTAATGGTGAATGATCATAAAGGGTTCTACTAAGGTGATGAACATTAGAGTTAAAGGAGTTGATCCAAGAATCATTGAAAAAAGCACGATCAAGCCTTTGCCATAAGTGACCCCTATTTCAAGTAAGTTATCGTCCACAAAGCCAATATCAATCAAATTGCAAGTCAAAATCATGTTATTAAAGTCTTCCATAGAACGATAAGAGGGATTAGAACCACCAATCCTTTCAAAAGGGCAAGTAATAGCATTAAAGTCTCCACCAACAAACCATGGCAAGTTACAAAAACTGTAAAAATTAATGAGATCCCATAAGATTTTTCTAGTGTAAAGCGAAGATGTGGCATAAATAAAAGAAGCAAAGCAATGAAAATTGCAAACCTCAATTTTAGAGTGTAACACTTGAGAAAAATCTCCAATAACATCAAGAATAATCGGATTTTTCCACAAAACCCAAATTTTGTTAGATACATTCGAAATAGCATGGTTAAAACCCAAAACACGAGAAGTATTTAATAACCTAGAAGAAGCAATGAGAGGCTCAAAGAGGATAAGAATAGAAATATTGTGCACACGACATAAGTTTTTAACACGGATACGAGAAGAAGGGCGACCAATACCCCTAACATTCCAAATAATCGTATTAAACATAAAAGAAACCTTAATGTAAAGTATTTGAACGAGTGTTTCAAGGGGGTTGCAAGGAAATATGTTTTGGCTTCCTACATTTCTTACTATGAACTTTAACAAAGCTACTATCATTGTCATCCCTTGCAAAACATTTAGCATTAAAATGCATATCCTCAGTATCAGTAAAAGCGTCACTATTGTAATTAGAGTTAGAAGGAGTTTTACCATCGTTATGCGGACACTATTGAATATGAGGACATTCATCCTCCATAAACATACCATCCTCCGCCCATATATCATTGTTCCCCCTCAAAGGATCAAAAGTTGAGTCAGATAAATTTGAAACCAGAAGCATAATAACAATCTCACCTTCCTCTAATGGCATGTTCTTCATATCCACCTCTTTAGAGCTAGGGGGAATATCCTCATTAGTTCCCAAAGACCCATCATGTTCCTTTAAAGGAATCAACCCCTCATGAGAGGGTAAATTGACAATAGAAACAGGCTCAATAATGAGCCTATGATTATTAATACAAGAAATAACATAAACATCATTAGAATCCTTTTGAGTGTCAATACGAGCATTCTCAACCACATTATTAATGGAATCACTAACAGGGTTAAAAGAAGTGTTAGTAGTAACTTCCTGCTCTTTGTTTACCATATCCGAATTGGGACTGTGTATCTGAGGAGGATTCTCCTCCAATAGTTGTACTGGATTGACCAGTAAAGCTGGAGTTGAAACATCCTGAACCACAACATCATTAACTTGTTTCACAGGATCCTTTACATTACGTAGATTTGGATGTTTCCTAAAACATTCATTCACACCATGTCCATGCATTTTACAAAACGAACAGAAAATCGATAAATTCTCAAATCCACCTTTTGGAAATATCCCTTAACCTCAGATCCAATCCATATTTCAGTAGGATATTTTTTGAAGACATCCAACTCTACCAACACCTTAGCAACAGATGGTCTGGACACCGTAGCTGTTGCCTGATCGGTTTGTAAAGGCCGGCCAAAGATGGATGCCATAGCAAAGAGGACTTGATTATTAAAAAAATGTAAACTTGAGTTAGGAAAGGAAATCCAAACCGGACCAATGGGAGATTCCTCCTTAACGTTAAAATCCGGCGTCCACTTAAGAAGGCGCATTTGACACAATTGAATGTAATATGATCTACGCGAAAATATACGACTATAATCAATGTCGTTTGAGAGTTGAACAGCAACATGGCGTTAATCCAGAAAACCAATATGAAAGGATCCAGTTAATTGTAGGTTAAGAAAAAACTTCCTAATGACATCAAGGTTAGGTCTCCTCAACACAAATTTCCCAACCAAAGTAAAAGCATAGGGTTTAGCAAGCTGATCCACAACCGAATCCTCAAATAAGATAGGCAACCTTTAAAAGAAGATTAAACAAAGTTGATTTTCGAACAAGACGAAGATGAGCCAGCAACGACATCTTTAAAGGAACGAGATTTCCCCTCCATCAGAGAAGAAGGAACAGGGTTAGATGACGATCGGGCGTCGTCCCCCCACATAAAAAACCCCAGAAAAACACAAATCCAGTCCCAAAAAAGATGATAATCCAGAAAAACAAATGAAAAAAATCAAGAGCGGAAGAAAAATCGAGCCAAAAGTTGAGATCCACCGCACCAGGGAGAAGCCCTAGAGACGCCTCGAAATCGCCCTAAAATCGCAGAGGAGCAGAGAGATGTTGGCGTAATAATGGTTGAAATATGAAATAGTGGAGGGAAAGTGCATAATCAGTACAAGAAACCGATAAAATAATTTCAGTAGCTTGAGTGTGGCATGTGATTGTTAAGTGCTAGAAGAGATTTATGCAAACTGTAAGATTTCTAGCAACTTTTAAAAAAAAACCATAAAGCTAAAAATACATGATGTTTGTCCTAGTTGCAAAGGTTCAATAATTTTCAAAGTTGTATGAAGATAAGTTGCAACTTAAGAAACTTAGATAAAGGAGAAGTAGAAATGTCCACTTTTGTCATCACTAGCCGCAAAGGAAAACATATTTATTAGTGAGCGATGGTAGGGTCAATAACAACCCTTAGTAGAGCTAATGGGGTTATCAAGCTGCAACCGCTTTAGGGATAGTTTTAACGGATTAAGTTCCGGTGTAAATTTTCAGAAGTCAAATTAAGTTTGTAGATAAGTCACTAACCAGAGATTTCGCCCTCATTTTGCGAGGACTTTATGATCCAAGTTCTGGTTTCCTATACGCGCAAGCCCTTATAGTTAATTACTCCTCTCGATTACGAGAGAGAATTTTTGATTAAGGCTAGTCCTCAATCAGATACGTAGCATATATCCGGCGTATAGTAGTAGCATGAGTTCAGTTGTTTGAAAATTTAAAATTAGAATTTTTTTCAAATTGCACTTAAAGCAAATGGTGTATGTGTGTGTATGTGTGTGTGGGGGGGGGGAGTGATGATTGAGTCAAGATCCCATCGTTCCTATTCCACTTAGTCAGAGGAGGTAGTCGACCCAACCTAACAGAAGGATCCTTGTCGGCAGCCATGGGTTGCTTCTTCCAAGAGTAGCTTGTAGACCTGGAGTGAATGTTTGTCTGTGGGGACAAATTTAAATCCACCTTAGCTAATAGAGGGATCTATGACCTATCGAGCATATCTTATTAATTCATATCTAAAGGATTTAATGCTATTAGGGAGTATACGAGCTCTAACAATGAATCTAATTTAGGGGTGCCATTTGACATCAAACCACATTTTAGAGGACCCTAATCATAACAGTTTAACCGCAATGCCATTTGGCTAAAAAACTGTTGGTTAGAGGACATATACTATGTCTTTGCTAGCAAGAAACTGTTTGAGAATGAATCATAGCGATATCATCGACCAGACATTAGCTTTTTATGAGGTGAAGTGATGTTTGAATTTGTCTCGACAAACAGTTACATAGGTTGGACGAGTTTTACTTTAAGTGTTTTAAAGGTTAATTTCAATTTTAAATATTTGATGTTTTGATATTTTTTTGGAGTTTTGGGTTTTCATTGGCATTAGGGAATTTAGGGTTGCTTGTGGTCCCCTTTGGTTGAGGGAAACATTCAACACGATTATCATCAGAATATTTATGGGTTATTTCATTTCATTGGTTGAACCTTGTTGACTTTTTCAATTTGTTTATAGAGGACCGGGTCTTTTGCAAGCTTTATGCCTTTGCTGATGAATTTTCATCGTTTATAGGCCTTGAAGACCTAATATGAACATATAAAACAAAATAAACCGATCAATACTATGATCATATATTCATTCATTTGTTCAAGTCGTATCAACTCCCATCCTATCAAGGATAAGTATTGTACTTGAACTTAAATTTATTTTTTGACCTGTGAAGCATCCTTAGACGCCACGTGTGTAAATACAATATGCTCGTCGGGGCATATGCTAGTATTTGGGAGGCATTTTTTTAATTATCTGTTAAACCTTTTCAACTCTGTCTAATTATTAATGGAGGACTGGATTGGATTGGTTATCGGCGCTATGCTTTTATTAATAAATTTTCTTGTTTATAAACCTTGAAGGTCTAATATGAATGTATAAAATAGATGTCTCAATCGATAACCTGACAGTACAATGTTTAATAGTTTGAGTCATGTCAATTTCTATCTACTCGTATAAAACGATCAGGCTCAAGCTTGGATTTATTATTTGACCTGCATAGCATCCTCAAACGTCATATATGTACTCATATCATGCTCGTCAGGGCCCATGCGAGTATATATTATTTTATGTATATAGATTAATGTGCTTGCATGTATAGTTTTTGTCACAACTCGGCTCGGATGGTTGACTTATCGAGGCGGGAATTAAAAATCAGACGGTATAATTAATTCATTTAAATTTATAAACAATACAATATACAACCTTCTCTATTTTACTGAATATACACTATTTCATAAATTCCTCGAATAATTAATATTTGTATTAAATCATAAATTACACGTTGGCATTTGCACGTCATCTTATATAGATAAACTCTTCCTTTTCGACCATTTATAAAGCTTTGGAGAATTATTTGAAAATATTTATTTAATAGAATGAGTAACTATTAAAACAATTATAAAACAGTAAAAATATATATATCAATATAATACATACATCTTTTTCTCTTAATATCAAATCGATACACGTATATTTTTCATGTATTATAAATTTTATAATGTCACATAAGTCCTTTTCTTGGTATTTAATCATAACCATCCATTTCTATTTTAACATTTTCTTAAATAAATTTGACATTCAATTCCTTAGTATATCGATTTTCCTATTTCCATTATATAAGAGTACCATCTAAATGTACCAATTTAGGTACAAAAATTTTCATTTTCATTCATTTTTCTTTTCCTTTTTCTTTTTAACGTGCAATGATACGTTGCTTCCCCAACTAATATCATACGGGATGAACTCCTATAATGGACAATACATTTTCCCTATTATATTTACATCTGTTTTAGTATATATATATATATATATATATATATATATATATATATATATATATATATATATACCTTTTGTCTTTCATTTTGTTTTTCATTTTCCACTTTCCATTTGATCATTATTTATACTTTTGCATATTACATATCTTACATACTATAATTAACATCTTTCACTTTAATAAAACTTTCAAACATTTATAACAGATGAAATTTATCAGAAAACTTTCAAATCATGAAATATCTATATCAGCAACATTTATAATTTATGCAAATAATCAAATATTTAAAAAATTGTATGCATAAAATAAAATCATAAAATTACATAATTTACCCACTTTGATTTTTCAAATTTTCAATCATTGTCA
Organism: Dendrobium huoshanense; assembly: GCA_016618105.1. Lineage (NCBI taxonomy): Eukaryota > Viridiplantae > Streptophyta > Magnoliopsida > Asparagales > Orchidaceae > Dendrobium > Dendrobium huoshanense. The sequence continues at coordinate 45,906,520 of CM028346.1, read as the reverse complement.
CAACCTAAATATATGCACAATAAGATAATTTTACATATAGTTAACTTTCAACAAATCTTTTCATAAACATCTATCAAATAAATTTTTATCTCAGCCTCAATTTTATTTCTTGGTTAAATTCTTAAAGGACCAAACTCCTACGCTTGCTTGCTTTCCTTCTAAAATTCCTAAAATTATACAATATAAATTTTTCATGATAATAAGATTTAATAATAAATATAAGAGAAGTTATATAATAGGAATTTTAATTACAATAAGGGGATTTTCCAAATCCCAAAACCTCGCTCTTTCTCGCTCAAAATCTCTTCTCCTCGTTTCAAAATTACTTCATTTTCCCTTATGAAAAAATCATTTTCTTTAAATGAAGTAAACGACGAAATTTACATGAAAAATGGAAAGAAAAATTCAATAAACCTTCTTCCCTTTTTCTCTTAGTTGTTCCTCTTGTTAGTTGAAATTTTTTCTAAATTATTATTTCATTAGTAAATAGTGGGATAAAGGCTTGATGTTGTTGTTGTTGTTGTTGTTGTTGTTGTTGTTGTTGTATTGTTTCAATAGTAATAGGAAAGAAAAGGAATCATTAAATCTTATCTCCCATGCAGTCATTCTCTAAAAGTGGCAAATTGGATTTGAATTTTCATCTTTTGCTTGCGTTCAATCCGCCCAGCTCCACCTCTGGCGCGATCTGCTTTTTCGTGTTCGCAAACCCTGCTTGCGGTTATTAATAGGAGGTCGGCCGAATGAACTGATTGTCAAAGTTTTATATTTGTGTATACATGTTGTAATGTATATGTGTGGGGGCATTTTTAGAATGTTTGACGTAGGTCAGCTATGCGAATGCTCAGCATTTAGGTGTGCACAGCGCTCTATGTAAAAGCCCGTAAATGCCTTCTACCCGCTTGCATGAATATTACATTTGTTGCATATCACTCGTCTTTGTGAGGAGTGTTATAATTCGTCGCACATTCTTCATGTTTCACTCATGAATATTCCATTCACTTTCATTGCTTGCAATATATGCGTTTTGATATTGTCATTAGGTCATTGTCGCATTCGTTGTATATTAATTCTTTTTACCGCATGCTGAGGATTGCAGATATCACTTTCTAATTAGTTAGTATTGGTTGAAACGATATCATAGTGTTTGATATGTCAATTTCCTTCACCTGCAAGGGACTTGTACATCTGCTCATAGATAATATCATAATATGTTGTAAGTGCATCCATGTTTGCAGAAGCTCCGACATTCTTGCAACGTATATGTTGTTGTTGACCATCACCCACAAGTGTATTAATATGCATATGAAACATCTTTTATTGCCGTCAGCAGACGTCAGCATTTATCGTATGCTACATTATACATGTGCACTTATATTGTTTGTTAATTATTGCTTGCAAGATATCATTTTACCCACTTGTACATCAAATCATCAATATTTAGTATTCATAGCACGCTGGTATGTCATCTTGCACATTAATTGGTATATTAATTTACAAGCTTATATTTGAAAATTTGTCACGTAGGTCCTTCGTAGTCTTCATATAGTTTCTTGTAAGCATGTCGCCACATTTCTTACAATTTTTGTTTATTGTTGCTTGGTTGTTGCTTGGGGCTTTGTACTCAAGTCATATCTCTCACAATCTTTCTGTTAATTGAAGACGAACTATACTTTAAAGTTCTTTGTCTTCATATTATTTCTGGTGTGCCACAAACGCCAAAAATAGGGTTTTGAGGCTCTTGAGTTTGGAAGACTATACATGCATGACGACAACGATGTTGTTGCAGTGACGATGAAAAATGTGCAAGAGTTATACTTCAATTTCTATTTGCAACACATACATATACATATACATGCATCTCTACTTATGTATACACATACATATCTTTTTTCTTTTGCTTTTTTCTCTCCTTTTTTATTTTTGAATCTCTTTTTTTTTTTTTTTGACTCTTCTTTCTTTTTTGGTCTCTTTTTCTTCTTTATTTCCTCATTCCTTCATCTTCATTACCTTCAAATTTCTACTTACGAACACACATACACGCTCACACATATACGTACACATAGATACACACACACTCGCACAAATATATATGAACTTAATAGCAATAATAACACGAACACTAATCATCAAAATTAATAGTTAATACCAATCAATAAAATATGATAAAATGATGACGACGATCTTACTGTTTGGACTTCGATCATAATATGAGGATTTGATTGTTTTTAAGGAAGTTTAGGTCACTGTTTGGAATGGGCTAAGTAATGTGAGTTGTGGGTTGTATTGGGTGAAATAAGTCTTGCGAGTTGTAAAGGTGAAGTAGAATGCTTAAAGCTTGTTGTAGTCTTCCCTTTCATGGGAAGAGGGGAAGGACACAGTACGGCTGTGGCAGAAGGATTTTAGGAGCCGTCAAGAGTGGATTTTACGTGAAGCACAAAGGGATTTTCTAAATATAGGCAGACAAGGGTTTGATTGAAGCAATGAAGGAAAGTTGGGCTTCCTTGAGAACAAAAAGATCAGGAAATACAAGTGTGCAGCTCAAGAGTCTGAGAAGTTGGCGGGTGAGGTGTTGGGGATGGAGGTTTGAAGGCTTGGAAAATTCGAGGCTTGGTGGAGGTCCGTTGAGGGATTTTAGGAGCTGGTGTGAGGAATAACTAGATTGGGGCAGACGAATAGGGATTAAGCTGGTTGTGAGGAGATCATAGCAACTGGTGTGCAGTTGGTTGGGTTTTGCATGAAGTAAAGGTTGAAGAAGGGTCATGGTTGTTTGGCTGCGAGGGATTGCGATCTGATTGAGGGCAGAAGCTTTTTTTAGTGAAGACAAAACTCTAGTCTTCATTCCGCCTCTTTTTAACAATGGGTAAAGAGCAGATGAGCTTTGATTAACAAAAGATTCGTTGAATTTGTGGGATTTAGACGCAAGCTCAATTGATTTTAAAAGATTTAATAAAGACTTTCAACAGAGACGAGGTAAATAATTTAATTTGATTTTATTATCTCATTTGACTTTTATACTTTGGTTAAATCAATCAATAATATTAATAATGATATAAGATGACAGTAATGCGACATTCATGCAAAACCGCATTATTTTGGGTGATTTTGAGAATTGCACAGGCGACTTTCATTGGGCAAACTTATAAGGCATTTTGGATATTGATGACGTTCCAGAAGCAACGGCAAAGTCTGTTCTATGATCGGAAGTCATTTGGGCAACATTGCATGCCAATTTTCTAGAATTGGTCATCATAGCCTCGGGATGAGTGTTGATCTTCTTGTCCGACTTTAATTGCTCAATTAATTATCACTTTTGGGTGTTGAAACATTCTAAACTTAACCACAAAGCCTTTTTTGCGATCGAACATCATTCAGGCGATGTCACACGTCAATTTACTCTTTATGTGCATCAACGCTATGGGAATCATGTTGTTTTGACAGACGATTCTAATTGAACAAGTTGATAGTGTTTTTTTGGTGTCGATGATGTTTCAGACGCAATGAAGAAATCCGTTTCACGATGGACATCATTTGGGCGACATCGCGTGCCAATTTCGAATGTCAATCGTCCATTTGCATTGATCTCATCCTTCACACTGAAACTTTGATTCACCGATCAATTAGAAGAATTCAATAGACTATGGCTACTTGAATTTAATAGACTACAACTACTAAAAGGTTTACAAAGTGGGGGTTCCGCTACTACGACCTTTCTTATGGCTTGTTGAGTAGACGAAACTGTAAGCGATTTGGCCATATTTGGGCTTGTTGGATTTACTCATTCGAACCTTAAGCTTCAGGTTGTTGAAAGACTTTAAGCTACTTCGGCTCGACGTGTTGGAATGTGTAGTTACTAAAATCTCTTTCTTGGCCTTTAAAATCTTAGTACGTTGGAGAAGATGGCACCCCAACATTAGGAAGATCACATGCATATGCGTTGATAATGAAAATTGTTATATACCTATACTTAAAGGAATATTGAGCTAGATAATTTTAAATATTTATTTGAGGATCTCAGCACATAGCACGATGTCAACCCAAAAAATATTTAAAATGTCCCACTCATAAGGAGATAAATTTGCTACTTTGAGATTTTAAATATTTATTTGGGGATATCGACGCATAACACAATATTGACCCAAATAAATATTTAAAATGATCCCATCTTGTAGGAAAATTTCAAATATATCTTATATTTCAAAATTTTGAATATTTATTTGGGGATCTCGATGCATAGCACGATGTTGACCCAGATAAATATTTAAAATGCTCACAACTTTAGGATCGATCTTAAAATGCATTCTTGCAATACAAGAAAATTTTAAAATATAAAATGTATATATGTTAGTGAATACATAAAAAGTACATGATGCTTTAATACATAATCATCCTTATGTGCGGTATTTCTTTAGGTATTGATTGTTAATCAATGTCATGGGCCTTTGATTGTGCAGGTCGATAAGTTGATAGGCTCCTCCCTGACACACTGATAATGATGGGGCATTCCCAATTAGATATGAATTTACCACCAATTTTTCAGTGTGAGATAATTAGCCTTCTCAGCACCATTACCAATTCTTCTTCATGAAATGTTCGATGGTGCACCATCCGATCAACAGAATTTTCCATCCTTGCCTGATAAATCTCTGAATTCTGTTGAATTTGTAGCCTAACTTCATCGAGTGCGTCGAGCTCTTCCATTCTTAGGCGAGCATTCTGTTCCTAGGTAAGATCATGTTGGATGGCTAAACGAAGTGATGGCAGCTCAATCTCTAGCAATAGCACTTCTTCAACCATGAACACCAATGCTCAAGGAGTAACTTTGTCAGCATTTCTTCAATAGTTTTACCAACATCTTGTTGAAGGCCTCCATCAAGCCATTTACTTTTGAATTATATATGAATGAATATCGTCAATAGATTTTGTGTCGATCGAGAAACTTGTAGATTTTAACACTTTGAAGAATGTACAATTGTCAGAGATTATGCGGTGTAGTACATTAAACCTGTTGACAACGTTATGGATAAAAAAATTAACCAAGTTCTCAGACGTGACAACTTTGCCACTTCTGCTCACTTAGAGAAGTAGCGGTTACTATCAATATGAAGGGATGTTTGGCAGATGACGACATATCTCTCGGCCCAATTTTTTTTGTACCCCAACATCAAAATGATTTTGATGTTACTGTTGGGTACAATTGATTTGGCAGTTGATATATGACATCACTGTGAATCTGACACTTGTGAAACCTCTTAGCGTGGTCAATACAACCCCTCACTAATGTGCCAATAATAAACCATTATTAGTCAATAATAACTCATTTTATTGATTTTAGCAACCATCTTAGAACCTGACTGGTGTGGGCCACAAAATCCTTCATAAACTTTTGCTACCACTCTATCAGCTTCCTTGGTCCATAGACATCTTAGCCACATTTGATCAAAAGCATGTCGATACAGCGTGTAGTTGACAAACGCATATTGCAACGCTCTCTTTTAGATTTGCGCGACTAAAGATATGTCCGCTAAAAGTTTACTTTCTTTAAAATAATCGATGAATGATTGTCTCCTATATCTTCTTCTTTGACATTTAAGCAATGCCACCATAATTCTAAAGCGACGCTAGATATGCGCCTTCTTTTCTTCTAGCTAATTATTAGTAGGATTTTTTGGGGAGATTGATGATCAACCAGAGTTGTATCATGCTGTCTTGAATTCAATATTCCCTCTGCCTACGAGAATTATAATAGTGCTGGTCCTAAGACACAACGAGTGTAAACTCCAATCAATATAGGCTATTCGTAGTTTGTAGTTGCCATTTCCTTGGCTAATTCGCCAGGCAAGTTGCTTTTTCGTTCTTACCCCAAGGAACTCGAGCTATTTGACATTTAAAACTTATTTCAAAAACTCGAGAGCTCGCCTGCTTTAATGGGCCAACTTAAACTTACAAATTTTGTAGACACCCAAAACTTGATTTATCACAAACTGAGATTTGCCTAAAATTTGGAGGTTTTGAATTCTAACTAAGATTATAATATCCATGCCTGTTATTAAACTTCGTATTCTGCCTCATTGTTGGTTCAGGATTCAGTTAAACTAAACAAAAATCTCATTATGCCTCCTTCAGGCTCTATAACAATGAGACTGAAGCCAGCTCGAGCTTTTTTCAGATTTGGATATTTGGCATGTCTAATAGACAATGCTCCATTGAAGTAAATCTTCCTGACTTGTAATTTCTCCTTTTCCTCGACATACATGATTTGTTCATCGGGCAAATCATTGTTGAGCAAAGAATTTGCAGGGATACAATGTATGGAGAGGATAATTGCCAAGGATTATTCCTTCACTGCCTTTTGTAGCAAGTTCATGATATCAAACTGCAGGAGTATAACCGCCTACTTGGCTAAATGACTTGTCAATGCTAGACTTGTCATCATGAACTTCAGTAGATTTATCTTTGCTATAAACATAATCTTGTGAGACAACATGTAGTAACGAAGTTTCTAGACAGTAAAACTTAATGCCAGATAATTCTTCTCAATTGAGGAATAACGAATCTCCACTCTAAACAACCTTTGTAACGAGTGACGATTTCTTCGATACTAGATGCTTAAGTGGAAACGAGTTTGTCATCTGGTGGTACTGATATTAGTTCGCCTCCACAATATTCTTCGAATATTTATGGGACAATACCAAGGCATCCTTATAGGCATTATTTCCCTATAATCAATGAGCCTAATAAACCAATCGTGATATTCCTCTTCATGTTCTCCAGATTTGTAGAATAGGCTCCCTAGCCCAGACCCTTTGCTAAAAGGAGGCACATAAAGTGTTTTGAGCTCCTCAATACTATTCACCTCTTGAGGGATAATTTCCTTAAAATGTAGCAGAGGAGACAAGTGACCAAGAATACATTGTATGAGATTGATAGGTTGTATATTCTTCTAGAGAATACATATAGCGTCTTACTCGTGTGGGTAGACTTGTAGTCGTAATCAGATTATTAATATTTGTCCTTCTTTTTCCCTTAGATTGTAGGTTGTCATGTCTTTTGAGATTTGGCAAGGATGACATCATCTTTGTCTGTGTCGCTCCCTAGGTGAGTGGTCGCTGTTTTGTGAAGAATCGACACTGCCTTCTTTCTCCCCACCTGGTTCTTCTCACATTCTCGTTCGGGCTGCTTTGCAGCCTTTGAGTTTAACACTTTGTCCCCAAAAGAGTTTGATAATTTTGGCTTTTTTGGAATGAAATATTTGGCATCTTCATGGATATTTTCTTCGTGGACTACAAAGGGTTGGATGTTGCAAGAGATCCTAAATTCTTCTCCATCTTTGAGATATTTCATGCAGTGGTGCAAGGTTAACGGTACAATCCAATATTCATACAACCAGGGGCGACCCAGTAGTGCATTAAACGAGATGTCCGCATCAATTACATAGAATTCAGCTTATGTATGATGTACAAATGACCACATAGCCTTCTAGCTCTTCTTGCTGAAGCCATGGACCATCAGCTTATCCTGCCCAAGGAGTTGTACATCGAGGCACAATGATCTCAATGTTTTTAGATCACTATGCTTTTAGGCTTATGAGATTTATGAAATATCTGGGATCGATTAACATTCAACTAATTATAAATCGGCGCTCTCTACGGTTATGTATAGAGGGCGGTTATGATTTTTCATTCTAAGCATCATGTCGTCTTTGGCGAAGGTGATAATTGGCTTGTTTCGGACACCTCATATCTTTAAGTGTCTTTGAGAGCTTGAATCAAGGTCTCTCGAAGGTCTTTGGACATTATGAGAGCGTCATATATACTAAATTGTACTGGGATTTTTATCATATGGGATAAGATATTGTAATTAGTTCCCTTGGCTTAAATGTCATTTTTCTTAGGATCTTTAGGGATAATGCCTTCATTGACAATTATCTCATTTCCATTGTCTTTATTAGAGACCCCCTTTTTTGGCGAAGTTGACAGCATCTTGCCATTTCTCAGCTGCATTTGAGCTATCTCATTTGGCTCAGACTCGTTTGATGGAGCATCTTCCCCATAGTTGGCCATCATAGCATCCATAGACACATCTTCGGGGTCTCACATGCCCATCTGTGATGTTATATCATACTCCGACTCATCTTCATTTGGGAATTATAGATCTTCTGAACTTTAGTCCATTGGCGACACCATCATACAAAATTTCAAAAGCTCCTTTGACATAGTCCTCTTTAGTCGGAGTCACTGGTGTCACCGAAATGACCCAACAAGTCTCCTAAAAAAGTGAATTTCCATCATCTTCTTTTGCTTCAGCCACCTTAAGCTCTGATATAAAGTCAACGAGCTTGATAGGACTCCTTGGACCTCTTCAGTTTGATCTTCTTCCTGGAAGACTTCACCTTTCCAAATTTTGAGGAGCCAATTTGGTTAGGATGCTATTTTGAAGTAGATGTTTGTGCCTTAGGCAACCCCTTCAGATCTAGTACCAGCTCGATAGAAGACTTCCATTTGATAGTTGGAGCTCCTAGCTGTTTCAACATCTTTAATGTCTTCTTAGAGATCGCAGTCTCCCACTGCTCTTCTTGAGCTAGCTTTTTTTCATTTCTTCTTTGTCCAACTGGGGGTACAGAAGAAGACGTAAACACCCAAGTTGAATCTCTTCTGGGGTGAGTCAACATAATGTCCAATAATGTGAGTTCCCCCATTTCGTACTTTTTTTCAAGCCAATCCTTGAAAATATATCAATCTTCAATAGGATGGTTGATTACAGGATGGAATGTACAATAATTTGGGTAACAGTATGCTTCAACCCCTCGGGCCTCTTACACTGATAGTTCTAGGCCCACTTTTAATGGTTGTCAAAATAACTTTGCGCTCTCTTTCTTTTAAATGAATATTCTTTATTCATTTTGTCCTTGAGGGACAGGAACGTACGATCACCAATTCTCTTTATTTGCCTCGGGCATTCTCCTCTACCCTGAAAAATTCGTGACAGCTTCGGTTGGAGATTAGGGTTGTAGCCTTGTAGGTCTGTTTTGACTTATCTTCATATTGCATTGATTGTTTGCCCTTGTCTAAATTATAAAACACCTATTTTCTTTTATTTGACCTAAGAGAGGATAGAGTAGGATTCACCCTTTTTAATATATGAGGCTTTACCCTACTTGGGTTTATCAAAGTGGCATTCTGATCATGATAAATTCAATTTTTCAATCTTTATCTCTTTGTCAAGCAAATCTTGAAATATAGTGATGGTGGCTATGCATAAGAATGGTTGCATCTTATCGTTGATGATTCTCATTAGCAACTACACTGCATCTTCTTCTTCCAATTGATGTTCATATTTAACACTTAAATTGTGCCAAGCGAGTTATATATTTGATCACCAACTCTTCCCTCTTCCTCTTGTCTAAGGCGAGTACAACGATTGTTATCTTTTCGATCGCACTGGCGAACCTCTTCATGAACATTGCTTCTAACTCTGCGAACATCTTCACATAGTCATTTGGCAATTCAGCGTACCATTCAGAAATAACCATCGTTAAACTAATGATGATTTGTTTGAAGATCGTATGGTGTCGTTGCCTCTTATATCCCCGCAGGTGGCCTTAAATTATGGCAAGTGTCGCTTGGGATTATTATTATCATTGAAGAAAGAATACCCTTTTGGGTGCGATGCTTGGTCATATTACGTGGGATACAGACAACCCTTGCCAATCACATTCTCCCCCACCTATGAGGAATATATATATATATATATATATATATATATATATATATATATATATATATATATATATATATATATATATATATATATATATATATATATATATAGACTGCTAGTGGTCTAACACCATACTGCTCTACTTCAAAATTTTCTTATTTTTCAAATAAATTTATTTCATACGTTTGGGTTATTGATGGGGACATCAGTTGGAAAGTCTACCGTCGACGTGGCCGTAGATCTACGGCCACGATGTACCCGATGTATTTTTGATTTCAGCATGATCATTTTAGTTGATGTAATTTTATTTCTGCATTTTTTCCCTTTTTACCCTTGCTTGAGGGATTGAGTCTTGTAGCCCCTCGAGGGTATTTTAGTCTTTTATTTTTATGACATTGTAATGGGCTATTTATAGCCTCCTTATATTTTCATGGTTAATGAACAATTATTAAAATTTCTTTCTTCACTTGTGTTGTGAGAGCCTTTGAGAGTTCTTGGAGAGCTTTGGAGAGATCCCTTGGAGAGGGAGATTATCGCATCACCCACCAACCTTGGAGACGGCCGGGTTCGTGGTTATTTTTTTTTTATTTTCTTTTCTTTATTTTACCATCACCTTCTCCACGACATCTTCCCTTTCTACTTCCCACCACCGGCCATAGCCTCTACCAATTCCCTTTCCCCCAAAACACCACAAACTCACCTTTGCCCGAAGCCCTTTGCCGCCGGCTACCGCCCACAGCCGCTAGCCATGACCATGCCGCCGGCCCCCTTGCATTAGCCGCCGGCCCCCCACCCCTTTTTGCCTCTTTATGGTATTTCCTAATTTAAGAGTGGGATTAATTGGGGTAATTTGATATTCAAATTCACCAGAATTTGAATTCAAATTGTTTCCTAAATTAACTCGTCCATTTTAGGAAAGTTTTAAACGTCTTTCATGACAAAATTCAAGTTTGATTTAGGTGAAAATTTTCTTCTCCTAAATTAAAGGGATCAATTTGGAAAGAGCTTTACTATTCTCCACATAACCAACTCCTCTCCCTCTCACCATGCCGCCAGCCTCACCCATGGTCCCCACCTCCTTAATGCTACATTAATGCTCTTAATTACATGTATTTGAAATTCAAATTTTAGAAAAATTTTCCTCCACTTTTACTTAAAATCTGAGAATAATTTTGGTATGAAGATTATAGCATATTTTCTTCATCCCAATTAGTTCTCTCATAACCCTAGCCTCTTCCTCCCTCTCACCCGTCCACCCTCTCTATCTTTTCACTCCCTCTCAAGGTATCTCCTACATTGATTTGAGATGGGAGATCAATCCGGAGTTTGAATCCGGTTTTGGTGTACGAAGGCTAAGATTGCATGGATCTCCTCATTGGCCTTTCCTCGAATTTACTCCAACCATTGTTGATCCAAAGAGATGACCACTTACCAATTGCTACTCCTTGTGATCAAGACTAAGGAAGAGATACTAACGGAAGGTTCGTAGTAATTCACATCGTTTCTTCGAGAAGGATTCAATTAACCTTGGACGGACAATTTCGGAAGGTACGTGGGATTTCTACGACGTCTCTCCGTGAAGGTGATTCTTTCTCCTTCTTGATTCTTTTACTTTCGAATTCCGAATTCTTCTTGAGAATTTGTTCAAAGCGAGAGATTGTGTCCCTTTGTTGCCATCCACTAGTACTCGTAAGATTTGCTACTTCTTGGCTTTTGGATCTCGTTGTTAAACTAGGATTATGTTGAATATTATCATACTTGCATTACTTTAACTTTCCTACGTGTTTTGATTCCGTTTAGCATTCGGTGTAGTTTGGCCTAAACGAAAGTGACCGTTTATTAGTTTTATTTTGTGGTTTTAATCACTAGTAACAAAATCTGAAATTGATCTTTAAATATTTTGTGCAAATTCCTAAATCATGCATGTAGTCCTGCATCAGTTATTATACTTTGGACACATAACAACTATAGGAACTAGCAAAACCGTTTTAGGAACAAGATCAGCCATCTCATTTTCATTTCGTAAGGTGTCGTTGCCTCCTATATCTCCGCAGGTGGCCTTAAATTGTGCCAAGTGTTGCCTGAAATTATTTTTATCATTGAAGATATTGAACTTCGGGAAAGAATACCCTTTTAGGGGCAATGCTTGGTCATATTATGTGGGATACTAGCGACCCTTGCCAATCACATTCTCCCCCACCTATATATTCATATATATATATATATATATATATATATATATATATATATATATATATATATATATATATATATATATATATATATATATATATATTGCTAGTGGTCTAACACCATCATGCTCTACTTCAAAATATTCTTATTTTTCAATTAAATTTATTTCAAACGTTTGGGTTATTATACTTTGGACACATAACAACTATAGGAACTTTTTTTCATCCATAGGAACTAGCTAAACCCTTTTAGGAACAAGATCATCCATCTCATTTTCATTAAAAGTGACATCCCTACTTATTATACACCTAGGATGTCCTAGTTTCAAGCACCAAAGTCTATATCTCTTCACATTTTCAAGATAGCCTCTGAAAATGTATTTAATAGACCTTGGTTCCAATTTTCTTTACTTGATGTGAGCATATGTTATACATCCAAACACCCTCAACTCCTTATAACATGCTAGTTGTCTACGCCACATCTCTTGAAGAGTTCTGACGTCAATTTCACTTGAAGGACACCTATTGATAAGGAATGTAGTCATGCTAACTGCCTCTACCAAAAATGACTTAAGAAGCCTTGCATTGTCCAACATACACCTCACCCTCTCCAAATTGTTCCTATTAAACCTTTCATCCAACCCATTCTATTTAGGAGTGTCTCACAATTAGGTGTCTTTCTATGCCAAGCACCTTACAAAAAACTCCTTAAACTCATTGGAGAAAAACTTCAATCCATTATCAAATCTAAGATTTTTAAACTCTTTCCCTACTTGATTCTCTACAAGAACCTTCCATTCCTTGAACTTATCCAAGTCTTCATTCTTTCCTTTTAAAAAGAAAACACAAAGTAGAATAATCATCAATTAGAGAAAGAAAGTATCTTGCTCCTCCATTAGACTCGTGCTTGATTGGCCCCCACAAATCAGCATTTACATAATCCAAACCCCCTAGAATCATACTGGCATTTGATAATTTCAGCATCCTTGCTTTGTCAATTACACAATCTTCACAAAAGTCAATCTTCTTGGGCTTCAAGCTCCCAAATGCTCCTTACTAGTGCAACTCCTCCATTCCTCTTTGGATAGCATGTTCCAACCTTTAGTGCCAAAACATAATCTCATCCACTCAAGAACTCACCAAACTAGCTTGTTTGCTCATTAATTTTTTACCTTGCAATGTGTATACACCATTCATCCTCACACCTTTGAATATAACAAGTGAACCCTTACACGCCTTAAGACTTTCTCCATCACTCTTAAATGAGTAGCCATTTTTATCAAATTCTCCCAAAGAAATCAGATTTCTATTAAGTTCAAATACATATCCCACTTGCTTGAGAATCCTCTCCAATCTATCATGGAGCTTCAATTAAATGATGCCTTGCCCTTGAATTCCAAGCATTGCCTCTTGAAGTGGTCTTCCTTGTGACAAAAGCACTTCACCTTGCCTTTAGACTTGAATCTAACATGTTTCTTAGCTTTGAACTCCCATTTCTTGGGTCTACTTCTCATGACAAGGGCATCAACCGTCCATTCATGCTTTCGCCTCAACCCCCCTTTGGATCTCTTTGGAGTTGAGGGCATGCAACCTTGACTTCAGCCATAACAAGAATCTCATTCCCAAAGAACAAGGTGCCCTCAAAAGCTCAAACCAAGTAGGTAATGAGCTTAGTAGAATGATTGTCTAATCTTCACTCCTATGCTTTTAAAATCAAAGATAATCAGGTTGAATTCATCCAAGTGCTTATTCAAGTGCTTGGAATCATCTGTATAAAACTTCTTCTTGAGATAAAGCCTATTGCATGGCTAGAGAGCTTTTGAGATATAGAGATCCAAATTTTGCCAAATCTTTATAGTCGTTCCTTCATTAGCAACTTCCCTTAGAACTTCATCTCCTAGACACAAAAGGATTGCACTATGTGCCTTACTATGCACATCCTTGCGCAATCTTTCTTCTATCCCCAAGATCCATTCATCTGATAGGGCTGCATCATGACCCTAATGAACTAGAAGAGCCCTCATCTTCAACCTCCATAGGCTAAAATCTTTGAGACCTATTAATTTCTCAATTTCTAGCTTACTCATGGACATCTTTCCTTCAAGAATATTGTGGCAGCTCTTCATTCTAGTTGTTGTCCACGAAAAACAACCCATAAAAGGCTTCCACCACTGATTCCACCTGCTATCCACAAAAATAGCCAAGAAAAGCTTCTAGCATCGTTTACAGCTGTTGTCCTGCACCTACTGTCCACAAAAACAGCCAAGAAACTCCACCTCTTGGACAGAATTTCTTTTTCTTGATATCAAGAAACACCTTCACCTTCCCCTTGACCTTTCATGACCAAGCTCTTATACCAATTGTTGGAAAAACCTAGTGTGTGATTTTTTGTGCTTTGCTTGTTAAAATTATTTGCTATTGTGTGGTTTTTTCTATATACTAGAAAACCTAACTGAGAGGCTATGTAGCCATGCTTTTCAAAGGAAAAAAGACTAATGATTTCTCTAATAACAATGAAAAAGAGAGGCTTCTCCGCCTTGCATGGAGTAGAAGAGAGGTATAGAAATTTTATAGAAGATGACATGGGAGTGTACCTAGGTTGAACCATTACAAGTCAAATTTGTGCTTTCTTTCTATTTGGTACTTTGTTACACTAGTGATAATTGAATGATCAATGATGATGATATTTATTTATGTTTTATGATACCTATTCATTTTTTTGTATTTATATTTATTTCCTGACATTATGTTCAAATAAATGCTTATACTATCATTTTTTACACATATACTTGTGGACACTAGTTTTCACACCAACATTACCCTTGTAATACGACACATGGCATAGATATTAAGTTGGCTTGCTTAAAACAAGCCTTACTATTCATAAGAAGTCTTATTGGCATAGATGTTATTTATAATGCGGCAAAACTAGAGAAGGTGTTAAATTAGTGTCCTTATAGAAAATTTTGTGAAATATCATCAAAAGAAAATTTAACATTAATTTGTAGCATGCATACAACTTTTTAATTAAAAAAAAGATGGTCAAAGTAGTTCTATTTAAATCAAAATAAAACTTTGAAGCTAAATAACTATTTCTCTTATAAAACCCTCATTTTACTTTATAAAATTAATACTCTAATAATGATCAAAATTAATTTATCAATAAATTAATTTATCAATTTTTACCTCGATTTTTTTAAACATCCATATTTTCATATTTATCTTTTGTCCATTATACCTCCACTTCATATTTATTTAAGCATATCACACACAAATATGAATAATCATATATGTGCACAAAGTACTCTTGTACCTTTATTTGAATGCATATAAAATATCACTAACAAGTAACCTATATTTTTTTTTTCCATTTTCCTCTTATCATATATTCACCTTTATTTAAATGCATATAAAATATCACTAACAAGTAACCTGTATTTTTTCTTTCAATTTTCCTCTTATCATATATTTTTTATAAATATAAATATATATGTATCAATAGTTTCAACATACATAAATAATATCTGACATGTTACAGAATTATATAAAATTTTTAAGTATAATAAAAAGTAGATTTTACGAGGGTAAATTTGCGTATACAATTCAACGGCCACAATTTATAAAATTATTTATGTGCAATATTTATAACATTACTCTAAAATATTTATTTTTCTATAGAGATTTCTATTGGAGTTTATATATTAGCTAAAATGCCTAAAAACTAATATAATATAAAATAAATAGTGAAAATTATATCATATATGTTAATAAAACCAGAATAATCCTATTCATAACACAAAGAAACTTACACAATGAAAATTTTCAAAATCTCTATAAATTTAAGTTTTGTATAAAATCCAATCAAATAAAAATTAGAATCTGAAGTAGGGTAATGAAACCCTATCTTGAGCAAAACAATTTTTCCAATTGACCCAACGGATGGAATCAGCTCTAAGACCCCCATTCCAAAACTTTCTGTTCTCATCTCTATCTTTTCCCTCCTATCCCTAAATAAGCTCACGACCAAATAAATGGAGAGTTGGCTAAAATGGGTAGAACTTTGGATTTATATAAAAAAAATAAAGGTAAGGATATATTTAAATTTGAAAGTTAGTTTAATTTTTATTGTAAAGATATTTAAAACCTCTAACTTCTTTTAATGTTTTTATTTACAAATATGTATAAAACAGTTTGGCCAGCCACAACGACATGTTCTTTATTCTTCAACAGCCATTACAGCATATTGTTACTTTACTATTGTAATTTCTTTACAGTTTTTTATATACTTTTTTTGTTTTATTATTATTATGTGCCTATTTGGGCTATAACCAGCATTGCGATAATTAAACTCATAAGATAAAATCTTAACTATCAATTTTAATAAATTGATAAAAAAACTTAAAAATTGAATTAGGAAAATATTTTCTAAAAAAAATTAAACCTCTCAGTCCACTTTTAAATCAGCATAATCAACCTAGCCTGCTACTAAAACTCCTAGTGCTAGTGCATACTCATAGCATAGACAATCAAACAAGTATAATAGACATGCCTTCCACACCCAAGGATAAATGATTTGTATTGCATAATGTGATCCTTTAGATAGAGCTTTTTCATTAGGCATAATTTTTTTAATATGCCTAAGGGTCGCCTTAGTATGCTAGATAGCGACAATCCTGATCCTGACAAGTTTACGAGTCCAATTGACTAGCTCTGATTGTGTATAATTATGCTATTGCTTCCACGTCCTTTTATGAGAAATTTTCCTTTATAGTAGAATCTTCTGCACCCTCATATCATCACCTTTTGTTTTCATAATAAGAGTTCATTCCAACCACATGGTCGTTTGCAACATAATCACATATAATGTTGGCTAAAAAATAGCTAAGCGGAAGTACTATAGATATTCAACGCCTCAAATGAAAATTTTATGAAAAGCGGCCCATTTAGATCAAACATTCATATAGTTGTTGGGCCCTCAATTTTGGCATTTAAAATCCTCAATGTTTTTCTTTTTTATTCCAGATTGATGCTCTATTCTACGTTACTGTTTTTGAAGAACCTTATTATGGAGGAATTCCCAATTGATAAATTGAGGCAATTAATAGGGTAATGATTTGTCCGAACACTAATAACACTATCAGAATCTCAATTCTATGTACTTATAGTTATTCAACTTGTGTAACCTTATGTGCTCATCTACTCTATATCTATTGTGCTTAGGCTTACATTCTTGACATACATAATAGCCTCGCAAACCATAGGTTGAACTCAAAAGGTGTTGTAAAATTCATAAATGTTTTAAACAAACCAATCAGTGGTGTTCTCTTCGATATTTAACACATGCTTTAGTCATTTTATTTGGCTGTCAAATGCCAAACATGTCAAAACTTCTGTTTGCATACTTCAAAACCCCCTTCATCAATAGATAAACTTCAAACATGAATGCCTTCATAGGTAACTACTTGTTCTTGATGAGAATGCTCACTCTCAAGAAGGGTTCATTTAGGGAACTCGATTGAGATCTATAGAGGGACTCGCTCGAGGGGAATGATGGGCTAAACTCGGCCATCCTATTATGAAGCTCAACTTACATAGGGCGAATTGGAGGTCCTTTATCAAACCTCCACTCGCCGCTATACCTCTCACTAGCTCCCTCCAAACATCCAAATTCACCCAACTCGGCTACAAACAAATGCCTACTCAAAAGATACATCATTCAACTACAACCATCAAAGCTCTTTCATTCTCAGGATATCTCACTCATCTTCTTCCTCAAGCTAGCCTGAGAACTCATACACAAGTCATCAATCTTGCAAAACTTTTTTCCAGGGCTTACTTGCAGACCCACCCGAATCGCCACCAAGCTAGCTCCAAAAAGCTTGCCCATTCACTTCATCCTCCTCTAGCCTATCATAAGATGACATATGTTAGATTAGCATGTAGCGTTGTTCGGGTATTCTGTGTAGCTTGTATTTTCTTTATTTTCACTTTGTATAGCCTTTCCTATAATCTTTAGAACCCTATAAATAGGAGGTGATAAAGAACATTTGGAGGGTTCTCAGATCGAGTCTCAAACCTGTGGGAACCCTAAATTCTTCTCATATAGTGAATATTCTACCTTTCTAATATCCCTAATCTTCTTTTGTGCTCTCTCTACTCTCTGTCTCTCTCTGCACTCAGCCTTTTTGTTCACAGATTCTAGCTCACCAAGTTAACCTACTAGTAACACTGGGTGCCATCTATGAACAAATTCAGATTCAATAAATTTTACCATCCATGAGGGGAAAAAAAACTTTAAATGACCTACCTATTGTTCTTCAATCCATATAAACATCTACATAACAAAAATTATAATGGACAAGTGGCCTAACAAAAAACTTGCTAGTTGATAAATGAGTTTCAAAATTTTAGGACTAAATGAAAATCATTCCAAATATTGTTAACCTGCACACTGTCTAATGCCAATGCACTCGAATGAAAACAAGTTAACTTCGTAATACATAAGTAAAATGGCTTGTTCGTTGTCCGGTGCTCTCTTACCCAAAGCATTTTTCCTTCAATTTATATTCAATAAAATTTTTAAACTTTAGACAGGCATATAGATATAGATTCAATTGAAAACAAAACAGGATTTACCTCGCCAGAATTTATGGAACTGTTATAATCCAAAAAAACTTCAATATTATCATTGTCATTTGCAGCTTTTTTAACCAGGCAAGCCAAGCACATTAAGCTCTTTCAAATGAAGGGTTTGAAGATACGTCGCTGTAGATAACATTCAAATTCATCCCTGAGTTGTGAAGAGGCTATTTCTATAATTCACATGAAACTCAAGTTAGAATAGAGTCAACCTTACCATTTCGCATATGCATGCCCTAACCCAGTTCATATTTATAGCTTTAGTAACTCCCAAAATTAAATAAAATCAGATAATATTTTCTGCAAAATTGAAGAATAGAGTGAGGATAAAAATGAGTTATGAGACTTTCACATAATAAATATGATTCCTTAATGGTAAAATGATTTGCCATAATTATTTTTTGATCTAATGAAGTTGATGTAGGCTCATAAGTAATATCACAAATTTCAAATCATCAACACCAAAGAAGCAGAAAAGTTTGCACAAACCGTAGCAAAAGAAATACAACTTCACCATCTTTTCTTATGTAAATACAGGATAGTTCTTCATTTTTTTACCTTATTTTCAAATGCTAATTTGGATCTGCTCAAGCAAGCATAACGTTGAATTGCTTTCACATTAGATATATCAGAGTTGGGCTTCTCACTGGAAATGAATATTTCTGACCAGGAAAATGTCTTCTATCTTCTTTTCGAAAGTAAGAACATTGAATGACCTTAAATATTGATGCTTTACCCAGCAAAGCTCTGCTAACTGAGAGTATTTAGTCGTTGAAAAAGTTTAGTCTTTGAAAAATATATTGGTTTATATATGCCAATAGGTCTCTCTTACCTATATGCTTAAACATTTGGGTTGAAAATTGTGGGCTCCGAAAATTCGAACCCGGCCTCCGCTCGCTTTTCTTATTTGACGAGGGGAGTTTTAACGAACTAAGTTCCGGGGTAAATTTTGGAAGGCAGATGAGTTTGTAGATAAGACACTACCCAGAGATTTCGCCCTCATTTTGTGAGGACTTTATGATCTGAGTTCTGGTTTCCTATAGGCGCAAGCCCCTATAGTTAATTACCCCTCTCGATCACGAGAGAGAACTTTCGATTAAGGCTAGTCGTCGATCAGATACGTAGAGTATACGTGTTATCTGGCATATAGTAGCAGCAATAGGTCTGGATTTGAGAATTGGTTGGATTTGGATATTTGGAAAGGGTTTGATATTTAAAATATGAAATTTCACCATCTAGCACTTAAAGCGGATGGTGGGGGAATGGATGATAGACCCGATCAAGATCCCATGGTTCCGTCGTCCCGGGCCATCGTGGTCCCTGGTCTACTTAGTCATAGGAGGTAGTCGACCCAACCTGACAGAAGGATCCTTGTCGGCAGCCATGGGTTGCTTCGTCCAAGGGGACCTTGTAGACCGGGGTTGGATGTTTGTCTAAGGGGACAAATTTGAATCCACCTTAGCTAACAGAGGGCTTTGTGCCCTATCGATCATATCCTATTGATTCATATCTCAAGGATTTAACGCCATTAAGGAGCGTATTGGCTCTGGCCATAACCGCTATCTGTGGTGCCATTTGGCGGCAAAACCACTCGGTTCAGAGGGCCCCGGGTCATAACCGTTTACCTGCAGTGCCATTTGGCGGCGAAACTGCCGGTTAGAGGACACGTACCACGCCCTTACTGGCAAGAGATTATTTGAGAATGGATCCTAGTGATATTTTCGACTAGGCATTTCGCTCTTTGTGAGCTGAAATTGATTTTAATTTGTCCACCTCGACAAACTGTTGCGGAGGGCGGATGGATTTTGCTTTTAAGTGTGTTGATGGATTGATTTCAAATTTTAAATATTTTTGGACTTTTGGGATTTTGAGATTTTCTGGGATTATTTTGAGTTTTCTGGGATTTTTGGATATTTGGAACGGCATTGGAAACTATTTGGGATTTTTTTGGAATTTTGGGTGGCATTTGAAAATATATGTGAACCCCTCCGGTTGAGATCTGCATTCAACACGGCCATCATCGGGGTGTTTGGGGGTCATTTCTTTTTATGGATTGAACCTTTTCAACTCTGTCGGGCTGTCGACAGAGGATCGGGTTTCATAGGCTTCGTGCCTTTGTTAGTGAATTCATATTGTGGTAGGCATTGAAGGCCTAATATGAATGTTTTAAAGCAAATATACTGGTCGCCACGACCGTATATTTGTTCAATTGTTCGAACCCTGTCAACTCCTATTGATCCGTATAGAAGGATCGGGTTCTAACATGATTTCACTTATTGACCCGCGCAGCATCCCTAGACGTCACGTGTGTACCAATAACACGCTCGCCGGGGCCCATGCGGGTTTTATAATTATTTTTACCCCTTTTAGTGTACCTATGTGTATACAAACTATTGTGCACATGCGGGGGTATTTTGAAAGTGTTTGTAGATGCCTTCTGTCTGCTTGTACGGAGGTTGCAGATCCGGTGGCGTGGCGTAGCAGCTCCTGGATCAGTTGTTTGCTGTTTCGTACAGGTAGACTGTCGTGCACTACTTGTTGATTTTTGTAGGCGGATCATAGTGCACTAACTAATCTCCTGCCTTATGTTGTAGAAGCTCGTAGGAACTTGTAGTCTTTATGCATTTTGTTGTGGACTTGGTCTTTACAATACACCCGCTACTGCCGGAGGTAGATGTATTCATCTTTAGACTGAAGTTGACTACAGGATACTGCATTTACTGTAGTCTTTATGTATCTACACAGGGGTGGCACATTGTACATACATCTATGTCAGTAGAGAAATTGTATGCACTGCAGATCTTTTGTCATTGTCTCTCTCGTTGTAGTTGATTGAATGATACAAATGTCATTCTCAAATAGACTTAGCTGGATATTCTAAGCCCATTTTGTTCTTTCATCATTCGTCATTTGAATGCATTGACTGTTAGACTACATGATTAAGATAAGTATCATGAGCTGGTTGATCGCTAATTGCATATAGATTTTGCAATTCCTTGGAGCCATATTATGCTATCATCATTTATGAGTAAATGCCACCTTGCAATTTCGTTGATCCACAAGTTTGTACATTTCCATATGCGTTTGAATTGAAATGGTAGTCTCTCAATATTTCATTAGAAATATTATATCATCATTCTAATGAAGTTCCTTGTTGATATTTTGTCTTAGTTATGTCCAACCTCCAAGCTAGATTTGCATTCCCACTTGACTCTTGTTTGTATGTTGATCATGCTTGGATGCCCTCCTTCATGAGTCCCTTGTTATATGGTTCAAATTCTGTTTCGTATATGTACTTGAACCCAAGTTCAGTGCTTCCTTGAGTTTAAATTCCATATGAGTCTTTTACATTCATTCAAGTCCTTCAAGTTCTATGTCTCATTAAAGTCACTTCGGACTTGAGTCAAATGTTTGCAAGCTCAAGTTCATTGGATGCTTAAATCAAGTTCCTTGCTGTTTTGTAGAGTCCAAGCTTGAGCTTATGTCCACGATACTTAGTTCATTTGAGTTTGAGTTCGCTTAAGTCAATTTGGTCCAATCAAGTCCACAAGTCCGATGTCAACTTGTCCAAGTCCTTGTTCAAATGCAAAAGTCCACTATGGTTCGAGCTTGATTCAAGTTTGATTTCAGTTCAAATTAAGCCTCTTGCACATTTTTTTTATTCAAGTTTATTTAAGTACATTGAATCAAGTCCACAAGTCCACCATTGTTCTTTGAGTTCAATCAAGTTCAGGTACGATTTCACCCGAAATTTCGGCAGCCTCCCGGCGTCTCCCCCGTTTTAGGGAAAAACTACGAGAAAACTGGGCCTTTCCCACCACGCGCAATAAAGGCGTGTATGGTAGGTGCCCTCTGACGAGGACACCGCGGCCGTGATTTTTTTGTTCATCCCACCACGCGCAATAAAGGCGTGTATGGGGTCTTTGACGGTACCTGTTTAAATGCACAGTTTGCTTTCCCCCCGCTCGGGGGTACTTATGAATGACACAATTTGCTTTCCCCCCGCTCGGGGGTACTTATGAGTGACCCCGCCTCGCTGTAGGTGCCGCACCGGGGTCCCTTCCCACCACCATGTGCAATAAAGACATATATAGGCGGTTTTCCGGTGCGCCACGAACGTCGAAGTAGAGTTTAGGCGATTGCTCGCTTCGTCGTAATCATCAGACCGGCGTCCCATCCCACCACGCGCAATAAAGGCGTGTATAGGAGTTTTTCCGGTCTGCTGCAAACAACGACGCGAGAAATCTGAGTTTAGAGAGTTCGTACCTTCGCGGGCTTTATCGGTGGCTCGTTTAAGAATGCGCAGTTTGCTTTCCCCCCGCTTGGGGGTACTTATGAGTGACCCTGCCTCGTCGTAGGCGCCGCACCGGGGTCCCTTCCCACCATGTGCAATAAAGACATGTATAGGCGGTTTTCCGGTGCGCCACGAACGTCGAAGTAGAGTTTAGGCGATTGCTCGCTTTGTCGTAAGCATCAGACCGGCGTCCCATCCCACCACGCGCAATAAAGGCGTGTATAGGAGTTTTTCCGGTGTGCTGCAAACAACGATGCAAGAAATCTGAGTTTAGAGGATCCGTACCTTCGCGAGCTTTGACGGTGTGGCATTAGGATCGAGGGAGAGAGAGATCACATAGCATTTGCAATTAATTAATCATCTAATTATAACTAATTCATTAATTACTTTTAATTATAATTAATATTATTTAATTATAATAATGA
The DNA here is from genome assembly GCA_016618105.1 of Dendrobium huoshanense. Taxonomy (NCBI): domain Eukaryota; kingdom Viridiplantae; phylum Streptophyta; class Magnoliopsida; order Asparagales; family Orchidaceae; genus Dendrobium; species Dendrobium huoshanense. The sequence continues at coordinate 45,883,253 of CM028346.1, read as the reverse complement.
TAATTAAATGATAATTAAATAACGAATTAAAATTAATAACAATTAACTATTTGATTATAATTAATCTATTAATTATAATTAATTATAATTAGTTATACCTAATTATAATTAAAAATAATTAATGCTAATTAATAGTTAAGTGTAATTAATAATAAATAACAATATTTAATCATAATTAATTATAATTAATATAATTAATAATTAATTATAATTTAAAATAATTATTTTATTAATTATAATTAAGATTGATTAATTATAAATAAAATTAAAATAATTACCTCTCCCTCTCCACTCTCTGGTTTGACAGATTTATGGGATTCGGCCGAAGCAGCACGTGACAAGGGAGAAAGTTACCTTCACAGTCGCGAGCCCTCGTTCTTACGTCCGATCAAAATGCCGTAACTTCCGATCCTCAGCATGGAAAGTCGGCCGAAGGAGCAAGGTCGGACGGCCAAGGAGGAGTCGGGCAGGGCTCGGCGTCGGCTTGGAGAGGAATTTGGCTCAGGTAGCTCTCTCCTCTCTCTCAATCTCTCTCTCTCTCTCTCTCTCTCTCTCTCTCTCTCTCTCTCTCTCTCTCTCTCTCTCTCTCTCTCTCTCTCTGTGCTCGCGTGGGAAGCCGGCACAGACAAGAGGTCGACGAGATTTAGTCGGAGGTGAGCCGCGAGGTTGACGGGTATGGGAGTATAGAAGCTCGGGTTGGAGAGGAGATCGGAAGAGCAGAAGGCTGTGGGAGAGGCTTCTGCGGCTCTAGCGTCGGGTCGCTGGAAGCACGGAGCAGAGCTGGAGGGAAGCGAGTGTGGAAGCAGTTGTGTGTGTCTCGAAGAGGAAGGTTCGGTCGCATTTTAAAGGCCCGCTCTGGGATGCGATCGAGACCGGCTTTTGCGCAGGAGGTGCGGAGATACGATGTGAATCGGCGTTGCCAGCGGGATTTCAGCAGGATTTCTGGGAGACGACTGCAAACGGCGCCGAATAGGCGTGATTCTCGGCAGAATCCTTGGATCCGACGGGTAAGAGGTATGCATGCTAGATTTTTTTTTTGTTTATCTCTTTCGTTTCTTTTGGGTTCATCTATGAAGGTCAACAAAAATAAAAAAACCACAAATATATAGCACAAATTTAGCCCCCGGTAGTCACTTCTCCTAACAAAATGTGTATGAGAGCCAATGGTTTGGCTACTATTAAATTATTCTTGCCGTTTAAGGTTTTCAAGAGTCATTGCCTATTTCTACCATGATTGAACTAGGTTAAGAGCAAATGACTCACACGACTATTGCATTGTTGAGTGAGCTCTTATTACAGGACACTTGACTTGAGAGATTTTTGTTTGAAATAGAATGATGATTGATATAGAAAGCTCTCATATGAAAGGATGATTATTAAATCATATCAAATTATTGGACTTAATTATACATCAAATGATTGAAAAATATACTGATATAAAAATATTAGATAATTAGTTCTTACTTAAGCCTATAGGTTACAATGTATTGAATATTGATGTATCTAATCCAACTTTGATTCCTCCCATTCATTCACTCAAGCTCTTTCTTATCTAAAGTACAAAAGATGTGCATTGCCAAAACTTTTTTGCTCCTTTTGTTGACTTCGATGCTAGCTAAGGTAAAATAATAAGCTTTAAGATCTTAAGATTTTAAGTCTAAATTTTGAGTTGAAAATATATTTCATCATTAAGATATCTAGCTCAATTTCAATCCCCCTATAATTCATTTCCTAACCAGCTCATTCTTATCTTTAAGTAATAAAGTAAGATATGCATTGCCAAACTTGTACGCCACTTTTGTTGACTTGGAAGCTAACTACTGCATGATGGTGCATGCGACTGGAACCTATTGGACAGTGCACGAGAAACAGAGAAAAAGGAACAATGCAATGAACGAGAAAAAGTGTTGCCGAGTAGGTGGCGATGACTGTTTCATGTGAGAAGAGGTAAAATAAGTAAAGTGTGAGAATAGCATGATAATTTTTTGGGGTTTTTTTATTTTTTACTTGTAATTCCTCTTGGTGATTAATATACGGGCTTCATCGAAATTTTTCCAAAAAAAAAATAGCATGATGAAAGTGAAAGTAAAAGTTCATTGATGCTACCAACTTTATACGTAAGCTTTACTTACCGACTTATCACACAAAAAATGCTTCAAATCACTCCGAGGGACCCCCTCAACCAAAAGTTTTGCCCTTCCATGTAGTTGACAGCCCTTCGTGATTCCGCTCTTAGACCCAGTCTGTTTGACTCTATGCTTGAGTGACATTCAGAACACATGGAAGATGAGCTCAATTAAAGAAAATTCCGCTTTAATCTGATAGAATTCAATGAATTTCAGGCACTTTGATTTATAATCACATGACTGACGCACTACAGGAAAATCACTTATTACCGGCGGAATTTTCCGGCGGCTTTCCGGCGGTCAATTTTCCGGCGGCTTTCCGGCGGCTTTCCGGCGGTTTATGACGTCTTATTTCAAACAAAAAATTCCGGCAGCTTTCCGACGGCTTTCCGGCGGCTTGCCGGCGGTTTTCCGACGGCTAATTTCCCCGCAAAATTAAAAAACCGCCGGAAATAGGTCAAATTCCGCCGGAAAAAGCCGCCGGAAGTGGGTGATTTTCCTGTAGTGACGGTGATCAGGTGGTGGTAGGCTGATGGAAATGGTGGGATTTATGACGTTCTAATACAAATAATACGGTTAATAAAAACTAACTCATATGACAAAGATTTTGAATTTATCAACACTAACAACAAAGGTCGAACGGCGGTGATCCGACAGTAATGATTGAGTAGTTGTGATCCAACATCAATGGTTGTTAAGGCCTATGCTCTTGCTCTACTAACTAAAACAAATCATGCTAGCTCAATATTTGACTATAGGCTTACCTGTCACAACACGACCCGATAACACACAAGTCATATCGTATCCGATTGTAACAACTGACCCCAAAATCTAATTGGAGAAGTACTTAAACAAAATTTTCAATTTATATACTACACAGAGCCACAATTGAATGCAATAAGACTATTGAATCTCAACATGATTTTTCTATATATCATCCAAAATATAAATAATCTGAAATCTATTTACAACAGTGCTTAACAACAGAGACCACAACAAAAATAAAAGTCAAGCCTGCAAAAATAAAAACTAACCAAAACATACCTACAGCACAGATCAGAATCTGCTATTCCGACTATTCAGCTCGCTCCTTACCCTTCCCCAAGCCTGAAAAAAAAAATGTAGTTTGCACCGATACATTGTAGGCGGATATACCGATTTTCTTGACATGTGAAAACTTGGTTTGCATGATTAAACCATCTAAGGCAACTAAAGAAACAATCATCAAATATCTAATATTTATATGCATAAATATATTTTATAAAAATATGAATTTTTTATTTAATATAGTACTGCACATATTGGTTATAGATTATGAAAATATTAATAATAATAATAATAATACATCAAAACCTTTTCATACTTTTAAGGACTCTTGATTTTACCTCCAAATTTAATTATTTTTGCATAATATATTGAGCTATCTAAATTAATCTCTTTATAATAACACATATCAAAATATGTTATCAACCAACGTGGGCATTTAAATGTTGCCCATACTGAATATATTATTTGTTAGAACTAATTATCTATGAATTTATTTTTCTAGATTTTTTTTATTAAAGTTAATAAGTCAACATATTATGTTAAATTTAATTATTTTAGCCGTTCAATTACAAAAAAATGATTTTTATGTTAAGAAAAATAGTACATTTATTAGTTCAACACAAAACATATTAATACGCTAAAATTCAAAATAAAAAGCTATGAATTGCATTAATTAGTAGAATTATAGCATACATCAAATTATAACAATTAGATTATTCTAATAATAAGTTAGAAAATATTATTATTAAAATAATATTAAATTTGCTTTAGAATATACTTCCATCTGATTATTCTTTGTTTGACTTAACTTACAATCAAAATATATTTCTAAACTATATGAAATATAAATATATACTTCAAATCTATGAGAATATACGTGATTTTTTATAACTTACGTTGATATAGTTCATTAAATTAACTATCGTAAAATTATGTAACTTTTTTTATATTGTTTATCATCAGGGTATGTTTAAGTGTGATGAAATTTAAGGCTTAATAACGACTAGAATTGAAGATTTCAAGGGCTCAAACCCATTTCAAAAAAGAAATTTTTGACCTACTTTCAGGTGCAATTCGATAAATAATAATATTCTAATTCTATTAAGATTTCATTTGAGACAGCTATTTTATTGTTTTATAAAATAATTTTTTAATCCAATTTCTTTAATTAAATTAAAAAAATTTTACTTCATAAAACAGTAAAAAACCTTAAAAACTTGTCCAAAAAAAAAGCTTAAAACGGGCCCAACTTATGCGTGTTAGCCATGCGGCAATCACTAAATACTCCATTTTGACTAAATCCTTCCGAAGGACTGAATAAGGGAATAAAAGGGAGAAATGTCTAATGAGCTCAATTTCTACCATATGATGTCCTAAATAATGTTTACTACATGTACTGTCACATCGCAAGCATGCCCAAATTATGATGAGTTGCTGAAACTATCATTTTGACCCAACTCACAAGTCAACAGCCAAATGGGTCCCACCTTTCAACATAACATATTCAACAGAAAACATGTCACCCAAATTCAATTAACTTCCAAATCTTACCTTAGAACTTTCTAGAAATGGCAAATATACAAATAGAAGGCTCTCAAAACTCCAATTCAACGCAATTGGGGTGAATTGAGCAAGCAAATAAAAATATATCTTATTCAAATTAAATAAATTTCAAATGGGCCTTAATGCACGCTAAATAAGTTCAAAATAAGAAGTTTAATCATGATTTTTACCCAAAGTAGACAGGTGGTTAAAATTTGGAGTTATTCAAATTTTGAAGAAGCAAAAATAACTTCACAGCTCAAGCCAAACATGCACGACTTGAAGTCAATATTCAATGAGTTTGGACAAGTCAAAAACTAGCTCCACAAATCAACTCAAGCATATTGAACACTCAATCAATTGGGCTTCCTGAAATTTTTTATATAGTATCACTTTGTCATTCTTGTTATAGCCCTTCAACATCCTCTCTAACTCCTTAGAGCTGGTATGTAGCTCAAATGACTTATCGACAATGTATAACAATAGTTAAACACTCACATCCCTTATAAGCTAATAAAAAAAATATTTTTGCTCTTATAGTCTTTAATGGAATATGACGGCCTAATGATAAGGAGAGAAGGATTAGAGCAATTTAAGAACTAACTGAGGCCTTAGTGGCACCTAACCTTAAAAAAGTAGAGAAAATGTTGGGTCAACCATTTGGTGTCGTACTTACAAAAGAATAAATTCATGCCCCTTAAAACAATCTAGAAGTTAGGGTGAGTTAGCCTAACATAAACTAGGAGGTTAATGGCGTGTCATTGACCTCATATTTGAACAGGCGATTGAAATGGATATCCAAATTTTACTTGAAGAAAGTATTTGACTCAGAGAATAGTTTCCCCATTGCTTGGAAAAATATTAGTATAGCATCACAAATGTTGTACTCGTTCTAGAGTTTATCAATTGTTGCTATGTTAGCTAAGCTAGCAGAAAATTGTCTACAAAGAAAGCATGTGTTAGTACAAATAGGTTCATATATATAACAGAACGAAACAACAAAAAATGTAATATAAGAAAATATTATTGATAACGATTATATATGAAAATATATAATATTAAATAATAATAAGTAAATATTTTCTTGCCTAATAAAAGCAATTATTGAACTGCAATATAGTGTTAAAGCATCCAAATGAAAAATGGATAAAATTATACATAACCATTTCCTTGAATTAGATAGCTGAAGTACTTGGCAAATTATTTTCAGCTCACCTCAAGCAAATATCAAATCCGAAAAAGTATTTCATCCAGTGCATATCCAACTCGATTCCAACATTGAAAACCCCCATTCGACCGTCCTGGCACTCCGACGCTTAGAACCCACTCCTAATTCACCCCTATCTTCTCCCTGTCCAAGAAAAATCACAAAAAAAAGCTCCACCATTCACATTCCAATCCAAACAAGGTAAAACTACCCTACGTTCCAACAATAGATAAGAAAACTCGTATAACTGATGGCTATGTTATGTTTTCGTGATTCCTCTCCAACCCCTGCATCGGATTGGGAGTGATCTCTCTGCCATTAAGATATCGAAGCAAAGTGGAGATCGTGAAATGATCTGATCGTACATTTACCTAGTAGATGATGTTGAAACCAGTGATTACGGAAACAGTAGATTATCCATAGCCCAGAGAGCTAAGAGCAAAGATTTCCGATCTGAATCCGGAAATATTAATAGGCATAAAGAGAGACAGAGATCGAGAAGGAGAAAAAAGAGAAGGATAGACTCGCACGAAGATTCTGTTCATGAACAATCTTCCGCCCCACCCTAGGAATAGGGTAGGGTCGAGGCGAGCTCTCTCATGGCAGCGGGAAGAATGGCTTTCGATGGCTGATGGTTTCCGTTCGGTTGAAATAGGCGGTTGCTTTTTGGGAAGGAGCGCCCTCTTCCGTTTGGGAATTTTTAGCTAAGCAACTTGGCAATTGCATGAATTACAAATGTAACCTTGGTAGATTGGAAACTTAAAGTATTATAGAAGTTTCAAGTTTTGACATAATAAATTACAGTTCTGATATTTAATTTTTTTATTTATATTGAAATTTTATATGATATAAAATGACAAGATATTAATAATTATTTTAATAAAAACTATTTTTAATTTTTTTAGGGGTGGTATGACCACAAATTAACTCTAAAAATTTCTTCTGGAACTAACAAATTATGATCAACAAAATTTGCAACAAGACTAAGTCATAAAAGACAAAAAAAAAAGAGTTATAATATCTAACAACAACATTATCATCATCAAGTTGTATCCACTGCACGATTAATTATTCTGTGTGGACGACTAATCAGAATGTGTCACGTTACTACTTTACTCAAGATGTATTCTCTTGTCTGATCGACAACTTCTCTAATGAGGAATCATTTGCTAGTTTTATTTTGGATGGGCACAAACTATCCCATCATATGTACACTGATGATCTCCTAATTTTTTTGGAAATCTACTGTTACAAATTGCTCCATATTGATCCAAATCATCTCTATCTTTTCTAACTCCTCTAGCTTGCATATTAGCTTTGATAAAAGTAGCCTCATTCTTCCCCTTTCTTGCCCAAATGTCAACATTATTAAACTCTTCCCTCAACATTTCTACTCTTGTTACATGCCTTGGAATCACCATCTCCCAAACGAGAGCTAGACTGGCTGATTTCTCTCATCTCCTGGAAAAAATTTACTAACAATATTTTTTATTGGAAAGTTAAAGCTATTTCGTTTGCATGTAGGTTGCAATTCTTAAAATTCACCATTTTGAACTTTATTGCTTACTGGATTTGGGGTATATCATACCTAAAACCATTCTCAAATCTATCAATAGGTTATGTGCTAAGTTTTTGTTATTTTGGTGACATTATGGCTTGAAAGTTGCATAAAATTTCTTAGAAAAATACCTACAAACCTAGGGTTGAGGGGGGCCTTAGCCTGCCTCTACTGCTTTAAATGATCTCATATCTCCAAAATTTATAATAGGTCTTCTCCCCTTTCAAAATGGATATTCTTCATATGCCCCTCTCTCTGGTGCCCACCATCTCATGCTACTACACCTTTCTGAAAATTTGTTAGCTTCACTGTTACCACTACTAGAGATAATTTTAAATTTAGGATTACTCCTAATTTCCATATCTTCCTCTTTGGGATCCCTAGTGCAATGGAACATCTCTCTGTAATTTGTAAATCTCTCATTCTCTTAGGCTCATGTTTCCTTGTAATGCTTGTGTAGATGTGATTCTTAATAAACATGGTTGGGCCATTCCTGCTACTGCTTCCTTTTCTCTGGCTGATGTTATTTCTCAGATTTTGATTGGAGATCCTAATTCCACATGACTAAAATGGGAGCTTTCTGATGAAGGCAACATCAAGAGGTTTCTAGTTGATTTTTATAAAAATGTCTTATCTTGTTCTTGGCACAAATTTGTTTGGCATAAACTCTCTAACCTATGTTTTTCATCATAATGTTGGTTGGCTATTGTTGGTGGGTTAAAAATTGGGATGCTCGCCTTAAAAGAAACATTTTGGTTGATCTTATGTGCTATCTTTGCAATTCATCTACTGAAAGCACTTCTCTTCTTTGAATTCAACTTCTCTTTCTTTATGATTGTTGTGATGATTTTTAGGATTAAGGGTCTACTATTTAGACTAAGTATCCTTCAAAATTTTGAGATAACTGATGATATGGAGCACCCTGTTAAAAATACTTAGAGTCTTTAAATGCTTATTATATGTTCTTCTCTTTAGTGTATGGAGGAAAAGGAATGAAATGAAATTAGGCAATTCTTATACCTCTTGTTGTTTGGTTTTTATGGTCCTGCCTAGAATGTTGGACTTATTATTCTTTTTTGGTGACTTTTTGGTTGCAACTATTTTTTGTTTTTGTTGTCTGAGTGTTTTCTCATTTGGAAGAGGCATTTTTGTTAGATGGGTGTTATTCGGTGCCTCACCTGATGCCTTCCCATATATTCATTAATAACTTGAAGGGAACTTTTAAGCCTTGGACGTTGATGATTTTCTTGTTATTTCAAGGTCATTCTCCTTGAGCAATCTGCAGGCAACTAGAGGATAATATTGTCGCATTATCTGTGCTAAATTTCTATAATTTGCCTTCTACATGAGTCCAAGATATTTTTGTGCTCTCGTTGCTTTATTTCTCATTGGTAATTTTCTAATTCATAATTTATCATTTATATCTCCTATAGGAGTGACTTTTTTTACTAATGATGAACTAGCTTCATTTTTATTTTGGTCAGAATTTCTAAGCCTCTTTTTTTCTTGTAATTTTTTTTAAATGAAAGGGTTCGCCCAAATTTTTTCAAAAAAAAAAAAACAAGCACTTCTTTCTTTCAAATGTTCAGGGAATCGACAACTCTCAAGTCCCCCAATTGTCGGCGGCATGGAATCTCGTGTGATCCTTCGCATTGATTTATCATTCATGACTGTCTAAAAAATAGTCAAAAAGTTCGCGTAAAGATCTCCCATGCAACTAATTTCAGAGATGCCAATATGAGATTTTTTTTATTTTTATTTTTTTTTTTTTTTTGTAGAGTTTACGACTGTACGTGAAATTCAAAATATTTTTATATTTATATATATAATATCTATTTTTTTTGGGAAAATAATATCTAAATTTCTTTACCTAAATCTTAATATTATTTTAATAAATAATAATGCCAAGAAAAAAAAAACTATGTAAGTTGAAGTTGTCCTACACAACTCTCTTTGGTCTATTGGTTGAGAGCTTAGGCTTCCAACTAAGAGGTCCAAGGTTCGAGTTCATGTGTATGCGTTGTGTGTGTGAATTTGACTTAAATGACCTAAATGTCTCAAAAAAAAAAAAATTTGAAGTTGCCCTTTGAATAGATGCTGCAACGAACATCTTGTAGAATTGATAAAAATAGGCATGTCAATCATTTCGTGTCAGTCCGGTTCAAGCTCAGCCAGAGTGGACTTGCGGCAGGCGAATTAAGGCTTTGTTTCAAAGGCCGTAGTATTTTATAAATTTAGATTTCATTTAAAATATTTTTTATTATTTTATTTTTTAAAATTATAATTATAAGTTTTATTTTATCGTTATTTTTTTATTGCTCCAAAAAAATTTATATTAGGAAGTTATTTTATACAATTGATACGCCGTCAAAAATTTATCTTGATCGTGCACGAATCTCGATGCAGAATCAAGTTGGAAACTTCAAAAATTAATTCGGAGACCATCTGAACTCCAATTTCAACAAACTTACAGTAGAACTGAGCGTCTCGGAAGTACGAATCCAACGACACCAAATTCAACTCAATCTGAGCCCAAATGAGCCCAAATTAAGGACCCGAAGCGCTGTTGGGAGCTTCATAACACTGTTTGAGTTATCAAACAGTCTCCGATTTTTACGAACTTATACTCGAATCGAACGACTCGACGAGACGAATCCAACGAGCCCAGGATCGCCGAATTCCGACATCTCTAAGACCTTTAAATGTCCAACGAACGGTGCACAATCGTAGGATTCAATATCGGTCGTCCATTCGACCACTCCCTATTCGCCCCTGATCTCACACCTATTTACAAGCCATGTCACTATAGAAAAACTATAAATAGAGCCCACATTTTTCACAAGGGGGTCCAAGCAAGAAGAGAAGATGATAAGAGAAGGAAGATGAGAAGGAAGAGAATGAAGAAGCTCCTCCTTGACCATTGCCGGAACCTCGTCGGACCACCGCAGGAGCCTCGCTGGACCACCGCCAGAGCCTCGCCGTACCACCGTCGGAGCCTCGCCGGACCACCGTCGGAGTTTTGCCGCACCACCACCTCAAGGCCCGACGTTCAGGCCCAACATTCAAGCCCGACGTTCTGCTGAAGGTCCGACATTCTGCTCAAGGCCCGACATTCTGCTTAAGGCCCGACATTCTGCTCAAGGCCCAACGTTCTGCTCAAGGTCCGACGTTCTGCTGAAGGCCTAACGTTCTGCTCAAGGCCTGACGTTCAGGCCTGATGTAACAACCCCAAGATCCGTGTAGCGAAAGGATTCATCTGATTGTTCTATTGCCTTTTTTTTTTTCTTTCTATCAGTTTTCTCATCTGTTGTTCATATCAATCCATACATACATATATCCAGAGCCAGAGATAATTACATTACAAAAAAAAGAAACTATAGCGGATACCATAATTCACAATAATACAAAAGTCAAAGTACAGTCAAAAGAAAATACTACACTAGCCATACAGGCTACAAAAGAAAGCCTAACAAGGCTACAAAAGAAAAGCTATAGAACTCGACAGAAAGATCTTCAAGCTGGAGGCCCTGCACCTGAAATCATTAACCACATATAATGAGCTTACAAAGCCCAGCAGGTCACCAAAGCCTACAACTGAAATCAAAGCACGACACTGAAAATAATATGCAGGTTAATCAAATCAAGTCAAATCAATTAGTCGAACATGATCAATGAGTCAATGCAATACAAAAATCAATAGTCAATAAAACCAATCAATGCAGCGGCAGGCAGATCGATAAATCAATTCAATCAATATCAATAGTGCTGTTGTAGTTCGTTCAATAATGCTGTTGTAGTGGTCAATCTATATCAATAGTGCTGTTATAGTTCGTTCAATACACGTTGGTTTCTATAACCAACGTTCAACTAGGTTTCCACTTGTCTTTCAGGATCAATCAATCAATCAATGCAATAATCGATGCAATAAGCAATATTAAAGAAATCGAGAACGATCATATCAATAGTCCTAGGCAGATCCATTCAATCTATCAATTCCGGGAAAATCAGAAATCATACGAAAATCGGGCAGAGTAACGGTAGTCTATCGAATTTACACAAAAATCCTGCAAAAAGACATAATTCTGAATTTCACCAAATTACAACAGAATAACCACGGCATCAATGCAAGACTATCAGTCTATAGAATCCAAATCAAATCAGGTCCTGATATTATTCTATTCAATTAAAAGCGCGTAGAATCAATTCCGACCGATAAAATCTTCATAGAATACAGTCAAATCGTGTACAATAATCATATCTATAACATACTAGAAGTTGTGCGGTGAAAGTTGTGTCAAATCAAAATCATGTCGAAAAGTCGACTACGAAAACACAAAACAGATCACAACTCGGTCAAAACACAATATCTTCGAAAACAGAAGTAAGGTTCGGAGTCCTTACCACGAGACAAACACAATATGCAACAGCAACGAACGACGAAAATCGCTCCGCGGACCTCGAAATCGGACTTCTTCCTTTGCTTTTCCGCTCCTTCTCTCTCCTCAGATATTTTGATTTTTATAAAAAGTTTTCTCTCTCTTCAAAACGAGCTCATTTCCTTATATCATACTCATATCGGCCTGGCCGATCGAGCTATCGTCCCGGGACGATCCGACCAAATCCAGATCGTCCTGGACCTCACTCAGGGCTGTTGTCTGGCCGATCATTTCTACAGTACAGATCGGCCTGGACGATATCAACATCGGCCCGGACGATCTGTACAGAAATTCTTCCAGAAAACACACCAGAAATCAGCTGTTTTCCATGCACTGATCGGCCTGGCGATCTCAACTTCGTCCTGGCCGATTCTGGGGAAAAATCACTTTTTCAGCAGCTACAGCAAAGGAACGAGGTCTTACACCTGACGTCTTCATCTGAGGCCCTCACCTTCGCCAGAGACCCTCACCTTCGCCAGAGGTCCTAACCTTCACCAGAGGCCCTCACTTTTACCAGCAGCCTTCACCTTCGCCAAAGGCCCTCACCTTTGCCAGAGGCCCTTGTCTTCGCCAGATCATCATCAAAGACCGTGTGCTCTACCAGAACATCACATAAGGCCCAGACTTCCGCCGGACCACTACTTGAGGCATTGAGCTCCACCAGGCCACCAACTGATGCCCACAGTTCTTCCAGAATACTGCCGACTAGGGTCATTTCGACCTCCGTCGCCTACTATGGTCCTTCCGACCTCCATCAACATGCAACGGTCTTTCTGACCTCGGTTTCTTGCCGACTACGATCCTTCCGACCTCCGTCGCCTAATATGGTCCTTCCGACCTCCATCAACAAACAACGGTCTTTCTGACCCCGGTGTCCTGCCGATTACGGTCCTTTCGACCTCCGTCGCCTACTGCGATCCATCCGACCTCCATCACCAGACAACGGTCTTTCTGACCCAGGTCTCCTGCCGACTACGGTCCTTCTGACCTCTGTCGCCTACTATGGTCCTTCCGACCTCCATCAACAAACAACGATCTTTCTGACCCCGGTCTCCTGCCGACTACGGTCCTTTCGACCTCCGTCGCCTACTGCGGTCCGTCCGACCTCCATCACCAGACAACAGTCTTTCTGACCCAGGTCTCCTTCCGACCTCTGTCGCCTACTATGGTCCTTCCGACCTCCATCAACAAACAATGGTCTTTCTGACACCGGTCTCCTGCTGACTATGGTCCTTTCAACCTCCGTCGCCTACTACGATCCGTCTAACCTCTATCAACAGACAACGGTCTCCTGCTGACTATGGTCCTTTCAACCTCCGTCGCCTGCTACGATCCGTCTAACCTCTATCAACAGACAACGGTTTTTCTGACCCCGATCTCCTGCCGACTACGGTCCTTCCGACCAAACAAACATGTATATGTAACTCCTACCATGTAATGCAATCTATATGATGTATATTTGCTACATCAATACAAGGCCTTCTCCAAAGGAAGTGCCTCATTTGTAATCGACTGCAAATACTAGTGGATTCATTCAAACTGGGCCAGGCCTCCTGGTTTTTCCCCCTTTTTAGGGGTTTTCCACGTAAAAACTCTGGTGACTCTTATGAATGTTTCACCCCTTCTCTTATCTGCTTGTGTGCTGGATCTTCGTACAATGCTAAGACGATAAACCATATATTTCTCTACCGCCGTGAATATTCCAGGATAAAGTGAAATAATGTCAAAATTAACATTGACAAAGTGAAATATAGTCACAGTTATGACTGCAAATGAACCGAGGATTCGACGAGTTACTCGTGGCTCGGCTCGACAAAAGCTCGTTTATGTTCATTTGATAAGGTAATTGAACGAGCTTGAACACTTTTGATAATACTCGATAGCTAAATAAACGAGCTTGAACAACTTGGCATTCATCTCATTTATGTTTACAAACGATATCATTTAGAACTCGTGAACAAGCTCATTAAGAAACTCGAATAGAGCTCGACTAAGAAGCTTTATTAAAGTTTGATAAAATTTACTAATTTAATTGTACTAATTTACTAAATTAACTTTTATCTTTTAAAAATTCCACTCCTGACTGTTTGCTCCGGCTCGCATCAGGAAAAAAAAACATCCATGCGCACTCCGGCGAGAAAAAATCCTACTCCCATCTGTCACGTGCTGTCGTGCGCTCCCGCTAGTTCTGGCGCTCCCGAAAGTTCGTTGGTCTGTTGTTCACGAGCACAAACGACTTCTTGGCCTGCTCATTACAGAGCATGTTGTTAAGAGGCTCGATAAGCATTAATAGACAAGCTTGATCATGAGCTTGAGCAATATTCTTTTAAATGAGCTCAAGCTTGATCGCGTATAAGAAAAGCTCATTTTTAATCGAGCCGAGCTCGCACAATGTCCTGCCAAACAAGTTTGAGCTCGAACAAGCTAAAACTCAGCTCAGCTAGATTCATTTGCAGCCCTAATCACAATTACAATGTATTAGGATCTGCTACACTTATATATATATGATGCTGCAGATACTAAAAGCTGCATTAATAAGTGTAAAAGAGCCGCAATTTCAACATTGTATATTATGAAAGAGAAAACAACATAGTTCACATAGTTGTTATAATAAAAGTATTAAAGTATAACTAAACTATAAGAGAAATAAAAGGAATTGTTTGATATAAATAAGTATGAGATAATTTTTAAATAGTTTTAATAATTTTATATTTATAATTTTAAATGCTAATGTATCTTAAGTATTTTATATAGCCAATTTGAGGGCTCTAAGTCAAATCAAGGCTAACTCAATTTCAGCTCATTAGCTAAGCAAGTTTAACTAGGGAGCCATTTATCAAGTCAAATTTGAACAAGTTCACAAGTCAACTTAACTCACTCAAACCCTTGATATAAACCATACAAATATTCTACAAAATAGATTAATGTCAGTAAAATAAATTGGTAAAATAAATAGAGATTAAAACTAGTTCATAAACAAGTCAAAACAGCTTGGTTTTTAGGCCACAGCACCACATGATTTCTATTAGGAGTAATTTTTTATAATTTTGCTTTTCAAATCATCACCACACATCATTTAACAACTATTTTTTTATTATTAAAAAAAATTGTGATCAAAAACTATTTTTTACAACTAAATCTAACAATAAGGAAACAAGTGCTAAATTTTTTCCAAAAAAAAAAAATCACAAAAACTTTCAACAAAATCATCTTTCAATAACTTTACAAATATCTTTATAAAAATAGGGCATAAGAAGTTATTTACAGGAACAAAAGATAACTCTAAAGCAGGCTATTGTTTCCCTACAACCGCAAAGACAGGAACAACTTCAAAACTTTTCACTAGAAATAAACATCTTGCAATTACAAAGTTTACATATCATACAATGAATGGAAGGAGGCTCAACACAAACAACAAGAACCGATATTATATCCTCCACACCAATCCCTTGAATACAAGCAATTGCATGCACAAGATAACAATACAAATCAAAGATTTAATAAAGAATAAACTCAAATATATTTTGACATATATATTAAAAAAAATTAACAAAAAATAAGACACCCACTCTCCTTTGCGAAAGGACAGATGAATCTGAAAAGTTAAATAAATAATTTATTCTTGACATTTTATTTAGTTGATTTGGTCAAAAATTGCAGTAGCACATACCAGTTGTGGAAGAGGAGAGAACACAGTTATAGATGATGGATTCTCATCTTTTATTTGCTAAAGCAGCCAAGGAATTAGCATGAACAGGCGAAAGAGAACCAAGTATAGGTTGCATTTGATGGCCATATACTGAAATTAAGTGAGAGAAAGCAGATCCGATTTGAGTTTTGACGTCCTCCCTCTCAAATGGTGATATTGCAACTTGAGCAAAAACGTTAACAACCTCTGGTACTAAGGGAAGGATCTGCTTCATTAAAAGAAAGCTTTGAGATTTGAGAATGAGATGAGAAGTTAAATTCCTGAAATTATAAAAAAGAGAGACACTGGGAACCTGGGGATTTGATGACAATATCAATTTGCAGATACAACTGTACACTGCCATTGACTCCTCATGGTCTTCCTTCAATGGCAATGCTCTAAGAAATACAGGCAGGACCTGTAAACAAAATTGATGTAAGGAAGAGTAAAGAAAACTTATTTATAGAACATGCAAATTGTTACAATAGTAAGAAAACTGTTAACCTGGTCTAGAGGAATAGATTGAGGCTGCACCATTATCATCCTTGCAACAGCACCGGCAGCATTATCTCTTACGGCGTCGTCCGGTTCCGATACACCAAATAAAGGATAAAGACCATGAAGAATATCCCCATAATATCTGGGTTGGAATTAAGGAAACATAATAGTAACCTAGAAATGTACACATCAAGCAAAATCTGGCATTTAATGGGTGGATACTTTAGCGCTGATATGCCACCACTTTTACACAGTTCACCGAGGCAAAATGCAGCATTTCTCCTATTAGTTGCCTCTGAAGATGACAGTTCCTTCAGTACCAAGGGCATCACCCTCTAAAAATGATCATGTTTGTAGAACCGAGATATCAACAATCCAAGAATTGCGGAAGAGTGTCGAGTATTCATTGGAAGAAGATGTGAGAACAAAATCTTACATCAATATAGCCGGAAAATGGAGCACCCATTTCTTGAGCAACTTCAGCCAGACAAGCAACCACCATGGTCCGATCTTGAGGAGGCCGTGGAACTTTCTGGTATGGCACATTATTGAATATAAATAAACTAGGTTGAAAAAAAATCACAAGATAGGTAGCAAGACAAATTTGCTGATTTTCAAGCGTTTCCAATGGTAAGCTAGAATTAAGATGATCGATAATTATGGAAATGACCTTACCGCATATCTCATTAAAGGATCAAAAAACTGGGCAAAAACTGGTTCAAAATTAGAACCCATAGCTCTAGCAAAAGCAGGAAGAAGATCTGATACAGCATCCATGAGCACTTCATCATGGTCAACTTCACCATCGTCGTTATCAGAATCAGAATCTGCTTGTTGACAACATGAATCTTCCCGAAGTAATATAAGAGTTGCCTCTGCAAGTCTAGGCATATCTGCAACAATGTGCTTCTCAATATCATTTTAATTAAGTTAAAATGGAATTCATGCACAGGTTTGGTATCTTACAAGAAGCTATGGCCACATAACTAGAGTCTTTCATGATTTCTGCCACACTCATGCACGCTTGAGCAACAACTTCCTTGTCCTCATCTTCAGTCATCGTCTTGATGTAGATATTCAACACAGTATCTTGATTCAAGGATAAATAAAGGAAAGATCATTGTTAGCAACAAAATTTTTCATTAGAAATTATGAAATCATTCAAAAGACGCTAATAGAATAGTACCAAGAATTTCCTTCTGTTTCTCTGCAACATCCTATTAAAAAAAAAACAACAACATTGCAATGTAATTACGTCAAGGGGCTTCTCTAATAACAATAAATAAAAATACTTAAATTGAAAAAGATGCCGAAGTGGATATGTGAACAATAGTGCCGACATTGATATGGATGGCTGACGTTAGACCATTAAAGACTTTACAAAAGAAAAACTGGCCTATATGCACGTACAATGTGTTCAGCTGGAATCGCCTGCACTACTGCCAAAACATCTGCAACAAAATCCAGTTTCTAAATAAGAATGAATCAAACAAAAAAGAACCACATTGAGAGTATAGCGGTAAATTAAAGTATTATTTTGTTAGTCAACAATCATGAACTATTAAAATTCAGAGAAGTTCAACGGTCATATGTCAAGGAAACTGGTCATTGCACAGCGTCTACAACAACAAAAGAAATCACTGACCATAAATGAAACTATCCAATGATAGTTAAATAACCCTAAAATGAAATGCATATTAAAAAGAGTCAGTTGGTTCTCAAAAATTCCATCAAAGGAATGTACCAACTGATGGTACTAATCCTTTACTCGTAGTTCTATTGTTTTATTTAGAGGATTCAGTGAGTAAGACTAAGTTGACGATGTACAAGTCAACCAGGATTAAGTTAAAGTTATCAACAAATACGCAGTCAACACATCCTCAAACATTTGAATTATGACTGGCGTTTGAATTGGGCATCCGACAAGTAAAACAACTAGTGAACTAGAGAGGAAAGAGAGAAGGGTAAGAATAAGCATGTGTTAAAGAAACCAAACATATGAAGATCCCATTCAAAGGAAATAAATCAAGAAGAGCAAACCTTAACTTGAATTTTCCAAATATCATGTCTCAAACTAGTAATTATTTGATGGAAAGATGAAACAAATTCTTCATCACATCACATTTTCTTATTACAAATAAGATAATCCTGAGGTTCTTGTACTCACGTTTCAAAGAAATAATAGCCTGAAGCCGCACATCTTCATGAAAATATGTAGAATGCTTAACTAAAATCTTCATTGACTCCTCCACGTAGCTTGATATTATTAAAGAAACAGTATAAACATGTGGATTAGTTGAATGTATACTTAGCATTAATTAGTGGATACGGTGCAAAAGATTTCTTTGTATAGAGTGCAAATGTCCCAATTGCCTGGGTTGCTGCAGCCTTCTCGTCCAATACCCCAGTTCTCACACTAATATTACGAACTCTTGGCTCATCATAAGTATCATCATCAGACGATACACCCCCAAATCCATTATCAATGCTGTCAGAATCATCAATGTCCACTGCAGACCCATCATCAAGATTGCATGAAGAAAATACCAGAGGAACAACATGGGGGAGGTACTGCAATCAAATTTCATGAAGGGAAGTGAAATCAATAATTACCAGATGGATAAATATAAGCATCTTCTGAACTGAAATTAGTACTGGTATAATACCTGTGAGAAACCATGACCTAATATTTCCGCAATATTGCTAAAGAAACCATGAGTGTATTCTCGAAGTTCACTGTATTCTAATGCAAATCCCTGAAAGAAACAGGTTTGGGATAATCAACTATGGCATACACATTAGTTTTCTTAAAGCCTAGTAAGGAACGCTGAATTAAAATGTCGAACTTACAGCAAGTGCTGCTTCAATATATGGGGGTAATATTGGTTCCATCCTCTCCCGTCCTACAGACAAAGCAACAATTCCAACTAACTCAGTTGCACGAGCTCTTGATCGCAAATCCTCATCATTAATCAGAACCAAAAAACTTTTCATCAGCTCGAGAACCTGCTCTGCATATGGTATAAAAGCTTTTTCTGCGGCAACAGCTACCGAGCCAATGGCAGACTGCACTTGATACAAATTTTGATTAGGTAAGTTTCAAATCTCAGCAGCTCAGGAATGCGTGCAAGTGATTTTCAGGCACTTTTTAACTCAAGCTACCAGGACAAAGAGGGCACCCAAAGTTTTCTTTGTTTTTTTTTTTTTATTGTTTTTTATTTTTTGCATTTCCCGTGTCGTTGTGGTGCTATTAGTGTCTGGTGGAGCGTGTGTAAGCGAGTATGGGGGAACAGTTTGGGATAGATTTAGTGTGATCTTTTAGAAGCATCACAGATTAAGACAAAAAAAACAGAGGAAAAACAAAGAAAAAAAAGAATGACCATGCATGTTTCTTGCAGATTTCGTTGATTGCACTGGACAGATGCAACTAACTTCTCCATAAGAGGATCGAGATAAGGAAGTATTTCTTCGCCCATGTCCTCACAAAATGCAGCCAACGCATAGTACGACTTTTCCTGCAAATATGTAAACAATTAGACTCTAATGAATCTACAAAATATAAAATCAAGTAGAAGCATCCTGCTGTTTAACCTTTACTTCTTCTGAAGCATCTTCAATTGCATTTAGTATACAAGGAAGCACGGTTGAATAGTGAGATAAAATCTCAGGTTGCAAATGTTCTGCAAATTGACCCAAAGCAAATGATGCAGCTCCTCTCACCATTTGTTCATGATCTTTCAAAGCTGCTAAAACTATATGCAAAGCATTTTCCAACCTTTCTTTCAGCAAATCAAAACAACCTTCAGATATAACTCCCAAAGCTGTTACGGAAGCCTCCCTAAATTTTGGGTTTGCATGACTATAGCTTAATGAAGCAAACTCAAATACTGGCGGAAACACATGTTTTGGCAGGTTAATTGACATTGTATCGATTACTTCAGCAGCAGCTCTATCAGATGCCAGATCAGAATCTTCGTCTCCAGAAATAGTTTCTGTGAGCAAAGGACACATCACTTGCAGTATTGGTACAACAAGCTTATGCTTTTTCAGAAAGGAAGCCTTGTACTTTGCTAGCCATGAAATTATCTGAATTGCCTGAAAATATCAAGAGGATGAAAATGAAAACCCAAATACATCCAAGCAAAGGATAAAAAGTTAAGTTAAACAAACAAATATGCGATGGAGCAAGCTCACACAACAGCTAAGGCAAACCTGATGTCGTATGTTTAGTTCCAAATTCTGGTTTGAACAAACTTCTAGTGAAAATTGCACGATAGAACGAACAGAATCACCCAGAAGTGGTGCAGGAGACTCAATTAGTTCATCAAATATTTCAAAAGCAACAGAAGCAACATCCTCATCCCCGTTGGCAAGGCATTGTCGTGAAACATTTAAGATGCTAGGAACAAAATCTCGAAACAGCTTCACCTACAATCGCATAATATGAATGATAGCCGCCTTTACATTGCTAATCAATGGAATAAAGCGGTTTAGAGATAAACAAATCCAAAAGTACCATAAATTATAGGCATAGATCCAAATAAATTTACAAAATGAAATTCCATCATGCATCTAAAAAATGCGGTGGTAAAATTGAAGTCATTTATAAATGTAATTGATGCCTCAGTTTTCTCAAGTATTATTTACTTCAACTTCAAAAATTTAGAGAGAGTTAACAATATAAATCCTTGCACATTTAAATGATGCATACAATGTACATGAATCTGATATTTGGCTTACACAATATTAAGAGATGCATATGAAAATGAGGTATCAACAACAACAACATCAAGCCTTTAACCCGCTACGTGGTGTCGGCTACATGGTTCCTATTTCTCCATTGTGTCCTATATTAAGAGTCAATCATCATTTAAATCTAATAAAGAAAGATCATTTCTAATATTTTCTAACCAATTCTTTTTAGGTCTACCTCATTAACTAAATCTAATACATTACTCTCCTAACCGGGTGATCGGAAGGCCGCCGTTTTATGTGACAAAACCATCTAAGGTGACTCTCTCTAATCTTATCTTCCACTAAAGCTACTCCAACATTTTCACATACATGCTTGTTTTGTATCCTGTGTTTAAGAGTAAAGTCACTCATTCACCTGAGCATCCTCATCTCTGAAACACTTAACTTAATATATGCTCCTTTTTTAATGGCCAACATTCTGCACCATAAAATGTTGCAGGTCACACCACCATCTTATAGAATTTTCCCTTAAGTTTGAGGGGACTTTTCTATCACACAACAAGCCCGATGCATTTCTTCTCTTCAACCATCCAACCTAAATTCTACTAATAATATCCCCATCTATTTCACCATATAACTCTGAACAATAGACCTAATGTATCTAAAATGCAAACTCTAATTAAAAATGAGGAGGAAAAAAATAAATGAAAAGGTAGGCAGAGAATGGTCAGCATACAAAGAACATGCTACCAAAAAAACCATGGATCATCAGATCATCATAAGGTCTACTGAGAGTTTGACTTTCGAACGTTGCCATTGTTTAACAAATAGGTCGCTTCAATGATCCAAACAAAGTACCTCCAAATAGTGATAGGGTAAATTCAATAAAATGAAACATTTCGGATGTTAATTTACTCAATGTTTTGAAGTGGCAAAATGTACTCGTAAGTTCAGATTATTTTGGGGAAATAATATAGGACATCTTAAGGTCTAAAGTTTATAAAAGAGATCCACCATGCAATGGGAAAACAATGCAATAAACATGCATAAATTCAGAAAAAAAAAATATTAATTTAAAACTACCATTGACTATCTAACTAATGAAAACCGGAAAAAGTTAATATTAATTAAAAAAAGCTAAAAAACCATAACCTTTTGCTAAAAATTATAATTAGACTTAAAACGTCAAAAAGTCGCAAAAGTTTTCGAGCAATCTAAAAAAATCCGAATTATAGCAAATTTAAATAAACAATATTTCACTTATAACCAATAAAAAATATAGGAAAACAAGCCTCATGCCTATACTCAGAGATGTGCTTTTCCTGGTTGTATTCAAATTTTAAAATTTTTATAACCAAACCATTGATTCTAAAAAATTTATACAAAGTCCTCATATTCTAAAATAAAATATCATTCTTTCAATTTCAATCAATTTCAACATGGTTCGGTTGATTTTTTTCAGTTTTTTTGCCTCGACGGTCAATTTAAAAATATTATATTTATATATAGAAAGAGGCATGCGAACAATCTAGAAATGTACATATCCAAAAAATACACAGATGAACAGCAAATAATAAAAATGCAACTGAAACTTATCCAAAAATAAATTGTGCTTATAAAGACTTAACTCTCACCAACATTTGAAAACCCTAAGAGATGGAAATAAAGAGATAGGAGGTGAGGCGTGAGAACCCTGCAAGCATTTATCCCGATTCAATGCATAATTATATGATCTTATTTGTCTAATAACTAACTACTTAAGGGTTCTTGGATGAAATCTTTCTAGAGCATACGAATCATAATCTTACTACCTTTTCTGAATTTCACATATATTTTAATAAAGCCTGTATAAAGTGATGATTATACTAGTTAACAATAAGATTCTAGCAAATATTTTCATGTAAATCATACATATAAATAATAGATATGATACATCGTCAAAAAATTAGCTTGATCGAGCACAAATCTCGAGGCAAAAGCTAGTTGAAAACTTCGAAAATTAATTTTGGGAGCACCCGAACTCCGATTTCAGCGAGCTTACAGAGTCAAACTGAGCGTCTCGGAAATACGAACCCAACGACACCAAGATCAACCCAATCCGAGCCCAAATAAGTATGAATCAAGGACCCAAAACGCTATTAGAAGGTTCAAACCGCAATTTGAGTTACCAAACGATCTCCGATTTTAACGAGCTTATACTCGAATCGAGCGGCTCGACAAGAAGAATCCAACGAGCCCAAGATCGCCGAATTCCGACATCATTAAGGCCTCCAAATGTCCAACGAACGGTGCACGATCAAAGGGTTCAATATCGGTCGTCCATTCAAACCACTCCCTATTCGCCCTTGATCTCACACCTATTTACGGGTCATGTCACTCCAAAAAATCTATAAATAGAGCCCTCATTCTTCACAAGAGAGGATCTAAGCAAGAGAGAGAAGAAGAGAAGAGAAGGAAGAATCTCCTCCTCGACAGCCGCCGGACCACTGCAGGACCACCACCGGACCACCACAGGAGCACCGCCGGACCACCGCCGGACCACCGCAGGAACCTCGCCGGACCACCACCGGAGTTTCATCGCACCACCACCTTAAGGCCCGACATTCAGACCCGACGTCCTGCTTAAGGCCCGACATTCAGACCCGACGTCCTGTTGAAGACCAGACGTTCTGCTCAAAACCCGACGTCCTGCTCAAAGCAGGATTATCAACACCCGAACTTCCAAGTGATTTCAGGCCTAACACCCGACTTCTATCAAACAGTTACTGATTGTAAATCTAATCACCCTGTGAGGGGATTCAGTTCTTTGTAACCGGCTCAAATTCTAGTGGATTTATTTCAATTGGGCTAGGCCCCGTGGTTTTTTCCCTTTCTAAGGGTTTTCCACGTAAAAAATCTTGATTTCTCTGTGTGTGAGCTAGTTATCCGTACAATAGCTAAGACGTAGAATTAAATCTCTATCGCCGCGTATTTTCTAGCCCGCAACAAGATAATACAATAATTTATGATACATGCAGGAACTGTGACATAATACTAATATGCTTTCTAAGGAATACACTAGACAATTTCACGAAAGAGAGAAAACTTGAAAATTATATTTATTTGCTTGCATATTTTTTCAAGAAATGGACAAATCACACAAATAAGATGCACATTTTATATCTACAAATAAGAACTTCGAAGAAATTTAATCTAAACGGCTTAAAGATTAATAGTAATGAAATTTCAATACTTTAGATTCAAAGAGAAACAAAAAATTAATT
This sequence comes from Dendrobium huoshanense, assembly GCA_016618105.1. Taxonomy (NCBI): domain Eukaryota; kingdom Viridiplantae; phylum Streptophyta; class Magnoliopsida; order Asparagales; family Orchidaceae; genus Dendrobium; species Dendrobium huoshanense. The sequence continues at coordinate 45,859,193 of CM028346.1, read as the reverse complement.
TTTCATGATTCTGGAAGGCAATTATAATCACTAAATCAATAGATATTTTGATTTATTTGACTTTCTAAATAAGAGTCTTTCTTGTAAAATTTTAAATTTGTATATAAAAAAAATAAAAACCAAATAGCAAAATTAATATTAATTTGATAATTCAACAAGAGTTATATTGATTTATCAACCGTCAGAAAAAGCTCTAGGATTCTACAAATCACAAAGGCCCCCTTTATGTGTGATGTAGAGGTCTATTATAATATTTTTAAGAGGCATTTTGATTATTTTAATCAAAATCACCACTCCATAGAATGCTCCATGTTGATACCCCTTGATCATATAAGATTCTTTAGAAATTTAAGTATCTAAATGACATTAAAATTTACCAATCTTTGGCTTGTTGGATTCTACTCATCAAGATACTTGTTTTGACTAAAGCATGCAAGATTCAAATATCTTTTTGTCCCTCAAACTATGTTATGAAGCTTCCAACTATAATTCAGTGGTTAGTTATACTCACCTAAACTCAAATTAAGATATTTTGGTGTTGTTAGGCTCATCTAAATTTAAGTTTCAACTACAAGTTTGCTAAAATTAGAGAGTTCAGATGGTCTCTCACTTGACTCTTAAAGTTTCTGAATCAAATACTTGCATCAAGAACTATGCTTGATTGAGAGGAATTGCCAGATTACAGACATTCCTGAGATATTAATGTGAACAACCTTTTGAGGCTACAACCATGCTAACACCCAAATTGTGACTTGCTTCCTACAAAACAAATAAAATTGTGGATGGTAAAGGAATGCTCATCTATAATCATGCCTGGGATGTTAACATGAATGTCATTTCGAGTTAGTAGTAAGGGTTTTTACGTGAAAAGCTTAAAAGAGGAAAATCATGGGGCATGAGCCAATTGAAATAATCCACTATACAGGCGAAAATTATGAAAGTCTGCCCTTTCCCCCTATTGGAGATGGGATTACAATGTATGGATAGCTAGCTCTGTCTCCTATAAGTGTAGTAAAAATTACTATAAAAATTAATGTTAGTCAATAGTTGGGAAAGACAATTGAGCAAAGACGATCATCGATATAGGTTGTCGGCGGGCGATAGAGGATGTCAACATCTATTGGTAGAAGGCGACGACACTAAAGAGAAGGCCATCGGGTAATGGAAATTGCTATCATTGCATCGATAGACAGACACAACTTTAGGATTCGTCGGATCTCTAAGCTCTCCAATTTTGCCTCTTTATATGTGAAACGAGGATCTTTTTTTACTTTTTGGAGTGATAGTTTGATTATTTAGGCTTAAATCCCTAAAAACTACACCCAACAATTCATGTTGATCCCCATGAGGCAATGATCATACATCATTCTTTAAAAATATAAGTCTTAATAACATCAGAATAAGGTGATCTTGGGCTCATTGAATCTCTCATTGAGGCACTCATTTTAGCCATAAAAATGCAAGATCAGGAGATCATTTGATCCCTCAACAGTATCATAAAGTTCTAAAATTTACTTTATAGCGCTTGATTTATAATTTTGTAGTCGTTAGGTTTGTCTCATTAAAATATTTGTTTTAACAATAAATTTTTTGAAGCATGAGTTAGATGGCCAAGCAACTACACAACAAAAACAACATCAAGCCTTTGTGCCACTGCGTGGGGTCGGCTGCATGAATCTTTTTTCTCCATTGTGTCCTTTTAAAATTCGAATTCAAATATGTACATCTTGATTAAATGAATTTTATTATTAAGTATTAATATGGAACAAAATTTTGTATATTAGCAATTTTCAACCACCTTAAGATGTTGACAATAATAACTTGCAGAACTAATAATAAAAACTTATACTTGTACCGATTAATTAACACAGGTCCCAAGCCCTGGATAAAAAAAGTGGAGAGTTGTATGGCCTGAATACAACGACAAGTGAGCAAGGGTCGCTACACCGGCTCCCGTTTGCAGTGTTAAATAGGCAAGGGTTCCCATATCATGGACAGATGTGAACAAATAAACTTCATGAAACTAAAATTAGGATAGGAACTTGGAATATAAATTTCCTTACAGACAATTAATGGATTTAATATATATTATTATCCATAGGAAAATAAATATTCTTTGCATTCAAGAAATTAAATGTGTCGGAGAGACGGTTAAGGATATTGATAGTTTAGAATTTAAACTATGGTATTCTGATAGGAGTGGTACTAGAAATAGTGTAGGTGTGATTATAGAAAAACGTTTGAAGGATAATATTGTAAAAACTAATAGAATTGGAGATAGTATTATAATTTTAAATATTATTGTTGATGCTAAGATTATTAATATCATAAGTCTTATACTCTTATGCTCCTCAAATAGATTTAGATATGTGTTCAAAATTAAAATTTTAGAATGACCTACAAGAATCAATACAAAAAATATCTCTCGAAAAAAGAGTTTTAATTGGAGGTGATGTAAACAAACATGTTGGTAGAGAGGTAGATGATTTTAAAAACATAAATGGTGGTTATGGCTTTAGAGTGACTACTGAATGTGGTAAAACCATATTAGATTTTTCTCCAGCTTATGATTTTATAATTGCTAATACCTTTTTTAAAAAAAGAGATGAGCATTTCATTATTTATAAGAATGGATATAGTAAAACTCATATTGATAATTTTCTTATAAGAAAAATAGGTCGTTTAGATTACAAAGATTGTAAAATTATTTCAAGTGAAAGTTTATGTATCCAACATCGCTTATTAATTTTGGACTTTAAGATGAAGGAGCAGAAGATAAAAAAAAGTAAATCGTTGTTCTAGGATTAGATGGGAGCATTTAAAGGAGCAAAATTTTAGATCTTAAAATTTTGTCTGTGCATGAGAATGCTAATGTTATGTGGGAAAAAGTAGCTAGTAATATTAAAAATGTTTATGCATTTGAAGCACTACTAATATTTAAGATGTGCTTAAAGATATATTAGTCGTTGTGCATGAGTAATTTGCAATGAAAAATTTTAGATTTTAATGTAATAGATAGTAAGGAGGAAAAAAATGTAAGTTAGCTAGAATTAATTTAAATTAAGATATGAAGATCAAAAATGTTGTAAAAGATGCATGAGATGTTTTGTTAAACTTTTCAACGAAGATTATAAGAATGTGATTGACTTTAGTGGCCTTAGCACTCTAAATGAATTTTTTTTTTAATCATCGTATTAATAAAACTAAAGGTTAAGAGGATTTAAAGAAAATGAAGTGTGGAAAAGCTGTTGGACCTGATGATATTCCAATTGAGGTGTGAAAATGCTTAGGAGATGAAAGAATTTTGTGGCTAACTAAACTTTTAAAATATTATTTTGAAGACTAAAAAGATGCCAGAGGAGTAGAGAATGAATGTGTTGATTCCTATTTTTAAGAATAAATGTGATGCACAAGATTATGCGAATTATAGAGGAATTAAGTTAATGTGACATACTTTAAAATTATGCGAGAGAGTTATGGAGCATAGGTTGCAACGTGGCACTAATGTTTCTCAAAATTAATTTGGATTTATGTCAAGTAGGTCTACTATAGAAGCTATACATTTATTGAGAGATTTGATGGAGAAGAATAGAGAGAATAAGGATGATGTACACATGATTTTTATTGATTTAGAGAAAGCATATGATAAAGTTCAAAGAGAAGTTCTATGGATAGTTCTACATAAGAAATGGGTTAATAATGCTTATATTCAAGTTATTAAGGATATGTATGCAAAAGCTGTTACTTGTGTTCAAACACAAGGTGGTTTGACCAAGTATTTTCCTATTTTAGTTGGACTACATCAAGGATCAAACATAAGCCCATTTCTTTTTTGCTTTAGTCATGGATGTTCTCACTAGAAATTTGTAAGAGGTTGTACCCTGGCGTATGCTTTTTGCTGATGATATTCTTCTTGTTGATAAGACTAGAGAGGGAGTTGAAGGTGAACTTGAATTATAGAGGTCAAAGTCTAAAAGCTTTCGTTTGAGTAGATCTAAAACTGGATATATGGTTTGTAATTTTAGTAATAATAGATCTAGTGGGGGTGATTGTGATTTTATGTGATCAAGTCATTAATAAGAGTACATATTTTAGATATTTTGGATCTATTTTTTAGAGTGATGGTGAAATATATGGGGATATTCTTAGTAGAATTAGAGTTGGATGGTTTAAGTGTAGGAATGTAGCGAGCTTGTTGTGTGATAGAAAAGTATGTTAGGCCGATTAAGGGTGAACCGGCTAGCCGGCCAAGGGGCCGACTCTGCGGGTCTACAGAAGGCGGAAACAGTCCGCCTCCCTCTACTAATCCCGCCCATTGGGTGGGCCCCACTGCTCAAAACAAATTTAAATTCAAAAGGAGGGGAATACAAGGGTTGTTTGGTCTTTTATGTATTTTAATTAATTGTATGCTTTAAGTATGGGAGGGAGATTAGGGTGAGAGGGGGGGGGGAGATTGATTATTCAGAAATTCTCTTGTTGTCCTATGGGTGCTAGGGCTCTAGATCTGATTTCTAGAGATTGGGAGAGTAATCCTCCTCTCGAATAGAGGATCTTTGTATCTTTGCTGTTTTTCTTTCATCTACTAGTAAAATACAAGTTATTTGGGTGATTTTTCTCCACTATTCTCTCAGATTTTTCTCTGTTTTTCCACTATTCTTGTTGTTTTTTTGCTGTAAACAGTGGATTTCATTGAGATTTGCTTCAAATTTGGCTAGGGAATACTTGATTTCAAGTATTTCTTATCAAATTAGTATCATAGCACATCTTGGGACCGATCGTGGGCTGATTTTTCCAGATTTCAGCGGCTGAAATCTGTACTGGCAAGGAAGAGTTTGCTGAAATTTTTTTCAGATCCAGAAAATCTTCTTAAAATTTCGGTTTCTTTGGGATGGCGGCTAAGAAAGCTGATGCATTGGAAGAAATGCTTGAAGGAGAGATGAATCAAATCAAGGAGACCGTGGAAGAAAGAATTTCTTCCATGAAAGGGCAAGTGGCCGATCTACGGGATATGATGAAGAAGATGTTGGAGTTTCAAACTCAATCGGCGACGTCCGATGCAGAAGGGTCTGAAGCGAAAAACACCAACTATGAAATCCATCGGAAGGAACAGGAAGTGGAAATCGTGGAAAGGAGAAGGGGAATACCTCATCTGGATCCTTTCCAGAGGGAGGAGAGAGGAGGAAGATATGGGAAAAGGCAAGGCTATGGAGGTGTGGAGCCAAGAGGTGCTGGTTGGGAGCACCATGAGGGTTATTATGGGGGGGGGGGGGGGGGGGGGGGCTGTTTTTGAAGATCGGAGAAGGGATTTCGAAGGTGGAATGGGGCAAGGTAGAGCAAGGGAAGATCAGGAGATGTGGGGGAGCCCAGGCACATGGGAGAGGGGAAATGGCGGGGATCAGAAGGTGAGGAAATTAAAAATGTCCATTTTTTAAGGGGAGGATGCCTATGGGTGGATTTACAAGGTGGAGAGGTACTTTGCCGTTAACGGCTCAACGGAGGAGGAGAAATTATTGGCAGCGGGCTTATGTCTGGAAGGGAAGGCACTCTCTTGGTACCAGTGGAGAGATCAGAGGAGACCCATCCGGAGCTGGGAAGAATTCAAGTACAGTTTGATAGAGCGTTTCCAAACTGACTGGGGAGGTGACTTCTATGAGCAATTCTTTGCGCTAGTGCAGGAGGGGTCTGTGGCGGACTATCGGGAGAGATTTAAGCATCTGGCCAGCAGGGTAGAGCGCTTGTCCGATACTGTGCTGGAGGGAAACTTCATGAAGGGGTTAAAGGTAGAGATTAGAGCAGCGGTGAAGGTCTTGATGCCCAGGGACCTGGGGGAGGCCATGAACACAATTGGCCGAAAATCAAAAGAATATGGAGAAGAGAGCTAGGAATAGCAGCTCATGAGGCACAGGTGGACGACTACCCACCTAGCCTCCAAGGGAGCGTCCACAGGAGGGATGAAAGAAGTTCCGAAAGAAAAAGCAATAGGAGGAAATGGGGGGCAGTTCAAGAAGCTTACTGAGAAGGAAATGCAAGAGAAGAGAACAAAAGGGTTGTGTTTTCGATGTGACAAAAAATACATGCCAGGGCATAAGTGCAAGGATCGAACTCTTCAAGTTCTCCTCGTTTATGAAGACGAGGAAGACGAAGAGGGAGGAGAGAGCGGTTCTAAGGTGGAGGAAAAGCTGCATCTGGATGTGGCAGAATTCTCTCTTATGGGATTCACTCTGAGTCACACTATGAAAGTGAAAGGAGAGATAGCTGACCGTGAAGTTGTGGTGTTGATCGATAGTGGGGCAACTCACAATTTCATTTCCACCCAGATTGTAGAGCTGCTGGGGATGGAGTTAGTAGATACATGAGGTTATGGGTGATGATGGGCACATGAAAGGTAGAAATGGGAAGAGGAGTCTGTAGAGGGGTGGTGCTGAAGATCAGAGGTATCCAAGTGAAGGAAGACTTCCTCCCCTAGAATTGGGGAGTACGGATGTCATTCTAGGGATAAAGTGGTTGCAGACCTTAGGGAAAACCAAGATCAATTGGGGTACTCTAAGGATGGAGTTGGTGAGGGGAGGAAGGAAGAGGCTGATTCAAGGTGATGCGGGACTGACCAAGGCAGGGGTTTCTCTCAAATCCCTAATCAAGACCATTCAGGAGGAGGGGGAAGGCTATTTGGTGGAATTACACAGATTGGAGGGAGCGAGTTTGGAGGAAGAGGGAGACATACCCCTCTCTGTACAACCTTTGATCCAAGAATTCTATGAGGTTTTTCAACCACCTCTAAGGTTGCCACCACCTAGAGAGCAGGAGCATGCCATCACATTGAGAGAGGGAGTGTCGCCTGTCAGCGTACGACCTTACCGTTACCCTCAATTCCAGAAAGACAAAATAGAAAAGCTGATCAAAGAAAAGCTGGAAGCAGGGATCATCAGGCCCAGCACTAGCCCGTTCTCTAGTCTTATTCTATTGGTAAAGAAGAAGGAATGGCAGCTGGCGATTCTGAGTAGACTACCGCGCACTCAACAAGGAAACTGTAACTGATAAGTTTCCTATACCAGTTATTGACGAGCTATTAGATGAATTGAGTAGAACAATAATCTTCAGTAAGATTGACTTGAAATCAGGATATCATCATATTCGAATGAATGAGGATGTACCCAAGACCGCCTTTAGAACTCATGAGGGACACTATGAATTCCTAGTGATGCCCTTTGGCCTCACCAATGCCCCAGCCACGTTCCAGGCACTCATGAATACGGTCTTCAAACTGTACCTCAAGCGATTTATTTTGGTGTTCTTTGATGACATCCTAGTGTATAGCAGGACAGATGAGGAGCATTGGGGGCATTTGAAGCAGGTGTTAGAGATTCTCCAGGAGCACCAGTTGAGGGCTAACCTGAAGAAGTGCTGCTTCGCACAAGCTAGTGTGGAGTACTTGGGGCATGTGGTATCTAAAGAGGGGGTAGCCGCAGATCAGTCCAAGATTGAAGCCATGTTAACGTGGCCACTACCTAAAAATCTGAAAGAATTAAGGGGATTCCTAGGCCTGACAGGATACTACATAAGGTTTGTAAAGGGATACAATACTATAACATTGCCACTCACTGAGCAGTTGAAGAAAGACGGATTTCTATGGGGGGAGGCCGCCATGGCAGCATTTGAGAAGTTAAAGAAAGCCATGACCACAATACCAGATTTTACTCAAGTCTTCGTAGTAGAGACAGATGCATCGGGGTATGGTTTAGGAGCAGTGTTGATGCAGAATCATAGACCCATTGCTTACTTCAGTCAGGCGCTGACGGTAAGAGCCCGACTGAAATTTGTCTATGAGAGGGAATTGATGTCAATTGTGTTGGCCATCCAAAAGTGGCGCCCATACTTGAAAGACATTTCATAGTTAGGACCGACCAACGGAGCTTGAAATACTTGTTGAAACAACGAGTGATAACATAAGAGCATCAGAGGTGGCTATCTAAACTGCTGTGATATGATTTTGAGATTCAGTACAGGCCAGGGGTGGAGAACAAAGCAGTAGATGCCCTGTCCTATTGCATGGGGGAGCTGCAGACAGTGGTTGTATCAGTCCCAATGATGCTAGATTGGGAGGCCATCAAGGAGGAGAGTGCTAGGGATGAAGAACTAGGGAGGATCAGGACTGACTTACTAAAGGGAGAGGGCAACCGTCCAGGGTAATCATTGGAGGGGGAGAGATTATTGTACCAGGGGAGATTTGTGTTATCAAGAACATCAATTCACATTTCACAGTTGCTCCAGGAGTTCTATGGGACTGCAGTGGGAGGTCATTCAGGAGTGTTAAAGATCTACAGGAGACTGGCGGCATAGCTGTATTGGAGAGGAATGCATAAGGATTTGGAAGAGATGGTATCTAGATGCGAAGTCTGCCAAAGGAATAAGTACTTAGCTATGTCACCCGGGGGGTTACTGCAGCCCTTGGCTTTACCAGGTCGAGTTTGGGAGGAGGAGGTATCTATGGACTTCATTGATGGGCTGCCCCGTTCTGAGGGATTCACTGTGATATTGGTGGTAGTTGATAGATTGAGCAAATATGCTAATTTCATTCCTCTACGACATCCACACACTGCGGTGACAGTAGCGTCAGCATTCATCAGGGAGATAGTCAGATTATACGGGGTACCAGAAGCGATAGTCTCCGACAGGGATAAAGTATTCCTCAGCCATTTCTGGAGAAAGTTGTTCAGATTGAAGGGGACAGTGCTAAAAAAAGTACCGCTCACCCACAGACGGATGGCCAAATAGAAGTAGTCAACTCGAGCTTGGAGACTTATCTGAGATGCTTTGCGTCAGAGACACCTAAGTTATGGGCTAAATGGCTATCATGGGCCGAGTATTGGTACAACACATCTTTTAATTCTGCTTCTCAAATTACCTCGTTCAATGTGTTGTACGGAAGGGATCCACCCCACTTGGTGCATTTTGGGAGTAGCAGTACTTCAGTTTCTTCAGCAGAGGAGTACTTGGAGGAGAGGGATAAGATACTGGAAGAGTTGAAAAGATATATGTTCAGGGCTCAACAGATTATGAAGAAATAAGCTGATGGGCATCAGATGGACATCCAGTTTGAAGTGGGCGAGAGGGTGTTTTTGAAGCTCTGACCATATCGACAAAAAATGGTTGCCAATAAGAGGAATAAGAAACTTGCTCCACGGTACTTCGGTCCTTATGAAGTATTGGAGAAGATTGGAGCTGTGGCATATCGTTTGAAGCTACCACCTACGGCGACGATCCATCCTGTTTTTCATGTATCTCAGCTGAGGAGAGCCATCGGAGATTATGCTACCAATTTGGAGTTACCAGGGACACTAACTAATGAGATGGAGATGATATTGGAGCCGTTAGAGCATATGAAGGTTCGCCAGAAAGCAGATGGAGATATAGAAGTCCTGATCAAATGGAAGAACCTCCCTGACTACGAAGTCACGTGGGAGCCATACGAGCGGATGAAAAGACAGTTTCCTGATTTCCACCTTGAGGACAAGGTGGTTCTTTGGGAGGGCGGTATTGTTAGGCCGGTTCAGGGTGAACCAGCCCAGCCGACCAAGGGGCCGGCTCTGCAGGTCTACAGGAGGCGGAAACAGTCCGCCGCCTCCCTCTACTAATCCGGCCCATTGGGTGGGCCCCACTGCTCAAAACAAATTTAAATTCAAAAGAGGGGGCGGCAAGGGAAGTTTGGTCCTTTTATGTATTTTAATTAATTATATGCTTTAAGTATGGGAGGGAGATTAGGGTGAGGGGGGCAATTGATTATTCAGAAATTCTCTTGTTGTCCTTTGGGTGCTAGGGCTCTAGATCTGATTTCTAGAGATTAGGAGAGTGTGATCCTCCTCTCGAATAGAGGACCTTTGTATCTTTGTTGTTTTTCTTTCATCTACTAGTAAAATACAAGTTATTGGAATGATTTTTCTCCACTATTCTCTCAGATTTTTCTCTGTTTTTCTACTGTTCTTGCTTTTTTTTTTGCTGTAAACAGCGGATTTCATTGAGATTTGTTTCAGATTTGGCTAGGAAATACTTGAAATCAAGTATTTCCTATCAAAGTACCACTCATACTTAAAGGAAAAATCTATAAGATGGTAGTGAGACCAGCAATGCTTTACGGTGCAAGTTGTTGGCCATTAAAAGAGAAGCATAATATTAAGTTAAGTGTTGCAGAGATGAGGATGCTCAGGTGGATGAGTGGCTTTACTCTTAGAGACATGATACGAAATGAGCATATACGTGAAAAGGTTGAAGTAGCTCTAGTAGAAGATAAGATTAGAGAGAGCTACCTTACATGGTTGGGTCATATAAAACGGCGGCCTTCTGATGACCTGGTCAGGAAAGCAGATGTATTAGATTTGACTTATATTAAGAAAGGTAGAGGTAGACCTAAAAAGACTTGATAGAAAATATTAGAAATGACCTTTCTTTATTAGATTTAGATGAGAATTTAACTCTTAACATGACACAATGGAGAAAAATGATTCATGTGGCCGACCCCACATAATGGGATAAACGCTTGTTGTTGTTGTTGTTGTTGTTGTTGTTGTTAGATGCCAAAACTACTTTAGCTTAAATCAAATCTCAAAATATTAATCACACTTAGATTTTTTAGGTAAGAGTTCGATCAAACTTTTAACTTTCACTAAACTTGAGAATTCCTAATCTCCTAGGGTCAAAAGTTATTTAGCCAACATTATCATGCATTTCATCTCTGCATTTGCAATCATTTGCTTTCTTTTGAACTCTTCTTGCATTGTATTTCTTACAAGACAAGCATTCAGTCTCGAGAGTGTTCTTAAGACTTTTCAATATGCAATTAACCATAGTTACTTGCACTCGTGAGAAATCTTGATATCCATAAACTAAATAAACTCCACTCGGTCTTCTTATATTACTTGGAAGAAAATATCTAGGAAAAAGACCAATATGCCTTCCATTAATTCTCAGGGTATATAGAATATGTTGGCCAATGACGCAAGCCTTCTATTGTAACCTAATTGAGCTTTTCGAACCCCACACTTATAGTCCAATCTATTTGACAGTGAGTTATATGCCCTGGCCAACTAAGTGGTGGTCTTTTTATCCCTCTCCCCCGACTAATTTACAAAGTAGACTATTCATATTTAGAAAATCCCATCAGTAAACGATTCTCCTGGATTCTCCAATACACCTCAATCCGACGTTCCTTTTCTCTCCAACCATACCAAGTATATATGAGTGACAATACATCATGATCAGTCAAACCCACAAAATAAAATGCCTAAGACTTACTTGTATAGGCTAAACAAAATCATAAACACTGCATAGTTTTGCCAGAATATTGACAAAAACAAAATAGATTGAAAAATAACCTTAAAGATGCATCTAATTTCCAGGTGAAGCAATACATACAAAAGTAAGAAAGTAGAACTGGAAGTTACAAAACACATTAATAAAATACTTACAAAGCAAACCTACCACATCAGCACCTTCATTAATGAACTCTATCAATGAACCAACGGCCCTGACCAACAGAAGTGAAGGGAATAGTAAAACATAAAGAAACAATGTGATGATTACGTAGTTCATGAATTGGGAAGGAGAATTATCTTCGTGAATTTTAGAAAAATGGATAAGAAAATGAATAAAATGAAGGAAAGACAGTAACGCACTTTAGAGCAGCAATTCTGACACGGCTGCTGCTTTCATCTTGCAAGCATTTCAGTAGTATAGGCTGCAAGTCTACCAAATGGGATTGAAATGTAGGTCCAATTGTTTCTGTGAGTGAACTAAACAGAATCAAGGCCACCTAAGCGAAAGTTAAAAAGTCAGCACATCATAAGAGATCTATCTCACAAACCCATTCTGCGAATGAATATAAGCACCATGGCAAAAAGAACAAATAAAGACATAAAAACTTGAATAAAAAAACAGATTCCATCATTCATGCTATGAGAATCATAAGATAAATGAAAACTGTTTCTCCTCAATTGCTTGATTTAGTTACTAGAAAGTTATAATTTTAAACATTAAATTGCTTCAAGGAAGCACCAGGGTTGTTTGGTATCACATAGTTGGCATGAAAGTTTACACCTTTAAGGTTTTGTTTAGGATAATTTTCTTATTGTTTTGTTTTTCAGATCATAATCATAAATTTTTTTTTGTCATTGCTTTTTTTATGCTTTCAAAAAAAAATTATATTAAAAAGTTATTTTCTACAACAGTTTTAAAAAATTATTTTCTCTACAGTAACTTTACAAGTCAATAAGAAAGTCATCCAAAATGAAGCCTAAGTTCAAAATTTAAAGCATTTTGAACCTTCTAACTTCAACATAAATACACCCTATAAGTTGGTCTGAAAAGTTTCAATACAAGCTCTCCTTTGAAACAACTCATCATGCGGATAATAAGATTCATATAGATCATATAATGATGATACTAATTCTTGAAAATTTTCATCCTATCTATGTAATATGTGACAATACTTGTTCATCCATTTTAATAAATAACATAAATGAATAGTTCTACTTCTACAGAATCAAACAAGAGGATAACAACTTCAGTATTCAATTATCTCTGTTGTCATGATGGATATCTGGGACTTCTTGAGAGTATACAAACCTAAAGCAAAACCCTATAATCCTCCACTTTCGTATTCACAATCATCACCTAACCTCTTCTTCCACAAGCCGCGATCATTGCCAAAAACCTCATTACAAATATATTAGCTGATGCTACCTAGCCATTAAAATCTTGCAATCCTCTTAAAATACCACAATGAATAACATTGCAAAGGCCACAAAAACCACCATTTGCATTATTGTTGTTTCTGCTTCTTGCCTTGATCATTCTAAAGTCCCACAGAGTTCACTACAACTATTCCATAGCCTTCAACACCCAAATTTACCCCCACAGCCACTACGTGAGTGGGTTCTTCAGTGACTATCCAATTTCTCAAGAACCAAAGCATGTGGCAACATTACCAGCATTTCCCCCTCATCTATACCATGATGCCCAAACCAAAAACCTGGCCACAATTACAGTTCTATCCCATTATTAGGCAAATTAGCCTTGCGACTATGCAACAACCAATTCAATGATGAAGAGCAACTTGATGAGGAGGTCCCAAATCCCAACACAAACAACCCCACTACCTCCAACCCTACCCCTTGCCTAACGTCACCACATGCGCATCCACATCCAAATTACAAAGCTTGGCGGCCAATTTCATAACCAAACGACCTGACTGCTTCACTAATTTAATATTCTGGTGAGGTGTTAGCTATGAATTTCTTTTATACGAGAGTTGTTCTAAAATATTTTAGCAACCTTGTTAAGTCAATTATAACGTCTAAACTTATTTAAATAGCTTAATCCGTCTTTTTTTAAGAAAAACAAAATTCATCTCTTATGCAAAAAATTTAATGTTTGAAATGGTTTCCTGAAAAATTGTAAAACTCAATTTTGAATCTTTGATTATAATTTCCAATTTGTATGTAGAGTTTAAGCTTCAAGAGTTTCAAAGTTTATTATTCAAAATAAATTTATTTGAAAATAACAAATTAATATAAAATACATGGTTTTGAAAACCGGACCAAACCGGTTCAACCGTGAACCGAACATATGGCAGGTTCGGTCCTCATGAAAAACCAGCCCAACATCTAACAGGTGGGAACCAGTTTGAACTGTCGGTTCAACCGGCCAACCATTGAACCGGTCCAAATTTTTAAGAACCGGCTGGTTCAATGCATAATCTATTTAAATAATTTAATTTAATATAAAATATTTTATTAAATATTAAATTAATTTAAATATAACACAATTTAGTTAATAATAACTAAAAAATTAAATTATTATGTACTAAGCACTAACTAATCATACCCACATGATTCCACCATGCCATGTGGGCTCTTTACTCATGGAAAGAAGGAAGCTATATAAACAACATAAGAAAAACCTCCAAAGTGACCTCCAAAGTGATATAGGACTAAACAACTTGTTGAAATTTCTACAATGTGTGCATGGTGGATTACTTTCAAAAATATTTTTTGAAAAAAGTTTATATAAAATATTCAAATAAATTTCATATATAACATATAAATATAAATTATATATAAGTATATAACATAAATTAATAATAATTTATATTAAATTTATAAATTTATATGTAAATTATATTTATAGTAAATGTGAATAATATTTAAAAATTGGTTTAAACTTAAAATTATAGAAACTATTATTTTTATTTTTTTAGTAATAAATTCATATTTTTGCATGAATCATGATATATACCATTATTATTTCATTTAGTAAATATTTAAATTTTAAATTATAATTATAGATTAGTTATATGATTTATATGTATAAATTATATCAAAATATTTAAAATAAATTAGTAATAATTTATATTAAATTATATACTTATATGTAAATTAAATTTAGATTAAAAATAAATTTAAAAATTGAAATATATTTAAATTTAAAATTATAAAAAATATTATGCATGAATTCTCTTTATTTTTTAATCACATTTATATGGTTATAATGTTATATCTTTTAAACATTATTTAAATAATCTTCATATTTATTATATCATCTAGTTTAATTAGACTTTCATATTATTATGAGTCTAAATTCTTAGAATTATTAAATTTTTTTAATGTTAGATTGTGATATTATTATATTAATTTTATTAATTTTTAATAATATTATTTATTGCGTTATCCAGTTCAACCCGAGTGGAACCAATCGAAACCTAATCCTCTCCTTCTTCCAATTCGTTGTGCATTCCGGTTTTCACAACTTTAATAAAATATGCATATTTAAAGCATTGTCATATATATATATATATATATAAGTTAAAAAAGTTAATTTTTATAAAAATAAACTAGGATGCTTTCATGGAAGCGGACTGCCCCAGCATGTGGGGCCACCTTCTCATGGAGAGCACTCGCATGCTCACGGTAAAAAATTGTCAATATCATGATGTTTTCAAAACGTAAGTTTTTTGGATGATTTCGCATTTGTTATAAAACGGCTTCAAATTTGCACCCTTCCAGATAAGAGCAAATCCCCAACCATTAGAGGAATAAGTGGGCAATAATAACATCATTTCTACCACCCGATATAAACATGTGAAAGAGTCAAATCTTAATGAATCATTGAATTTCTCGTCTTAACACAACTCAATATGGACAAAAGCATCAAGATGCGGGCCATACATACTGATGGCTTGCTAAAACAAGTTTCATTTCTCAACAAAGTAATAGATTTTTTACAACATTATATCTCTCCTTCACTTTTTTTCACAAGTATTAACAAAAACTATAAGTTGCATTCATCCAACTGTTTAGTTTTGCAATAAACATTGAGCAGTAACCCAATCTAAAATGTGGTTGAAAAAAATGCAATTCAAGAACGCGGAATTAAAAGATACAAAAATTTGCACAAAGCAACCAATCATGAGAAAAATAATCTAGTAATCATACTGGCATGATTAGTACAATTCAGCATTCCAAGAGATTCTATGCCATATGATTTGTAGGCATTAACAATTCAACCTAAGTCCAGGATATTAATATAACAGGAAAATCTTTTTCAAATAAGGGAAATTAACCTAATACTCAAGAGCAGACTGTAACACAAGTTGACAAAATCCAACCAAAATGGCAAAACAAAAACTGTATCACCATAATTTTGGATCCAATCATTGATTCAAGTATAATATTAAACTTAGGGTTGAAAAGCATGATAGTTGGTTATATACTCTAAATTTTCAACAAAAATAACCCTTAGGTTATAAGTACTCACTTCTCTATGGTCTTCTTGAGAACTCTGACTGCACTGGAAAAGAAAAGGCAGCAAATCAGGCCACTCTCCAGCAGGGACAGCATACTTGGCAATGATGCTAACAACATTTGCACTAGCTCGTCTCACTAGTGAACTGCAAAAACATCATAATATCCTATGGAATGACGTTTTTCATCCACATCTTTGAAAAAGAATAAATAAAAGACAGTACACACCGAATATTACCAATAAAAAGCCATTAATGCAGATGCTAGCTTAATAAATTCAAAAAAAGTTCAAAAAATATCTGAACTTTTACGTCAATCATGTTTGTAATGGGATGGTAGAAATCATTATTTCTTTAAGCACAATTTTCAATGTAATACACACTTCTTGAAGCAGCAAAAAAAAGGACTCGACATCAAATTAACTTGGTTCAACTAAACTTACGACCAAACATGCTCAAAATATCAAAAGAATCCTCAAAAACAGATATGACGAACACACTAAGTCTCAAACAGCCCTAAACAAGCCTAGTCAAGCAAAACAAGGCTAACCTACTAGATGATGTACAATTCATTATTAAAGGTCTAGATTTCTCCGAGCTGCTGCACGTCTAACGCTTCATTTTTTTAAGAGCCATTGTCTCTGAACGCTCCTCTCAGAGATAAGAGTATACTAATACAAAATAGTGAGACATTACTACTCATTTTTCTAGGAACTATTAGACTTATGATGAACCTTCTTGCAATTATTCATACCAATCCATCTAATCAATATGCTCATGAGTCATGACATTGTCACCAATAATGTGATAAATTCAAATTTCTAATCCAAAAAATTATTAGTGGCATATGCTACCAATAATAGCTCATTGCCAATCGTTAAAACAAACACAAGTTTGGTAAGTCAATCAAGTTGACCCAAAAAGGTTGTCATTCAATAAATATAAAATATCATGGAAGAATTCAATCCATTGCTTGTTGCAGATAAGCCTGGAGTATTATATATGAGAACTAAAATAGCCCTCTATAAAAAGGAGCTCCTTTCAATTCATTTGACAAGGCATCCCCTACACTATGGGACTCCAAAAAAATACCCTTAATATTGAGGGCATATGTTGCGCTCCAAATAATGATTATCATGCTTGTCACAATACCAATGTTGGACACAACAGGCACAAAGACCAGCGAGCAACAATCAAATAACTAATTAAGTTCCATACAAAATTCGCTCATTACATTCCAATCGAAGGGTGCCTTAATTAATAAAAAAGCAATATCAGCCTTGTCACTCACAGATGCTTTCCATTAATGATCATGTCTTGTTGTGCTCCTGACTAGTGGGTCTCATTATACCTCTTAACGTCAATGTAGCTCATTGCAGTGCAACACGGAAGGGGTTGTTTATGAACTCTGGCCACCAAAGATTACATCACTCATCATGCTACTTATCGACAACTCATTGTACACTCTCATCAAGGGATGTCTTCATCGCAATAGTAAAATCAGATGTCTCCCATAAACATCTATCAACAAAAGCTGCATCAACAATTCGCGTGAAGAGGCTTCCGATTCTAAGACGGACTTGGTCACTCAAGACACCTTGATGCCTACGATCAGCCCAAGCATCCCGACCTTATTTCACGTGCCCAGGTTCCAAGTCGCAAACAACCCACCCAGGTTTGTCTCTTGAATCCGATTGTTCCATGTGGGAACGTCGCTGTTGGTTTTGATGTGAACATTGAAGCTAATGGTGTGATTGGAATGGATTGCATGGGGTGGAGGATCCCAATTGCAGGTGTGGAAATTCTCCTGTAACAGCCAACCATGAACTCCTAGCTACAGGATCATGCATAACATCTGTTTGTGGAATGCTTCAGCACAACAGAACTCAGATTTTAAGCAGAAAAAGGTGCCAAACGCTCAAACCAGCAATGTCATTCCTATACAGAATAATGCAGGTAGTTCCAATGCTTGGAATAGGAGAGGTCATCAACATTTTGCCGCCCAACAAAGCCAAGTGTGTGGCCAATGATGGCATTTCTGTCCCTCTCGACATGAAAGCGGTAAATGACAGCATAATGAAATTGGAAAGGGCTCTTGGGGGAAGGATGCTGGGCAAACGAATTCCTTTTTACTACCTCCACACCGAGTTAAACAAAAGATTGTCATAATTTGGAAATTTCAAAACGTTGTCTGTTCTGCATATTGCTTCGTTTGTATTTTTGACAGTTCTGATGCAAGAGATGTGTGCTTGGTGGTGGCCCGTGATTAGTGAGTGGTCATCTTGTTGCTTTGGACAAATGGACTCTAATTTTTTCTCCACACTCCATGAGCGGGGTTAAATCGCCTATTTGGGTCCGGCTACCCAATTTGCCTCTTCTTTATTGGGATGTGTCAAATATTGGAAGAATTGCATCTATGATTGGAGAACCACTGTGAGTGGATAGTTACACAAGCAAATGGGGGAGGTCTGCTTATGCTAGAGTTTGTGTAAGAATGGATCTCTCCAAGAAGCTCCCATCTGGCGTTTGGATTCAAGGGCTAGGATCTAGATTCTTCCAACTGGTTGCTTATGAGGGCATTTCTCAGCTTTGCTTCCGGTGTGGTATAATTGGACACAGGGTTAGGCAGTGTCCATCCTAACAATTCAATAGTGGAGCCAAAAAATGTGTTTGGGACAAATCCCCGACCATTTCCTCCAAACGATAAAAGGCAATCTGCTCATACAAGTAGAGCTTCCTCCAATATGCAGCAACAAAGCTTCGGTCCTCCTCAACAACTAAGTCTTCAGGACCCCAAAGAGACTACAAGCCAACTTCCTAATGCTGACAAGGAAGAGGAATATGGGTCTTGGACCATTGTAACTAGAAGGGGAAAACCAAAGTAAAGAAGCCATACGGTGGACAACTTGAGGAAAGTTGTGCCTTCTATTGTCAACTGGGATAGCACACCAAAGGTTGTTTTTTCCTGCTCAAAAAATCCTGTAGTTGGAGGACTCTTCTGCGATGATCCTAAATCTCTCTAAGCAATAACCTAGAGCCTCAAAGGCTCATTTTGAGGAGTTCCTTCAATTGGTCCCTATCGCCACAGCGTCAAGGAAGAGAAAGAAGACACTTCAGGATGACATGGACGAGAACTCAACTACTTGGGGAACTTCTCAGTGCAACCAAACGGGCCTCTGTTCACTTTCCATTTTGCTACTTTCTCGTATGAATTTTCATAGATAGAAGTGTAGTCCTTCTCACTTTTGATTTTTTGTACTGGGAAGGCATAGATAAAAATTTTCATACTAGCTTGTACTCTTTATTTTATTTAAATGAATGTAATATGCAACTTTAAAAAAAAAAGTTGCATCAAATCATTCAAGGACTATTGATTCTAAAGATTGACGTTTCTATTGTGTTTATAATTGACATATATCATCACTAACCCAGATGCCTCGGCTTCACACCTTTGCCATTTTTTATTCTAATTATTTAAAAGGCAAACTTGTACTAGGCCATTTATGAAATAGATTTCTTAGCATCCATGAAATTATTTGAGTCTTGAAAAAGAGTGTCAAGCTACATCAATCTATTACGTGCCGCTTGATTTATGAAATAGGATTTCCTTTGCTCAAAAATACTCCTACCATGACATGTATATTGAGCACTAGTTTAAATTTCAAGTCTTGAAATTTTAAAGCAAAAATAATAATGAGAATGGAGATGAGCCTCCCTAATTCGACAAGTAGCACATCTTCTATAGTCGATATTGGACAAAACATTAATTATGGTAATAATGTTGTCACAATGTTCACTCAATAATGGATTCATTGCATCTTAGTCTTCTCAATCACATGCATCATATCTGCACCTCTTGCTTCTCCCTCATCATCTAGCTTGATCTTACAATTTTCTACATCAATTTCTTTTTATCACTCTAATTGCTTGTCTTGTGTGCAATCGAGTTGCCTTTGCCATGAGGAAACATCTAGAAGCTGTTAAAGGTTGTGAACTTTACTAATTGCCTTCATGTTAAGCAGCATTGTTTCAAGTTGCTTAAAGGAGAAGAACATTGGCATAGTATAAGAAACATATGGGAACCCAAAGAACTTTTCCTCCTACTTTGACATAGGAAATGAGTTCCTAAGCTCATATTTTTCCCATGGAGCCATGTATTTTAGTCAACTACATCAAGAGTAATCTCTCTCATCCCCTTTAGGCGTTTTGGTTAATATTATGATCAAGCATTATGAGTTGACATAGCTAGTAGCTAATGTTGCATGTCATCATCTTAGCTATTTATGCAATTCAATGGATGGAGCTAAAATGCATTTCTTAGTTGAGGAACTCTTCCTGCATATGCTTCAGGCAAGGAAGAGTGATGGGTTTTGTTACCATTGGAAGAAAGGGGTCCCAAATTCATTCCACAATTGGAAGAGTCATTATTCCTTATAATGGCCCTCACCAAGAGGTAGATTGATAATTCACCTTATTATGTTAGGTAAATTGCCATCACCGTCAAGGAGTACATAAAGTCTTTTGAGCATCATTTTATGAATGAAAAAGTGCTTTCCTTCATGACATATCTAAAGGATTTTTTGTAGATATCGACTACAACTTAAGGCAAAAATTAATAATTGAACTATGCATTTGGTCTTGAGGATCCTTATGGCCTCTTTGGCACAACCACTAATCTTTCCAATAACTTTGAGCCACTTGTGCTGAAATTTTGCAAGTATCATTGCATCAACCAACTACTTGGTCTTTTAAAATATGAATTCCCTAGTTGAGCATCTTGGCTATAAATCACAAATAGGCCACTTAGCTTTTAAAATAAGATCTAGAAATCTATATGAAGCGAAGTAAGAACCACTTGGATTTAATTAAAGGTGGGCACTTCGTCCTTGTTGAAATTCACACTAAATCTCAAACTATTCAAGAGATTATTTACCTTTCATACTCAAGCATTATGGCCCATAAGCTTTGCTCAATAAATACCAACTTGAGCTTCATAGAATTTTAGCTTTCCTCGATTCTCAATTCAAGTTATATGGTTACTAGCTTGGCCATTGTAAAAACTAGCTTGAGCTTTGTGGCCCAGTTATATTGAGTTTCAGCTCGAGCTTTATGGTCCAAAGACTTTGCTAAATTAATATCTAAAATGGCTTGACATCTTGGATTTTGACTCAAGTTTATGGCCCTTCACTTTACTCAAATAATTATGAAGATTAACTAGTTTTATGGCCTTTCCATCAAGTTCAACCATCTTGAAATTCAACTCAAACTTTATGGCCCATAGGCCTAGCTCATTATAAATACTAGCTCAAGCTTTATGGCATTTTGACTTTACTTGGTCACCTTGGATTTTGACTCTCAAGTTTTATGACATGTAGGACTTGCTTAATTATTATAAAAATCGGCTCAAGTTTTATGTCCTTTTGCCTTTGCTTGACCACCTTTAAGCTTTTTTTTTTTTTTTTACATTATCAATGAACTACAACTTCATAGAGAAAATTCTGAGTTTATCAACTAAGCGGATAAAAGAATCGAGTTGCTCTTGAACCAGGTCAAAGATAAACAATTGGGGTCCCTATCTTTTAAGACCACCATTTTCTCCTATTAGCTTTCATTATTACAAGTCAATTATGTTATATCACCAAAGCCTCACCACTTTTCTTGGCCATAAAATTTAACTCGACTCCTAGTAAAACACCTCATAATTGAGATTCTGAACCGGAGCTCAAAATAGAGAGAAATCTATGTTCATAATTATAAAATATGTCATGTTAGACACTTAGACATGCAAACTTGCTAGACATACATTTGACACGCGTCCAACAAAATGCATAACACACACTCTACTTGTTCAATTAAAAGAACTAAAAAAATAAAGAACACATGCGTGTCACGTTAATAATAACTTTAACTTAAAAGTATACTACATAAATTACTTAAACTATGTGTATCTTCTTTTTTATTTTAAGATATATTACTTAAATAACTTCATAGTTGATTAACATTAACTTTATTCCCCTTATTTTGTACTATGTTACCATGATTTTTCATTTTTTTTTATATTAGCCATGATTAATTTTTCAACTTCAAACTAACAATCTATAATATCATATGACAATTTCTTCTTCAAATTTATTTCATGTCATTAATAAATTTAAATATATTTTTAACTTTATGAGCAATTAAAATATATTTATGTGAATTTATTTTATGCAATTATTATATAATTATTACAAATTTTAATACATAATATTATAATGATGTGTCTAATGAATGTTTGTGTCCAATGTTTTCAATAATACGAGTGTCCGTGCATATAGCGTGTGTCCCTGTGTTCGTAACGATGCATCATAGAGAGGAATGCAGGCATAAAAGAAAGTATATTATGTCCCAATCCCCAACAAACATAATCAATGATGCAAATTCATCGTTTCAAATGCCTAAAAATCTGGACATACAAAAATACGTATAACCCTCTCACTCACAAAACGAAAGAACACATTAATGGACTCCAAATTACCACAAAATAATTCAAAGAATGCAGATCAATTGTGATCGATCACTGAAAAATACTAAAGGGATTAAAGTGACCTGGGCTCGAGTGTGATGCTTTCGATGAGCGCGGCCTTCACAGATTGCTTGACGTTAGGGGGAAGCTTGCCCCAGTGCCCGGTTATCTTCTTGCGGAGGAGGACGGCTGAAAGCTGGCGAACATTAGGCGTCTTGGCGGTCCGTAGGTGGTGCACGAGAGCCGGGATCACCTGCGGGTCCTTCGCCAGTCGCTTGATCTGCTCCTCCGCTTGCCTCCGAGCGTCATTGTCCGGCATCAGGAACTGGATTAGAAGAAGCTCCAATGACTGCGCCATCGTCGTCACCGCCTCCGCCTTAGCAGCCGCCGAGTTCTCTCGTTGGCGACTGACGAGAGAAGAAACCCTATATTATTATTCTCCGCCTTCTCCGCAAGCAAGTTTATATTTTGCTGTTATTTCCGCCGGGTAGGGGCCGTCGAGGTCGGTTTGAGGTGTGGACGGGCTGGCCCTCCCGGGCTCATTGATTGGATGTACGGTGGAGGAAAAAGAATTGTATCGGGGAATTCTCGCCAAAATTTTAATAGATAATTAATATTTTATTGATTATCATAATCAATTTTTTATCACATATTCTATTTTTTTTTTTAAATGCAATATAATTTTTTTATTTAATTTTTTTAATGTTGATTTAGGATTCATTTAGGGCAAATTTCTTTTAATATTTACTCTTTCAATTAAATACAGTCCTATTTGGCTAAAGGCTTTTATATCTAAAACTTATATGATAAGAAATCATTTTTAAAATGTTCAAATCTACTATGATGTGATAGTTATAAGAAAATTATTATTTATTTTTTTTTTCAAAAGAGATATATCTATCATCTTTCAAATTATTCATTTTCATCACAACAATTCTACACTAGTTTTTATATACAATTATGATTTAAAATACATATTTTTTTAAATGCATGTAGTATGAGTTATTTGGTTGGATTTAAATTAAGTGCATTAAAATATTTTTTTATGGTTACTTATAATATGTTTCAATACAATAAAATGTGATGGTGGTGGTAAAGGCGGCATTGAGAAGGCGGGTTGCAAAGCAAAGCGAGGGCGAGAAACAAATAACGAGTTGCATGCCTTTGGGAGGTAACAAAAACAGCAACAAGAGGTGATGATGATGGAAGACAGAATTGTGAGCTATCACGATGCAAGTGGGGAAAAATAAAGGTTTTGGAAATTTCAAATATGTTGAAATTTTATTTTTCATTTTTTTCTTCAAATCAAATATCAATGAGTTGGAATGACACTAAAAGAAATTTAATACATCTAAATGCTTTGGGAGAAAGTGCCTCTTAGATTAAAAGAATGTAAACTTTTTTGAAGTGTTAAAAATAACTCAAAATCCTCTTTATTTTGTAATTTAAAATCAATGTATATATAGATAGTCAAATGCAGAAAAATCATGTTTTTATCACTTGATTATATCATCATTCTATCTCTGTCATTAACGGCCTACCTCTCTCTTTAAGCCACAAACAAAGCTCCCTAAAATCCAAAAAATTATTCTGTGCAGAGGCCGAGCGCAGAATGTCATCCGGAGACTAACCAAAATGTTCCATGTCAGCGGTACCGAACTGCTAGTAATGAGCCGCGTTACCGAGCGAGGGGCAACATGGTGCATTTTGGTTGGTCATTGGGCAGCGTTCGTCATCCACACATAATAATTAATCCTAAAACCCTTCTCTTTACTTTGTCTCCCCTTGCCATATTTAAAGTCTAATATCTTAATATCCTCTATTTTTGTGTTTGACAACTCCTTAATCTCATATGAGAAATAGAAATATTTAAGGATATTTTGTCCCAAATTTGGATTTGATGATTTTTTTTTCAAATCATTAGATTTATTTTGAACTGATTATAATGTATGATTAATGAATCAACTCTTGCATTGTGCTCATCTTAAAGTAAATTGAATCAATGTATATAAGAAATGTAAACTTTTTTGAAGTGTTAAAAATAACTCAAAATCCTCTTTATTTTGTAATTTAAAATCAATGTATATATAGATAGTCAAATGCAGAAAAATCATGTTTTTATCACTTGATTATATCATCATTCTATCTCTGTCATTAACGGCCTACCTCTCTCTTTAAGCCACAAACAAAGCTCCCTAAAATTCAAAAAATTATTCTGTGCAGAGGCCGGGCGCAGAATGTCATCCGGAGACTAACCAAAATGTTCCATGTCAGCGGTACCGAACTGCTAGTAACGAGCCGCGTTACCGAGCGAGGGGCAACATGGTGCATTTTGGTTGGTCATTGGGCAGCGTTCGTCATCCACACATAATAATTAATCCTAAAACCCTTCTCTTTACTTTGTTTCCCCTTGCCATATTTAAAGTCTAATATCTTAATATCCTCTATTTTTGTGTTTGACAACTCCTTAATCTCATATGAGAAATAGAAATATTTAAGGATATTTTGTCCC
The DNA here is from genome assembly GCA_016618105.1 of Dendrobium huoshanense. Taxonomy (NCBI): domain Eukaryota; kingdom Viridiplantae; phylum Streptophyta; class Magnoliopsida; order Asparagales; family Orchidaceae; genus Dendrobium; species Dendrobium huoshanense. The sequence continues at coordinate 45,834,386 of CM028346.1, read as the reverse complement.
AAATTTGGATTTGATGATTTTTTTTTCAAATCATTAGATTTATTTTGAACTGATTATAATGTATGATTAATGAATCAACTCTTGCATTGTGCTCATCTTAAAGTAAATTGAATCAATGTATATAAGAAATGTAAACTTTTTTGAAGTGTTAAAAATAACTCAAAATCCTCTTTATTTTGTAATTTAAAATCAATGTATATATAGATAGTCAAATGCAGAAAAATCATGTTTTTATCACTTGATTATATCATCATTCTATCTCTGTCATTAACGGCCTACCTCTCTCTTTAAGCCACAAACAAAGCTCCCTAAAATCCAAAAAATTATTCTGTGCAGAGGCCGGGCGCAGAATGTCATCCGGAGACTAACCAAAATGTTCCATGTCAGCGGTACCGAACTGCTAGTAATGAGCCGCGTTACCGAGCGAGGGGCAACATGGTGCATTTTGGTTGGTCATTGGGCAGCGTTCGTCATCCACACATAATAATTAATCCTAAAACCCTTCTCTTTACTTTGTCTCCCCTTGCCATATTTAAAGTCTAATATCTTAATATCCTCTATTTTTGTGTTTGACAACTCCTTAATCTCATATGAGAAATAGAAATATTTAAGGATATTTTGTCCCAAATTTGGATTTGATGATTTTTTTTTCAAATCATTAGATTTATTTTGAACTGATTATAATGTATGATTAATGAATCAACTCTTGCATTGTGCTCATCTTAAAGTAAATTGAATCAATGTATATAAGAAATGTAAACTTTTTTGAAGTGTTAAAAATAACTCAAAATCCTCTTTATTTTGTAATTTAAAATCAATGTATATATAGATAGTCAAATGCAGAAAAATCATGTTTTTATCACTTGATTATATCATCATTCTATCTCTGTCATTAACGGCCTACCTCTCTCTTTAAGCCACAAACAAAGCTCCCTAAAATTCAAAAAATTATTCTGTGCAGAGGCCGGGCGCAGAATGTCATCCGGAGACTAACCAAAATGTTCCATGTCAGCGGTACCGAACTGCTAGTAACGAGCCGCGTTACCGAGCGAGGGGCAACATGGTGCATTTTGGTTGGTCATTGGGCAGCGTTCGTCATCCACACATAATAATTAATCCTAAAACCCTTCTCTTTACTTTGTGTCCCCTTGCCATATTTAAAGTCTAATATCTTAATATCCTCTATTTTTGTGTTTGACAACTCCTTAATCTCATATGAGAAATAGAAATATTTAAGGATATTTTGTCCCAAATTTGGATTTGATGATTTTTTTTTCAAATCATTAGATTTATTTTGAACTGATTATAATGTATGATTAATGAATCAACTCTTGCGTTGCGCTCATCTTAAAGCAAATTGAATAACTATAATACTATTAGTGATCAAATTAAAGTCAGGATATTGAAGCCCATTCCTTTTACTAGTATGAGAAAAGTATTGGTTTGAAATAACTATAAAATTAATTTGTTTGATTAGCAGTAGAAAATTCTTTAGAAGATCTAGTGAAGTTGGTTTGATTCATCTTTTTATTTAATTGTAATTAGAAATAAAAATTAAATTCTAAATGTTAAAACTTACTCAATTTTTTTCACATATGATGATTTTGTTATTTTGTTATCACATACCAACAAAATGAAAATAAGAAGTCTCTTTAATTCCTTTCTTTTCAAATGCTACATTAACAACCGCAAATTCACTCACAAAATTACTTAAACTAATAGCATCAAGGTTAGCAAATTCTTTAAAGGTCTATTTAATTTGAAGAAAAGTGAAATGCATTGCTTTTTTATTTTTTGGTATTTGATTAGATGAAAAATAAATCCAAGGTAAAACAAAGTAAATGCAATATATTCCATTTTAGTTCTTTTTTTAGATAAAGTGTTCTCACCCAATTTTGAGCGAGAATGCTTTAGAACGCTCAAATGCTTCCTTGACAACCTATGGCAACCATCGTCTCCACCGTCACCTGTAGCCACCATCCGCAAGTAGCCCCACCCGCCCTACCGCAACCCACCACAAGCCGTCGGCCACCCCGGGCACAACATTCTTACAATTTACATAGCATTCAATTTAACATCAAACAAAAAAAAAAAGTCTTCCATTCCTTTTTCACTTCTTCAAATAGCTCCAAAGTATTCATTTTACAATGCATTCATTTTCCATACAACCAAATAGCTCCTTAAGTAGTTATATTTATTTTCAGTGGGCTCCATTCAACCTTTTTCAATGAGTAAGCATTATAATATTGCTCCCCCATCAATAAGTCTAAAGTTATTATTTAGTCATTGAAATTTTACAATTTTCTTAGGATGGTAAGTAAACTAAACTGAATCATAATTTGATGAATTTTTCATATATTTGACATAGTGGTGGAAGTGAGCCAAGCCAATTAAGCTCGCTCAAATTCAACTCTCCTGCAAGCTCGTTGGTCGTGTTTATCGAGCAAGGAGTTCAATTTTAAGCCCATGTATCATATGAGCTCAATTGATATCAATTGACACATCGATATTAATTATTTATTGTCCAAATTCAAATAAGAAATTAAAATAAAAAAGAGTCAAACTCAAGCTTTTGTATCGAGTATGAGCATTCGAGTTGAGCTCGAGCCTCATATTTTCCACTCAAAGAGAGCTCGAGCTAAATATAAATTAATAATGCTTCGCTCGATTAAGCAAAAACTCAACTTAGCTCAAATCATTTAATTCTATAATTTTGAATGCCCGCTATTGCAAAGCATTTAACTATCGTATAATGTTCTTTTTTAAATTTAATCCAAAAGAATAAACTCGAGCAAATGATGAAGGCGGAGAGCGGATAGCGATGAGTGGAGACAATGGAGGTTTGACATATGATAATGCATGAGGCCTCAAGCGGTCGACAGGCGATGAAGAAAACAAAATTTGTTTATGAATATATAAACGGTATAGCAGGTTTTGAAAGCTTATAATATAAAGGTTAAGCATAGCAGATAAAACAATAAAAAAGACAATGCTTAACATGAAGGTTTCTTAATTGTAATGTCTTTCAATCCCATATGCATTTGCTATACCTTTGCTTACATAAGTAAAAGGTAAGTTGCATAGGTGAAAAGTTAAGCAAAGAATGTGTGTTTGCTTTACACGTATAGGGTGAAGAGACGTGATTCTTTTTTTAAACTAATGGTGGTGATTTGATTTCGTGGATGGTTGATGCTCCATATATGTTGAACTTTTAGATGTTGTTATAACCCCCTTGCAAATCGATGGTTCTTTTTGGATTGTCAATTTGAGTCTTATATAGATGTTGAAATCGAGAGTAGGAAGTGGTTTGGTGAGAATGTCAGCAATCTGGTCTTGAGAGCTGATGGGGATTACTCTGATTGTTTGAGAGTTGGTGTGATCACTTATGAAATGGTGATCAATTTAAATTTGTTTTGTTTGTGTGTGGAATACAAGATTGTTGGCTAGTGCTATTGTTGAAATGTTGTCACGATGGATGTCTGTTGGAACAAAAATCAGAATGTTGAAGTCCTGCAGCAACTGGAGGAGCCAGATGATGTCTATAGTGGCTGTTGCAAGAGCCCTTTATTCGGTCTCATGGACGATCTAGCAATGATTTGTTGCTTTTTCACTTTCCATGAAATCAGATTTGGACCAAGATATGTGCAATCCCTGAAAATGGATCATCCGGTTATCAGATCTATTTCCCAGTAGGTGTCGTAGAAGGACGTGCGTTGGAGAGGACCTTGCTGAATGTGTAGTCTGAAGTGCGTCATTCCTTTAATGTATCGAAGGAGACATTTAAGCAATTGAAAGTGCTCAAGTAGAGAGGTTTACATGTGTCAAAGCAGTTGGTTGACGGAGAATGAGATGTTAGGACTATCACGACCCGACCCGAGACGAGACGGATCCCGTTCGCACCGGGCCGCGACGGAGAAGCTGCTAACCAGGATCTAGCTTTGGAATTTGATTCGGAACTGAATCTTCCAAATAATTAATTCAAACAGACTAACAAACGCAGAGCTACTATGTATCATCAAATGCAGCGGAACAAAACCTCTATCTGATTTCATTTCCTCAAACAATCATCTACAGAACAGTACATGGCTTTCGACAGAAAGAAAGATAGAACATAAAAGCCATGACTGTACAAAAATCAAAAGGTACAAAACAATACCTAAACTGATCAGACTCTGAACTAATCCTGGACTTCCTTGCCTTTCCCAGAACCTGGAAACCACCAGAAAGCAAGGGTGAGCTCAACAGCTCAGTAAAGCAACAAACCTCCAATCAAAATCCTCAGAATCGCAAAACCAAAACATCAGACAAATCCGTATAGAAATCAGAACGGAATCGGACAGATATCAAATCAAACAGAACTGTACGGAAACAGAAGTCATATCAAATCAGAAACAGAACAGATCAGACATATCAGATCAACAGAATCAGAATCGTACAGATCATATCAGAACAAAATAAATCATATCAGAATCGAATATCAGATATTATGTATTTCATAGCTAAATTCCCTGACACTGACTGAATCTCATAGGATCCAGACCCCTTATGCCTCCCTTTGTGCTCACGGCACCAGAACAGATCAGATCAGATGTGCTTATAGCACCAGAATACATACATAGTGCATATAGCACCTAAACAGATTTTTCCTCGGATCCGGAACAGAATAGATATCAGATTTCATATTGAGCTCATTTCAGAATTCCCAGACACTAACTGAATCTCATAGGATCCAGGCCCCTTATAACTCCCTTTTTATAGCATATACAGATAGCATATCAAATCAGAAGATTTTCGGACAAAACAGAAATTACTCAAAAATCGGGCAGCACAACGGCAGTATACAGAATTTACACAATTTTCCTGAAAAATCAAAATTCACCAAATTCGCACAGAATATAGATATCAACATTTCAGAATATTTATTCTACTGCACAGATAATTTCCAAGTTCACAGAAAAATCCAGTCGACTAAAAACACAGTCGAATCAAAATACCCGGACAAAAATCTCCAGAAAATAACCAAAATGTGCACACTCGGCACTTCAACAAAATACCGAAAGTTACACGGTAAAAATTAAACCAGTCGGAAATTACGGACGAAAATCACGAACAAAACTTAATTCCGGACAGATAATACCGCCAAAAGCGACGGTTCCGAAAATTGAGAAAGTCGGATTGTGCCTTACCTCGTGCACAGCAATTTCCTCAACAGTCTCTTCGGACGAAAACAGCTCGGCGTCGCCCGAAAATCCACTTTTCCACTTTTTCCTTCGTTTTTCTCTCTCCTCAGCTTTTTCTCTCTCTTCAAAATATCTCATTTCTATATATATCCAGACTGATCGTCCTGGACGATCGAGATTCGTACCGGACGATCCATGAAGAGAAGAATTTCGTCCAGACGAAAATCAAATATCGTTCCCGGCGAAGGGTTCTCTGACTTATTTTCGTCCAGACGATCCTGATTTCGTCCAGACGAACCATACAGCCAAACATGATTTTCTCTGCACAACCTGTACCGATCGTCCTGGACGATCCGACTTCGTCCGGACGAACCTGGAGCAAAAACTGATATTACAATCTCCCCAACTTAAAAAAAATGTCGTCCTCGACATTATCCGATCCAAACTCAATCAAAACAAGTACGGGTACAACTGTCTCATGTCAGACTCCTTCTCCCAAGTGGCTTCCCGTGCAGTACGGTGTTTCCACTGGACTTTAACCATTGGAATCTGTTTATTTCTTAATTTTCGGACATCGTACGCCAAAATCAACTCTGGCTCTTCCTTGTATGCCAGATTCTTTTGAATCTCAACCTCATCAGCAGATACCTTCTTCCCAGAGTTGGATACCCACTTCCTCAGAGTGGATACGTGAAACACATTATGCACATCAGGCATCGAATCAGAAAGCATCAATTTGTAAGCAGCTTTTCCAATCCTTTCCAGGATTTCAAAAGGTCCAACATACCTCGGACTAAGCTTGCTCACCTGACCAAATCTGCTCACACCCTTCATCGGGCTGACTTTGACATACACAAAGTCACCAACCTGAAACTCTACAAATCTGTGCTTCTGATTGTAATACTTCTGCTGACGATCTTGAGCAGCTTTCAATCTCTCTTTTATCAAACTGACCTTCTGAGCAGTTTCATCAGCAAAAGTGGCCCCCAAAGCTAGTCTATCTCCGACCTCCGTCAGAGTCAAAGGAGTACGGCACTTCCTGCCATATAGAGCCTCATACGGTGCCATACCGATACTGGACTGGAAACTGTTGTTATAGGCAAACTCAATCAGCGGAATATGATCTTCCCAGCTTCCGCTAAAGTCCAGAACACAAAGTCTCAACAGATCTTCCAGTACCTGAATAGTCCTCTCAGACTGTCCATCGGTCTGAGGATGAAAGGCTGTACTGAAATACAGTTTCGTACCCAAGCCTTGCTGAATGCCTTTCCAAAGTCTGGAAGTAAAACGTCCATCTCGATCAGATACGATCACACGAGGCACACCGTGTAATCTGACTATTTCCTTCACATAAATCTGTGCCAAGCGATCAACCGAATCCGTCTGTCTGATCAGAAGAAAATGAGCGGATTTCGTCAATCGATCTACAACTACCCAAATGGCATCATGTTCTTGTCTAGATCGAGGAAAACCCATCGCAAAATCCATCGTTACCTCCTCCCATTTCCACTCAGGGATAGGCAACAACTGCAACAGTCCACCTGGTCGCTGATGCTCTGCCTTCACCAACTGACAGGCTTCGCATCTCGACACAAATTCTGCTACATCCTTCTTCATCCCAGGCCACCAGAATAAAAGCTTCATATCAGCGTACATCTTACCACTGCCTGGATGTACAGTGTAGCCTGAATGATGAGATTCGTACAGAATCTCCTGCCTCAAATCTCCGAACACAGGTACCCACAACCTGTTCTTACAGAAAATAGTACCAGAATCAGAAATTCGAAGTTCAGGAGTCTTACCAGTTCCAATCTGAGCAATCAACTTCGAATAATCAGAATCTGACTTCTGGGCTTCTTGAATCCTTGTCTCCAAAGAAGACTGAATGTTCATCTGAGCCAACTCCAAACCACTGGAGGAAATCACCTCCAACTGCAATCTCTCCAAATCACGAATCAGAAAGTCATCACAGGTAAGCTGAATACCTGATAATACAGAAGACTTCCTGCTCAGAGCATCTGCTACCACATTAGCCTTACCAGGCTGATACTGAATAGTCAAATCATAATCTTTGATCAACTCGAGCCACCTTCTTTGTCTCAGATTCAGATCTTTCTGAGTAAAAATGTACTTCAGGCTCTTATGATCAGTAAAGATCTCACATCTGACGCCATACAGGTAATGACGCCAAATCTTCAAAGCAAAAACTACTGCAGCTAACTCCAAATCATGTGTCGGGTAATTCTTCTCATGTGGCTTTAATTGTCTCGAAGCATAAGCAATTACCTGATCATGCTGCATCAGGACACATCCCAGTCCTTTCAGTGAAGCATCACTGAACACCTGAAAACCTTCCGTACCTGACGGAAGTGCTAACACTGGAGCTGAAGTCAACAATCCTTCAATCTCTGAAAACTAGCTTCACACTCTGGTGTCCAAACAAAAGGTACTGACTTCTGAGTCAGTCTCGTCAGAGGCGTCGAAATCTGTGAAAATCCTTTCACAAATTTCCTATAATACCCGGCCATGCCCAAGAAACTACGTACCTCAAATACCGTAGTCGGCCTTGGCCAATCAGCAACTGCCTGAATCTTCTGGGGATCTACAGAAATGCCTTCTCCGCTAATCACATGTCCCAGAAAAGAAATGCTCTTCAGCCAGAATTCACACTTGGAGAACTTGGCATACAGCTGATGCCTCCTCAAAGTCTCCAACACAATCCTCAAATGTCTAACATGATCATCCTCAAATGCGGAATATACCAGAATATCGTCAATGAAGACGATCACAAACTGATCCAAATACTCCCTGAATACTCGGTTCATCAGATCCATAAAAATAGCAGGCCCGTTGGTTACCCCAAAAGGCATAACCAAAAACTCATAGTGCCCGTACCGAGTACTGAAAGCTTTCTTCACCACATCAACTTCCCTCACCTTCACCTGATAATATCCGGATCGCAAATCAATCTTCGAAAATACCGAAGATCTGGAAAGCTGATCAAACAAGTCGTCAATCCGAGGCAAAGGATACTTGTTCTTGATCGTGACCTTGTTCAAATCTCTATAATCAATACACATACGGAGTGTACCGTCCTTCTTCTTTACAAAAAAACAGGTGCTCCCCAGGGCGAAACGCTAGGGCGCACAAAACCTTTGTCAACCAACTCCTGAAGCTGAACTTTCAACTCAGAAAGTTCTTTCGGTGCCATCCTGTACGGAGCTTTCGATATCGGAGCGGTACCCGGAAAAATATCGATAGAGAACTCCACATCTCTATCCGGAGGTAAACCAACCAACTCCTCAGGAAAAACATCAGCAAACTCCCGTACCACAGGGATCTCAGAAACAGAACCAACCTCTAGGTTCAGATCCCGCACTGAAGCCAAAAACATCGGACATCCCTTCTTCCACATTCTGCTCACCTCCAACACAGAAACCAGACTGGAGAGAACACCTCGTAATCCCTGAAATACAACTCTCTCTCCAGCCATAAGCAAACTCACTTGCTTCTTCAAACAGTCTATCTGGGCTTCATACTGACTCAGCCAATCCATGCCCAGAATCACATCATACGATGAAATCGGCAATCGAATCAAACTTGATTTCCACTTCTTGCCAGAAATCTCAATCTCACACAAACAAAACTGTCGAGCAATCAAAGGATTCCCAGCCGGTAAAATCATAGACAAAGAAACCGGTAAAATCATCGAATCCAAATGTAAAATCTCAAAACAGTGCTCGGACAGAAAAGAATGACTCGCTCCAGAGTCAAACAAAACACGACAGGGTTGATCAGAAATGTAAATCGTACCTGTCACAACATCGGGAGCATCTCGAGCCTCCTGCTGACTCAAGCTGTAAACTCGTGGCTGAACTGGAATATGGGCTGAAGCAACAGAACTACTCTGCTCCCTCTGAACAGTAGGTGGTCTCCGTGGTGCAGAACTAGATCCACCACCTCTACCAGCAAATCCCTCAGGGCGTGGAGGAACAGTCCTCGGTCTTCCTGCTGCTGAACCAACAGGTCTGACGAAGCCCTCAGATCGCTGATCAAATCCCATCTGTGGACACTCCGCAATCCGATGTCCTGACTGACCACATCGGAAGCACAGACCAGCCATCCTGTAGCACTGGCCAAAGTGTCGTCGTCCACAGTTCTGACACACAGGTGCCGTACTGACTGATCCAGAACTCGTCGTACTAGTAGCAGTACCAGACGATCATCCGCTCCTCCTGGAATCTCCAGATCCAGAACCAGAAACAAATCTCCTCTTCCCAGAGGAACTACTGCCAGAAGTCTCACCTCCAAATCTCTTCCTACTCGCAGTCCACCGCTGTTGAGTAGCCATCAGGTCGTTCTCTATCAGACGAGCTCGCTCCACAAGTTCAAAGAAATCAGTGATCCGGAACGGTATCAGGGGCTGTCTCAAGGTATCTCGCAATCCCCTCAGAAATCTGTAACACCTCTCAGCAGAAGTGCTAACCAGCTGCGGAGCGTACCTGGCTAATGCAGTAAACTCAGCCTCGTACTGCATCACCGTCTTGCTCCCTGAACAAGCCTCAGAAAATTCTCCTGCATCTGCTGTTGTGCAGAAGGAGGAACAAACCAATCTCTGAATACCTCAGTGAACTCTTCCCAAGTAATCAAAGAGTTCAGTCTGCCCTGAAATCTGGCTGCCTGCTGGCCGTCCCACCAGTGCTCAGCCTCTCCGTCCAACAGAAAAACTGCTAACGGAACTTTCCTATCTGACGGACACTGCATCCCGTCAAAGGTCTTCTCCACTCTCCTCAGCCACTCCTCAGCAGCTCTGGGCTCAACAGCGCCCTCAAACCTCGGAGGTTTCAACCTTAGAAACAACTGCAAATGTCTATCCAGGTCATCAGATCTGATAGTAGAAGCTCTACTCTGAGTCTCGCTCATCATCTGAGCAACAAGTGAAGCAAACTGAGAAAGCGTATCAGCACCGACCACTGGGGCTGTACTCCCCACTGGTGCTGCCTGATCGGCACTCTGACCGTCTGTCATATCTGGGTCTGGCTGATCCATACAGAAAATCCAGAAAAATCCAGAAAACTATCACAAAAACAACACAATAAAAAAGCCGAACAAACCAAAACTACCCCAAACTGACTCACTACAGATCACGTCCTATAGCTCTGTTTCACACAATTCTCAAATTCCAAAACCATTGCTCTGATACCAAAAAGCTTGTCACGACCCGACCCGAGACGAGACGGATCCCGTTCGCACCGGGCCGCGACGGAGAAGCTGCTAACCAGGATCTAGCTTTGGAATTTGATTCGGAACTGAATCTTTCAAATAATTAATTCAAACAGACTAACAAACGCAGAGCTACTATGTATCATCAAATGCAGCGGAACAAAACCTCTATCTGATTTCATTTCCTCAAACAATCATCTACAGAACAGTACATGGCTTTCGACAGAAAGAAAGACAGAACAGAAAAGCCATGACTGTACAAAAATCAAAAGGTACAAAACAATACCTAAACTGATCAGACTCTGAACTAATCCTGGACTTTCTTGCCTTTCCCAGAACCTGAAAACCACCAGAAAGCAAGGGTGAGCTCAATAGCTCAGTAAAGCAACAAACCTCCAATCAAAATCCTCAGAATCGCAAAACCAAAACATCAGACAAATCCGTACATAAATCAGAACGGAATCGGACAGATATCAAATCAAACAGAACTGTACGGAAACAGAAGTCATATCAAATCAGAAACAGAACAGATCAGACATATCAGATCAACAGAATCAGAATCGTACAGATCATATCAGAACAGAACAAATCATATCAGAATCGAATATCAGATATTATGTATTTCATAGCTAAATTCCTGACACTGACTGAATCTCATAGGATCCAGGCCCCTTATGCCTCCCTTTGTGCTCACGGCACCAGAACAGATCAGATCAGATGTGCTTATAGCACCAGAATACATACATAGTGCATATAGCACCTAAACAGATTTTTCCTCGGATCCGGAACAGAATAGATATCAGATTTCATATTGAGCTCATTTCAGAATTCCCAGACACTAACTGAATCTCATAGGATCCAGGTCCCTTATAACTCCCTTTTTATAGCATATACAGATAGCATATCAAATCAGAAGATTTTCGGACAAAACAGAAATTACTCAAAAATCGATTAGATGGAGGTAGAGGAATGTGTCTATTGTAGTTGAATTTAGGGTTGAGATTTAAGGTGGTTTGGTAGGCAACATGGTGGAAACTAGTTTGCATTGGGACATTCCCGCTTTTAGAAGAATTAAAGTTGCGTAAGTTGATTGATTCAAGAATATGTAGTTGGGAATGATAGTGATTTGCATGCCAAGAAAATTGGAAGGAGTGCCCAGATTTTTTATAGAGAATTTTGTGTTGAATTTATGGAGAAGTTAAGGAAAGCTTTGGAGGTTTACTTATGATAAGGATGTCATCTACATATATAATGAAATATATTTAAATGTGGCTATTATTGTGTATGAGTAGTGAGGGGCCAGCCTTGCTTTGATGAAAGCTGGTGGAGTGTATATAAGTGGAGAATGTGGTGAACCATTGGTGAGGGGACTATTTGATAACATAAATGAATTTTTGGAGAAGAAGACATGATTGGGGATTTGATTATCATGAAAGCCACTTGGTTGTTCCATGTAGACGGTTTCATTTAAAGATTCATGTATGAAGGCATTGACAACATTGATTTGTTGGATGGGCCATTATTTATTAAGAGCTATTGCAAGAAGCATGTGAATTGAGGGAAGTGTGGCAACGGGGCTAAGTGTGTCAAAATAATATAGCCCAAACTCTTTGCGATGAACTTGGGCTATTAGGCGGGCTTTATACCTAGCTATGGTGCCATCGACATGAAGTTTGGTATGATATGTCCATCAACATCCCAATATGGTGTGAGTTTATAGGAGGAGGTACAAGTTGTCAGGTACTCTATTGTTAGAGTGCAAGAAAGTCATCTGTCATGGCTTTACGCCAATGGTAGTGTTTATTGGATTTAGTGAAGGAGATAGGATCGGGATTTGTAGAATTATGGTGGATCAAATTCATGGTAATTTTGGGTTTAAGATTGCCAATTTGTGAATGTGTGGTCATTGGGTGGTGAGGTGGGATGTTGGGGAGGGGTTAGCGGTTTGTAGATTTGGGAGGTCATGTTGGTGTTCGAGAAGATACATAAGATTGGTTGGCTAATTTTGAGTTTGGGGGTGGTTGGTCGAGAGTAAGTGGGGGGATTGAGCCCAATGGATTGAATATGGGAGGTTGGGATGAGCAATGTGGATTGGTGTGTTGAATTTGTAGATGGTTGGTTAGTGGAGGTTATGTGTGAGGTATAGTATAAAGTGGATTCATCAATCGTACATGTTAGCATATGATTTTGTTGGTGGATGAGTTTATGCATTTGTAGCCTTTATATGTATATGAATAGCCAAGAAAGTTACATATATGACCCGAGGAGCTAGTTTGAGTCGTTGGTGGGATGGTTGCCATGGATAGCATGCACATCCAAATGTTTGGAGATGAGCATATGTTGGTTTTTGTTTAAAGAGGAGTTGGATGGGGGATTTATGTCGGATGATTGGTGATGAAATGCAATTTATGAGATATGCGGCCATTAGGAGAGCTTTGATCAGAAATTTAAAAAGAAGTGAAGATACGTGAAGAAGTGTTCTAGTGGTTTTGATTGGTTGTTGATGTTTGCATTACGCTTGATGTTTGTTT